>JAWWUD010000016.1:1800000-2352664 GCA_033964015.1 Scolanthus callimorphus | reverse complement strand
TTGGATAATTGACAGGCATGAATAGAGAAGCAGGATCGCACGATCCGATACTCGAACATGTGCCTTTTATGAAAAAATTTGTAAAACTATGAGAGAAAGAGAGAAATGGGCAAGCTTTCCTGGTGTTTTCTTTACGTTACTGAGTTTTCTTCAATTTCAATTTAAAAAAACGCTTCAGGCTCGCCGCTTGGTCTCCCTAGATTCTAGAATTCAACGCCGCTACAAAAGTTTTAAGCTTGTTCATTCCACAATCGGAAAAAAACTGTTGGGAAAATAAAGACCGTAATAACTCGATCGAATTGTAACGTGTTGCTGTTTTTTATCCTTATACAGAGTATTCTCTGACCAAACGTTTTCACGTAAAATAACTGAAAGATCGAGAGGGAAGGAAAGCGGCTCGAACTTCGATCGAACTGGATGTAGTGGATGTTTTCTTCTCGAGTCCGAGCGCGTTTTCTGAATAAAACTAGAAAAATCCTAGTAACCAGCCGAATTGAACAACAGCAAAAGCAATGAAGGTACGTTTCTTATGTTCACTATAATATTAAATTGGCTAATATGGTATAGAAATACACACGTTCGAACACGAAGATTGGATCCTGATAATCTTAAGCTTTATAAAAACTCAAACTTTGTCTAAAGCTTACACTTGTGATGCGACAGTGTTTTTGCACTAACACAGTGCATTGAGCTCAATACAATCCCCTCAATGCAAACTTCGATATTTTAACTTAAGTTAAGTTTGTCTCATTTGAGTTTCACAAAATCACGTTTCTGTTTTTATTAGCTCGACAAATCGACTTTAATCTAAAAAATTAATTGTCTTAAGTAATTGTCTTATTGAAGTTAAGTACTTAACTTATAAACTTACGGCTCCTGCATTTTCTCCCAAAATGATTAAGACATTCGGGAGTTTGCAGCATTTAGTATACCTCTACCAAGTTTCTACAGAACCTTACCTTATCGTAGAAGTGAAGAAAGGCGACGAAAACCACTTGCAGTAGTACTACACACCAATGCACGGCGCAAAACGAGCACAAAATGCAAAGAAAGGCCAAGAACGGCGTGGCAAAATCTCTGCGCGAAAAGGCAAAAAAAGGCAAAGAAAGGCAAAGAAAGGCAAAGAAAAGCAAAGAAAGTGCGCGAAGAGGCAAAAAGGGCAAAACGATTTCTGTGCGCGCGAAAAGGCAAAAGGGCAAAACAAAATGTAGGCGCAAAAAGGCAAAGCAAAATATATGCGCGATAACGCAAAAAGGCAAGCAAAATTTATGCACGAAAAGGCAAAAAGAGGAAAAAATAGCAAAAAAGGCAAAAGCAAAAAAGGCAAAAAAAGGCAAATTTGCCTGCGCGATAGGCAAAAACGGGAAAACGCTGTTTGAGAGACTAAATGTTACGCACGGCTTTCTAGTTTTCAGTATGACACCATTTGATAAATATTTTTTTACTCCCATCTGTTTTGATCTGCGATAAAACATTGTTTATATAAGAAACTGTGATCATTGGGCGTTTGTTTCCTTTATTTTTGGAGCATTTTAGGCAAGATCTCGGAAAACACAGTAGATCTAAAACAAATTGAGCTAAATTTCTCGGTCAACTCAAGCGTGCACAACATCGTGCGCGAGGCCTTATACGTCTCACTTTATACGTCTCACTTTATACGCCTCACTTTATACGCCTCACTTTATACGCCTCACTTTATACGCCTCACATTTATACGCCACAACTTATACGCCACAATTTATACGCCACAATTTATACGCCTCACATTATACGCCTCACTTTATACGCCTCACATTTATACGCCTCACTTTATACGCCTCACTTTATACGCCTCACTTATTACGCCTCACTTTATACGCCTCACTTTATACGCCTCACTTTATACGCCTCACTTTATACGCCTCACATTTATACGCCCCACTTTATACGCGCCCACTTTATACGCCCCACTTTATACGCCCCACATTTATACGCCCCACTTTATACGTCTCACTTTATACGTCTCACATTATACGCCTCAGATTTATACGTCTCACATTTATACGTCTCACATTTATACGTCTCACATTTATACGCCTCAGATTTATACGTCTCAGATTTATACGCCTCACATTTATACGCCTCACTTTATACGCCTCACTTTATACGTCTCATTTATACGTCTCACTTATACGTCTCACTTATACGTCTCATTTATACGTCCACTTTATACGTCTCACTTATACGTCTCACTTTATACGTCTCACTTTATACGTCTCACTTTATACGTCTCAGATTTATACGTCTCACATTTCATCTATAAAAGCTGGTGTGTGAGCGATGTGAGGTATTCACAAAGATGCGCGGAACTCAATTTGAGCAAAGAGTGGAAGCTTCGTAGTCAGGTTGGTAGACTAATTATAAATTCACAAAAATAGAGCGGATTTCAGATGACTGCCGCGAGTAATTCGCAATTACTTTGTAATTACTCCTATAGCTTTTATTCAGAATTGGTGTAATTACTTTGCGATTGGTTTCACTATAGTCATATGAAAACCGCTCTATGTAACCTAAAGTAACCCTGATGAAGGCTAGTTAACTAGCCGAAATATAGGTGTTTGTTTTGATATCCACATTTCAATTATTGTTTAACCTAAAGTAAGATATCGATCGGAAGATCTTTGGGAAGTGTTCGGAGATCTTCGGGAAGTGTTCGGAAAGTATTCGGAAGGCCTTCGGAAGTATTCGGAAGGTCTTCGGAAAGTGCTCGGAAGATCTTCGGAAAGTGCTCGGAAGTGCTCGGAAGATCGTCGGAAGTGATCGGAAGATCATCGGAAGTATTCGGAAGTGTTCGGAAAGTATTCGGAAGTGCTCGGAGGTCTTCGGAAGTGCTCGGAAGGTCTTTGGAAAGTATTCGGAAGTGCTCGGAAGGCCTTCGGAAGTGTTCGGAAAGTGCTCGGAACATGTTCGGGAGGTCCTCGGAAGATGTTCGGAAATTATCCTATGTATCCTACTTGTCCTAGTAGTGTCCTAGTAGTGTCCTAGTAGTGTCCTAGTAGTGTCCTAGTAGTGTCCTAGTAGTGTCCTAGTAGTGTCCTAGTAGTGTCCTAGTAGTGTCCTAGTAGTGTCCTAGTAGTGTCCTAGTAGTGTCCTAGTAGTGTCCTAGTAGTGTCCTAGTAGTGTCGTAGTAGTGTCCTAGTAGTGTCCTAGTAGTGTCCTAGTAGTGTCCTAGTAGTGTCCTAGTAGAGTCCTAGTGTCCCACTTGTCTTAGTAGTGTCCTATGAGGAAATTTACCAGCGGATCGAAATCCACCAATCAGAAGGCTAGAATCACGCAACCAATCAAATTACAGGGATTTCGATGACGTCATTCCACTAGTATATAAAGGCGAGAGCTCAGTTTGAGATCACAGTCTTCCTCTGCTCATCGTTGTAGGAGGAGAAAGAAGAAAGATGTCGGGAATAAGTGAGGAAGATGAAATAGAAGAGGCACTCCGAATATTGAAGAAAATTATGGAAGAAGAAGAAGAAGTAATGGCGCGAGAGAGAACAAGAAACATCTCTTGGAGATATGTTGGAAGGAGAACAGAGGGAATTGTATGATTGAAGGAGGAACAACAACCCACCTGGATAGATCAGTTTGAGTTGGGAGAACTACCACCACCACCACCATCACCACAGTGGAAGTAGAAGAGGAAAGACATGATTGGATGCAGCAAGATGATGCTACTAACCTTCCACAAAGTGTGGAAGAGCAGTATTTGAATGCTCAAGACCATCCACCTTCGTCACCACAGGTGGAAGTAGAAGAAGAAGGACATGCTATCGACGTTATCGATTGGATCATGCAAGATGATGGTAACGTTATTATGGCACAAAGTGTTGAAGAGCTCTTTGAACGCACGGCAAAAAAGTCCGCGTTTTCCAGTAGTTTGAAGGTGGCAAAATGTCCGTAAAATTCCAAATATTCTTGTATAATCTTCACGTTTTGCCATCTCGGGAAAATACGACATTTTCCGTGGAGTTTTCCTTGCATTTTACGCGTCGTTAAATTCGATGTCATCCCTTACGTATTATGTCGGGTAAATCTTAGATATTCCTAGCGTTTCCTTCGCATTTCTCGAACAGGAATATTCGAAGTGTACCGTCGAGTTTTCCCGGCGTTTCCTTGGAAAGATTACGCGCGTAATCTAAACATTTTCCTGGTCAGAAAACGCAGGGAAAATTAACCCCGTATAATAACCCCCTTTGGTCGCGTTTTCCTCGCATTTTCTCGAACAGGAATATTCGAAGTGTTCCGTCGTGTTTTCCCGGCGTGAACTTGGGAAAGATTACGCGAATAGTCTAAACATTTTCCTGGTCAGAAAACGCAGGGAAAATTAACCCCGTATAATAACCCCCTTTGGTCGCGTTTTCCTCGCATTTTCTCGAACAGGAATATTCGAAGTGTTCCGTCGTGTTTTCCCGGCGTGAACTTGGAAAGATTACGCGAATAGTCTAAACATTTTCCTGGTCAGAAAACACAGGGAAAATTAACCCCGTATAATAACCCCCTTTGGTCGCGTTTTCCTCGCATTTTCTAAACAGGAATATTCGAAGTGTTCCTTGGAGCTTTCCTGGCGTTTACTTGGAAAGATTACGTGAGTAGTCTAAACATTTTCCTGGTCAGAAAACACAGGGAAAATTAACCCGTATAATAACCCCCTTTGGTCGCGTTTCCTTCGCATTTTCTCGAACAGGAATATTCGAAGTGTACCGTCGAGTTTTCCCGGCGTTTCCTTGGAAAGATTACGCGCGTAATCTACACATTTTCCTGGTCAGAAAACGCAGGGAAAATTAACCCCGTATAATAACCCCCTTTGGTCGCGTTTTCCTCGCATTTTCTCGAACAGGAATATTGGAAGTGTTCCGTCGTGTTTTCCCGGCGTGAACTTGGAAAGATTACGCGAATAGTCTAAACATTTTCCTGGTCAGAAAACACAGGGAAAATTAACCCCGTATAATAACCCCCTTTGGTCGCGTTTGCCTCGCATTTTCTAAAACAAAAAAATTCGAAGTGTTCCTTGGAGTTTTCCTGGCGTTTACTTGGAAAGATTACGTGAGTAGTCTAAACATTTTCCTGGTCAGAAAACGCAAGGAATATTAACCCGTATAATAACCCCTTTGGTCGCGTTTTCCTCGCATTTTCTTG
The DNA here is from genome assembly GCA_033964015.1 of Scolanthus callimorphus. Taxonomy (NCBI): domain Eukaryota; kingdom Metazoa; phylum Cnidaria; class Anthozoa; order Actiniaria; family Edwardsiidae; genus Scolanthus; species Scolanthus callimorphus. The sequence goes on along the minus strand of JAWWUD010000016.1, from coordinate 2,347,495 downwards.
AACAGGATCGAATATTCCAAGTGTTCTGCTGACAGGAAGTGACGGACGTGATGTTAGTTGGTTCCACGCTACTTCAAGGTCTCATGATCCCGGAAGTTGTTATTAGCGAATCACAGTTCATGTAAGAAAACATAACACTATTACGTCCGGATTTTGACCAATCACAAGCGTTGTTTCATCGACCTGCATTGATTTTCATTGGACCAAACAGTTTTGGCTCTCTTTCAAATCGTGCTGCTTGCCATAATAATACACCGTTATAAGTAGTCTCAAAAATAACACATTTGCTATACTCCTTTCCGTCTAAGCTTTCAATATAATGGCGTACAACAACCCCGCTAATTTCGGGTTGACATTTACAAAGCTAAAGGAGATCACAGACGCTGCAAAGATCTAATAGAAGTATCAGTCAAGTGACGGTGAGAAACAAAAGGGTTCTTGTAGATAGCTAGAACCGAAGCGGTCGGACTGTCCCTGGGAATCATCAGACTTACGCCGTTATTAAGGCTCGTCAAGTCATAGCCATGGAAGTCAGGATGAAAAAGGCTTTTAAGATTGATGAACCGCCCTTGGAAAGAATACAAGCTATCAAGCAATAACGAACTCACGCAAGGTTAGCGTCCTTCAAGCGCAAATCGATGGAAGGTCCGCAGATAATACCAGATTTATCGGTTAGTATGAACATCCTTAACATACTAAAACGTTTGTGCCAGTTTGATTTAACGAAAAAGCTATTAATTTTAGCATATTGATGGCCATTCTATAAATCTTAAACACGCTGTGAATTTGCATATTAGTGTATCGCATGACTTGTCTGCTCTGGAATGTCGAGAATGTCATAGCACCTTGTTGTGCAATTATTTTCCTTCAAAAGCGACTTTGTTCTGAAGTCTAAAAAATCTAATGCTGTGATCATACCTGAGTTGTTTAGTGCAGTAGCTAGATTTATTGATTTATGTATTTTGTTTTTGTTATAAACGTTAATAAATGTCGTTCCACTAGCTTCTACTGGATTTGGACAAATAACTTAAGACAGAATATTTAAGAGATTCCAGCAATGGTTGGCCAAAAATATTGTTAGTAAAAAGTTTGATCTTTTTAAGGTTCCCATGAAAGAAACTAAGTAGTGGTCGTCCGCCAAACATATCTCACGGAGACCCGAGAAACTAAATTTCAAAGTTTTCTAAAATAAATATATTTAAGCAATAAAAAGCGGATTTCCGTGGTTTATAATGTGAGAACGCACGAGGGATGCTGGAAAAACACGAGAAAAGTTTGAAACTCACGAGCCGTAGACGAATGAGTTTGAAACTTTTCAAGTGTTTTCCTGCATCCAAGTGCGTTTATCACAGTCTTAAATCGCGGACATCTGCATCTGCCGTGAGAATGCACAGTTCTCAAAACAACCAGAGCGCGCGTATTATCTTAGCTATTTTATAAAGTTATATTAATATATAAGATTTACAAAGATTTGTCCTGCTAAAAATCAACATTTCTGTGAACTTTGAATTTATTTCCTCAGGTTCCCATGAGAATTGTTTGGCGGAGCGATCAGACACTGCTTATCACTTATATTCATACCAAAACCAAATCAAAATATTTACTACATATTTCAGTAACAAGATTTTTGACCACTTCTTGTTTAAATTGTTCTAAAACAATCTGTGTTAAATGCAGCCTGTTCGATCAGGGAGTCGATACACTCTTTTTTTTATAAGAACGTCTAATTTCAGTTGAGGCTGGGCCGTTCTTATTTTTGGAGCAGTTTGAGGCTGGAAATATTCTTACGGATGTTCTTACATTTTAGACACGTCGGAGGCTGAAATATGATAGATCTTATAGAAGGTTTCATACCAATGAAGTATTTAAGAGTTTATAAATTACAATATTGAAGGTCGTTATTATTGACACATTTGATTCTGGATTTTAGAACGCATCACTGAAAATAAATCTATTTTGCTCGTATCTGAGGCTCAGGCATGTTCTTAGCATGTTCTTAAAATTTGGGTAAATTTCAGGCTGAACGGTTCTTATAAAAAAAAGAGTGTACTATCTTTTTGCGATTTCCATAATCAAGTTCTTGTTTTTGAATCAGAGTTATTCTTACATCACGCGCGTCAGACGTTTTATTTGTTGAACGCAATTTTTATAGATACACTCCCTCAGTTTGATATACGATTTTTTTTTTTGCTTTGGGAAAGAACAAAATAGAAGGGAGCAGGAGATTTCTGTAGTGAAATGCAAAGGACTCCCTGAAGAATTCAAAACACGTTATGACAACATCAACAAAACTGAAAGCAGCTTTTAATTTGTTTAATTTGTTTCATTGTCCTTTGTTTCCAGACGAGACGAGACCTTACCCATGAAGAAAAAGAGGATCGACCAGCAAAGGAAAAAAGCCGTCCACCTTGTGAGTTCGGACAAGACAGACTTAGGTAGTCATCCAGCATCAGAATCTAAACTGCCACCATTTGCTTTGATGACCTACTATACGGCCTTCTACAATCAATTAGATGTTAAGTCATGAAGAGAAACACTAGCCTGAGCAAAATGAGGCAGGGGCAGCCTTTCTTTGTTCTTATTTTTCCCAAGAAAGCCTGATACTCTGGGTAGTACAAAACGGGATTGTGGCTGTTATATCAGACTCTTGGGTGTGTCTGGGTCATACAAGTAAGAACCGACTTTCTTCTGGGTTAGGCCGCCTAACCAATTTCTTACTGTAAGATGCTTTATCAAAAGGAAAAGCTTGAAAATGGGCGAATAGAGAACTAAGAGTAATGTTGAACTTATCTTACCTGTTGCTTTTTATGACAAGTTCCGCGGATGATTTGAAACTATGCCTGAATACAGGAATACACCACTTTCATATGGCCGCCGCTCATTTACGTGAGGCATTCAAACTTTAAAACTATTTGAGATTTTGACATGAAAACTATTAACCGTTATAGCGCCTGATGACTTTCAAAGCATTTGTGGAGCTGATATGAAAACAGCAAATCTTGGACGAGATATAAGGATCTGAAGTTCTCAAAATACACCAAAACGAGGCCAGAGAGGCTTCTAGTGAAAACCCCATACAAAACTCTGTATTTGTGGGGTCCTACAATTCCGTCAATATTTAACCAAATTGTACTAAAAGTTTCCGAAACAGTTCTTGAGCAGCAAGTTGTTGACTACAGTAAATGTTCTTTCGCCTTTAATTAGAAAAACTGATTGTGAAAGTGGTGTATATTTTTTATTTAGTGATAATGAATGTTTACCACCATATGCATTGCTACGCGGTCTCAAAAGTCACTGTTGCGATTGGCAATTTTACGCAAGACCATTGTAATGATTTTCTTGAACCAGAAAGATAAACATTCGAGGCAAGGTATACAAGGGTAGCTTAAAACCATTTGGTTGATATGGCAATCAATTTCGACCCACTGAAGTGGCCGAATCCAGCGTTTTGGTTTGATTGACGGCTGAAAATCGCCGCAATGCATACAGTGGTAAACGATAGGACACTTTGAAATCTACTGTTAGACATTTAAAACAATATGTATAACATTTTAACATACATTTATGCGTTAATGTTATGATTTTATCTACAATTTAGTAATGCCTATGTGAGTGAGTTATGTGTATAAGAAAGTTTATTTTGAATAAAAATGTATTGAATGGTAATATCGTGTTGCGAGTTTAACTAATGCTGAGAGATCGTGACGCACGGGAAAGCCGAATTATCCCGCAAAAATCCTACAGGGAAAATGCAGTGAAAACGCGAATTATCCGGCAAAATCCTACAGGGATAATGTAGGGAAAACGCGAATTATCCAGCAAAATCCTACAGGGATAATGTAGGGAAAACGCGAATTATCCGACGGAAATTATGTAAGGAAAATGCGGGAAAACGCGAATTATCCGGCAACATCCTACAGGGATAATGTAGGGAAAACGCGAATTATCCGGCTAAAATCCAACAAGGATAATTTAAGGAAAACGCGAATGTTCTATTTGGGAAAACGTGAGAGGTGATAACTGGAAAACTCACGTGTTCCAGCCGTTTTCCTCAAATAGACAACGCCAGGAAAAGTCGCATAATGCTGAATTTTGCCAAGTAGTAAAACGTACAGGTAAACGGCACGTTTTCTGCCTCGGGAAAATTGACAGGAAAATGCATGGGAAAACGCGCGTTTTACTGATGGATAAATAGAGGAAAACGCCAAGATTATGTTACGTTTTCGGCGAATTTTCCTCGCATTATCCGAACGGAAAATGCGGACTTTTTTGCCGTGACGGTATTTGAATGACCAACCGTCACCGCCACCACAACCACCACCACCACCACAAGTGGAAGTAGAAGAGGAAGGGCATGCTATCGATGTTATCGATTGTGTGATGCAAGACGATATTGATATGGCACAAAGTTTTGTACATCAACAGCATTTGACTACCAATAGACCACAAACACCACAGCTATCACCACCACTACCATCACAGCCAATACCGTCACCACCACAAAAAAACAAACAATCAACGATCACCACTGCCATCACCGCCGTCACCACAAGATGTTGACAATCAAATTGGAAGAGGTGTCAAGCGTACCCATGATGAGCAAGAGGATGAGGATGATGATGATGGTATTTCGTACCAATTGAATGAAGTCCACACTCGTCATTCGCGTAAGATGAAAACCGATTGTTCTGATTATGATTTAAACATCAATCTTCCTTTACGGTCAACTGTCCAAGAAGCCATGCAAGATGTAGAGCGTGTTCTTGACAGTGTGCTAGAAGAAACGCTCAAAGGTGTACCTAACAAGGACTTTGCACGCGTGACCTTGAATGCTCCAGCTCTGAAGAATCCCATATCGTTGCCGTTTATGCTACGGGAACAGTTGACACCGCAAAGGATTATGGGACAGATTGAAACCATTGTGCAATCTAACGAGGAATTTGTTCTCAATGGCCAGTTTCAGTTGCACGTGATACGAGCACGTACACCCCGTGGTGGTCATGGTGGATATGATGATGATGATGACTATACTACTGATGATGATGACTATACTACTGATGATGATGACGATGATGATGATGATGACCATCCGGCTGGTGAGAAGAAGAAAAAGCACTCTAACAAGAATAGGAAAAGCTTGGATTGTGCGGATCCGGAAGTATGGATGAAGATGAAGACGAGCATAGTTCGAGTACGTAATCGGGATAATCTTTGTGCTGCACGTGCGATCGCGATCGCGATTGGAATCGCCTTCCATACCGGAACAACACGGGAGTATCAGAACATATATAAACAGTGGCCAAGAAACAGCGATAATCTCACTCAGCTTAAAAGAGCGAAAGAGTTGCACCAGCAAGCTGGCGTCCCTGAAGAAGCGTGCGGTATTCCAGAACTGAAAAAGTTCCAAACGTATTTGGCTCCACAAGGGATTTAAGCTCTACCTCGTGTCCAGAGAATATATGAATGGTATTATTTGGCAAGGTACTTTGGAGGAGGAGCCTAAATATCATTTGTACTTGTACCACGAAGAAGGCCATTACCATTTTATCACTAAAATGAAAGGTTTCCTGGGAAGAGGCTACTTCTGTATCAAATGTAACAAGGGCTACTCAAATCCAGCCACGCACAATGCAATATCCGATGTAGTGCTTGTGGTGAAAGAACTGTTCTCCTCAGAGTGTCGATGATGATGCCAAACGATGGAACTGGCAACATTGTGCCGACTGTAACCGTTACTTCCGTACCCAACAATGTTTTGACAACCATCGTCGCGTGAAAAAGCATGGTCCCGCGAATAATCAAAAGGAATGGTCGCAGTGTCAAAAGATACACAAGTGTGAAGAATGTCTTACGAGGTTTGATGTCTTAGACAAGAGACGGTAAGGCAAGCCTCACAAGTGTGGTGAATACGTGTGTCACGTCTGCAAAAAGATGGTCGACAAGGATCACTTATGTTATGTTCCCGTAGGAGCAGCAGCAGCAGTGACAGGACGGAAGAAGAACGAGGAGGAGGAGGATCAATTGCGGCTCATCATCTTTGATTTTGAGGCTCAACCATGGGTACGCAACATCGGGTCAATTTTGTGGGTGTCCAGAAACTGTGTGAGGACTGTCGTGATCTTCCCTTAGACTCACATCCTACTTGTGACACGTGCGGATTGCGTAAACGTGGTTTCCAAGGGGAACAAGCTCTGGACGAGTTTTGTCAATGGTTGTTTGGTGGAAGCAATGCAGGATACACGTGTTTGGCACACAACTTTAAAGGGTACGATTCCTATCCTATCTTGGAGTACTTGTTCAAGAATGCATTCAGACCTACTGTTATTTTTAATGGAGGAAAGATCATGATGCTCGGACTCCCAGATCTCAAGATCAGTATGAAGTGCACGTTGAATTACCTCCAGATGGCATTGCGTCAACTTCCCAAAGCTATGGGATTTGATCAAGAGGTTCGCAAAGGCGACTTTCCACATTTCTTCAACACCCCAGAGAACCAAACGTACGTGGGACCTATGCCTGATCTCAAGTATTATGGCATTGAAAACATGACGAAGAAAGATGCTGATGCGTTACGCACGTGGTACGAGAACGAAGTCGCACGTGGTGCCGTGTTTAATTTCCAAGAACTGGCGTCTTATTGTCATCAAGACGTTGAAGTGCTGAAGAAAGCTGTGTTGGCCTTTGACAAGCTTACCATGGCAACGAGTGACGTCCATCCGTTTCGCACGTCGGTCACCATTGCATCGTTGTGCAGTCGTATTTTGCGCACCAAATTTCTCAAGGCCAACACCGTTGCTCTGATTCCTGCTCAAGGATACCGTGGACGCGACGTGCACTCGCTCAAAGCATTACAGTGGCTCGAGTACAGGCACATCATTGATGGAGTGCATATTCGTCACGCTGGTACGAGCGAAGGGGAATTCAAGGTTGGACGGTACAAGGTCGACGGGTATGCCGAGAGTACTCATACCGTGTACCAATACCATGGATGTCTCTATCACGGATGTCCCAAGTGCTACACGAAGGATACGAGGAATCCTTTCTCTGGCGCTACTATGGGTGATCTCTACCATGACACGTGCAACGTGCGCACTTTTATTACTCGGGCTGGTTACCACCTCGTGGAAGTGTGGGAATGTGAGTTTGGTCGTGAACTGACAGCAACTCCTAGAATACAAGCGATGGTCGGTGACGTGGAGAAGTGCAAGCCCTTGGAACCCCGGGACAGTTTCTTTGGTGGACGTACCAATGCAATCCGTTTACGATGCGAAGCCAAGGATGACGAACAACTCCACTATTACGATTTCACGTCGTTGTACCCGTACATGAATGTCACGTGTGAGTACCCTGTGGGACATCCAGAAGTTCTGGTGAACGATGAGATCCAACAAGACCTGCACCTGTATCGCGGATTGATGAAAGTACGTGTCCTTCCACCCAAGGATGTTTACTTCCCAGTGCTTCCCGTACGCATCAACGGCAAGCTGATGTTTCCCTTGTGTCACACCTGTGCTCAAGAAGAGAACCAAGATCATCCATGCACGCACACTGAGGAAGAAAGCGCTTTTACCGGCACGTGGCCGCACGTGGAACTGTTCAAAGCTCTGGAGAAAGGGTATAAAGTGATGAAAGTGTATGAGGTGTGGCACTGGGCTCAATGGGAACGCTTGTTCGAAGAGAAAATCAAGACGTTTCTCAAGTACAAGCAAGAAGCTTCAGGATGGCCAACTTGGTGCGAGACGGAAGAAGACAAGGTCCGGTACGTGGAACAGTACGAAGAACATCAAGGCATTCGATTGGATCGTGAGCGTATCGAGAAGAATCCAGGTCTTCGCTCTGTCGCCAAAATGTTCCTGAATTGCATGTGGGGGAAATTTGGCGAGCAATCGAATCGGAGACGTACCGAGTACGTGAAAAGTCCAGAAAAGTACTTCGATCTGATGACGGACGACAGCATCGAAGTCAGTGATGTGTTGATCGTGAACGAGGAAGTGGTCCAGATTCACTACAAGACGGCAGAGAAGTTTCTGAAGACGAAAGCACACACCAACGTTGTCTTTGCTGCTTACACCACAACGTATGCACCTCTCAAGTTGTATGACGTCATGGATGGTTTGGGGGACCGATGTTTGTACCACGATACAGACAGTGTCATCTTTACGTGGCGTCCTGGTCAATGGAAACCACCACTTGGCGATTACTTGGGAGAACTGACCAGCGAACTCGATCCAGAAGAACACATCGTGCACTATGTGGCCACAGGACCCAAGAGTTATGGGTACAAGACCAACTTCGGTAAGACCGTGTGCAAAGTCAAAGGACTACGCATGAATCTACGTACCACAGAAACAGTGAATTTGGATAGCATGGTGGAACTGTTGGAGGGTCATGGGAACCCTGTGCGTCAAGTGACCAATCCCCACACCATTCGACGCAATGTGACGACCCGTACGTTGCATACCGTATCAGAAATCAAGTCCTTCAAGGTTGTGTACAACAAACGTGTACGACGTGGCATGTACACTTACCCTTATGGGTATTATGGACTTTGAACTTTGTTAAGCTTCGTGTACAACAAACGTGTACCCTTATGGATCTTATATGGACTTTAAGACTTTTGATAAGCAGTGTATAAAGTTATGTAATAAAGAACTTATAAAACCCAAATAGTGTGATTTTTGTCTATAAAGGGGACTGACCCAGCATTGAAATGATCATTTGGTGTTGAACACCGCTAAGGATGGTAAGTTTTAAAGACCGTCCCATACTAACGTGTCGTAACTTATTGAAACGTATACGTTGTATGCTAGCGTGTTGTGGTGGTCGTATTGTTGTAGTCGATGGCACCCAGGAAACCCAAGCAGACCGTAGCACAGAAGAAGAAGAAGAATATCGAACGTCTACTCCAGCAAGCCTATTACGATCCAAACAATGTTGCTGCTTTGGGCGGTGTTGCCAAACTGGCAAGGGCTATGCGCTCAAAGGCATAGTCTTAGCTTGGATACGGTCTCAACCGTCATATACACTCCATAAACCGTACCGTCGTCGTTTTCCACGCAATCGTGTGGTCGTCCAAGGTATCGACGAACAATGGCAAGCGGATTTGTGTGACATGCAAGCGTACAGAACCAAAAATAATGGCTACAACTACATTTTAACCGTCATTGACGTGTTAAGCAAGTACGCATGGGCAGTACCCTTGAAGAACAAGACGGGACTCAGTTTGATCAAGGCGTTTCAGAAAATATTCAAGGAAGGTCGCGTGCCTGAGAAATTGCAAACGGATGATGGGTCCGAATTCTTAAATCGAAACTTTCAAGCGTTTCTCAAATCGAAAAACATCCATCACTTTACCACCACAGCGAAACCAAAGCCTCTGTCGTCGAACGATTTAATCGTACGTTAAAAACATGGATGTGGCGATGGTTCACCTACAAAGAAACAGTACGTTACATTGACGTGCTTCCGCAACTGATGAACAATTACAATCATTCGTATCATCGAAGCATTCGTCGTGCCCCTGCTGACGTCACGTTAGCCAATGCTCAAGACGTATGGCATACCTTGTACCAGAAGAAGGCTCAGAAGAAGAAGAAGCTAAAACCTAAATTTCAAGTGGGAGATTTAGTACGTATAAGTAAAGTCAAACACGTGTTTGCAAAAGGGTATTTACCCAACTGGACGGAAGAAGTGTTTACGATTGCCTATCGGATGACGGCACGGGATCCCTATGCGTATCGAATACGCGAATACGACGGTTCGTTGTTGGAAGGACAATTTACGAACAAGAATTGCAAAAAGTCAGCATGGATGAACAAAAAGATGTCTTTCGTATCGACAAAATTGTCAAGAGCCGTGGGAAAGGACGTCAAGAAGAGTATTTGGTCCATTGGCGTGGTTGGCCTGACAAGTACGACAGTTGGATCCTAGCAAGTCAAGTGCATAAAATCGTGTGATATACCATCAAGGGCATCAGTTGCCTCAGGATGTCTGACCGAGCGGACCAAGTGATTACGCTGGCAAGTAATGCTATTGAAGATGCCCTTCCCGACAACACCATTGGGGATTACACCCTACGAACCAAATATCCTATCGATTTGCGCGAAGGATCATGGGAAATGGCCCTTACCAACATCATCTATCCCCATTCGTGGAGTTTGCTGCAAAAAGAAGATCTTGACATATGGGTTCTTTCCACTCACGTGGTAAACCCTAACGAACTATGGACAAAATACACGTTACCCACAGGAAAGTACACCAAGCTGGAAGATATTGTGAAAGGCATGAAGAGAGTTACTAACAAATTTAACAAGCATGAGCAACAACGTAGATTACGGCCAGACGAACTCACACACAATAGGTTTGAGTTCAAATACAATTATAAAGAGAACATGACCACGATCAAGTTAACCAATGACATGATGCTACTACTACGGCCACGATTAGCAATGGCTTTGGGATTCGATACAGTTGGTTCAATCACTGAACTTGAACTTGGGAAGTCCCATGGTATTGCTCGTCTCTTTGGGGTAACTGATGAAACTGTAGGAAAATGGTATATATTTGTAGCTGACAAAAATAATGCTAGCGGACTACAGACCTTCACCTCCAGCGTACGTGAACGAGCAGATGTACATCCGTTCCAAAGCTTTTACGTGTACACTAATGTTGTGGACTCGCATATTGTGATGGGAAGTGATGCCAACAATTTGTTGCGTACCTTTGTTCCTGAAGGAGAACCTGGATTCCCTGTGGAACGAAACTTTCTCAATCCCTACTACTTGCCACTACGTACTCAAATCATCAACAAGATCCGTATCCATATAACCGACGACACAGGCGAAACCGTGCCATTTCAAGCAGGCGCCGTACAGGTAACACTACATTTGCGTCGTGTGCGATTTGCCTAGAAGATATGGTGTGGTACAACGATATGTTGAATATGGCTCGTGGTGCTCTTGCTGCTCTACCGTCTAAATCACAAACAGGAAAAGGACCCTTTACCTATTTTCCACGTCATCTACAAGAAGGAAATGGAGTTTTCCATGGGTACCCTGTGCCAGTACAAATGGGATTTGGTATAGGTGGTGTCGGCGGTGTATTAAGTTCCCTGGGAAGAGACTTTGTTCCTCACTTGCCTTCTTGGGAACTCGCTACAAAAGGTATACGGAAACAAGCGGAACTCGCTACACGAGGTATACCACAAATGGGTGGTGCTCGTCTAAAACGTCGTCGTCGTCAACCTAAGACCATGGCTAAACGTCGTCGTCGTCATACCAAGGACATTTTCGATTGAAAACAGTTATAAAAGACTTGGACATTCATGCCTTCTAATCAGTTGGACATTACCTCAACTACTGTCAAGAGCTCCTCATCGTCAACATGAGTGTTCATACTGCTTCACTTGCTGCTGCCAATCCAGGCATGGACTTGTTTACGGTACCACCAACAGATGTGGCTGTGACATCAGGCCGATACGTTGAGTATTCACCCACGGACAAAGGGGCCAAGTATTATCAGTTCATCATTCGTAGGGGTCCTACAATGATTGATTTGAAAAAGACTCATTTCCGTGTCGTGGCCAATATCACCAAAGCTGATGATACAGCAATTGCCGCAAGCGTTAAAGTGGGACCTGTCAACAACTTTCTTCATTCGATGATCCAACAAGTGACTGTGAAATTGAACGATCAAGCCGTCACCTTGCAAACCGACACGTATGCGTATCGTGCCTTCATCGAGACGTTGTTGAATTATCCTAAAGAAGCTCAAGAATCGTATCTGGAATGTGCCATGTGGAAAAAAGACAGTGGCTCCATGGACCAAGTTGATCATGCAGCTACAGCCGGTAATAAGAATCCTGGACTCAAGGAACGTGCAGCTCGTACTAAAACTGGACAAAAAGTGTGCATGGAAGGCCCCTTGTTTTGTGATCTCTTTCACTCAGGACGTTACCTTCTGGACAACACCGAGATGAAAATCAAGTTTGATATGCATGATACAGCCTTCTGTCTGATGTCGGAGTTAGGTACCGAGAAGATCGTCATCGAGGACTTTATCCTACGCATGTACCACGTGACTCCAGCCCCTAGCGTCAAGTTAAACCAACGTGAACTCATGACAGGATCGAATGCACGTACAGCCAAGTACCCTGTGACGTCAGCTATTGTGAAGACCAGGCAAATTGGTACTGGATCCTTGACCCATTATGAAGGAGACTTGTTCCAGGGACTCGTTCCTAAACGTATGATTTTAGGGATGGTTGAAAATGCTGCCTACAATGGCGACAAAGGGAAGAATCCATTCAATTTCCAAATGTTTGATTTGTCGACAATCAAAGTAACCGTGGATGGACAAGAGACACCTATGGAACACTGTCTACCGCTGATGACAAGGATATAGATTTGTACCACATGTTGTTCGATAACGTGTGTGGTACCTACCGAGGACAAGGACTCAACCTTACGTTCGACGAGTTCAAGGCTGGTTATGCATTGTTTGCCTACGACTTTACACCAGCAGGCAATGCCTCGTCAGGGTACTTCCAACCTCAATATAAAGGCAACGTTGACCTGTACCTGACATTTGGGGATGCCACCGCGCAGGTGAACACCATTGTCGTCTACGGCGAGTTCAACAACACCATCGAAGTGGACCAATTAGGTCAAGTGATTTACGACATTCAAGGATGAACACGGATCAGTTAGAACTGCTAGTACACAACGACCCCAAGTTAAACCCAGTGTTTGGTGGCGTGTTTCCATCTGATTTGCTACCTACCAAAGTACCATTTCCCAATCAAGCCTACATCATGAACGTGGATCCAAGCGATCGTCCAGGATCTCATTGGTTAGCCGTGTGCTTTACACCCGAGACGTGTGAATTCTGGGACAGTTTTGGATTTCCTCCACAAGTGTATGGTCAAGCCATTACGAACTTTTGCAAGTTACGTCCACAACTCGTGCACAACACTCGTAGGATTCAAGCCATGGACTCTGACGTATGTGGACAACATTGTTTGTTCTTCTTGTGGAACCGTGTACGTGGCAAACGTCATGGAACAGTAGCTGCTATGTTTACACCAAATTTACAATGGAACGATCAGAATGTTCGCACCTTTGTGCGTGATCGATTTTTACAACGACAAGTACCTTGTAATCCTAAGCGTAGTCGTCAATGCGCTCTTGTTCAGCGCTCTTTGTTACACATGTTAAAGTTATAATAAATGATGTTTCATCACCAAATGTTGTTGTTGGGTATATAGTAAGGTGTAGATGTAGGCAACGGTTCATATGGAATCTAGACGTCAGCATGGACGATCGTCGTTTTCGTTGTCCGTGTAGCATTTTGGTAGTGGGTCCAAGTCAATCGGGTAAAACCACGTTTACACACCAATTGCTTCAACAAGTCGCTCTTGCGTTCAACAAAGAATTTCGAAAAATTGTGTATTGTTACGGCGAATGGCAACCGTTGTTTACGTCTATTCAACGGAACCTGGGTGTGACCTTCCATCAAGGACTCCCAGACAACGTCACCGACTTGTTTGGTCCTCACGATACTCCAGGCCTATGGTGATGGACGATTTAATGGATCAAATGGATCGTGTGATACGCGTGTTTACACAGGAATCCCATCATCACAACATCACCACGTTGTTTTTAACACAGAACTTGTTTCCACCCAATAAGCACGCACGTACCATTTCACTCAACACGCATTACATCGTGTTGTTCAAGAATCCAAGAGATCGTTTAGGCGTACAGATGTTAGCCCAACAAGCGTTTCCTGGACGTGTTCCTTACGTGATGGATGCCTTTCATCAAGCCACCGAAGAACCTCATGGTTACCTCATGTTGGATTTTCATCCAATGACACCAGAACAATGTCGTTTACGATCTCATATTCTTCCTAAAGAATTTCCCATGTACGTCTACACTGATGGAAAAGATCTATAAAAAGAAGGAGACGATCCAGAATCACGTCATTTGGGTACAACCATTCATCATGGCAAGAGCTGAGAGAGCCTCGTGAGATCAACGCCTTGTTCGTAGTTCATAAATACCCGTGTCTAGGTGGATCATCATCAGTTCATCATGTCTCAGCGACTGAGAAGGAACGCAGATTTTCTCCGGCTCTTGCATCGTACCAGAGGGAAGACACGCCAACGACTCATTGTCAATGCTACTCCTGATCAAATCAACTCGCTGAGTGAAGTGGCTATGAACCTGTTGCGTGGCAACGTACCGATGTCATTAGCCCGGATTCAACAACTGAAGAAACACAAGCATCAGTTACGCAAGTTGGCCGATCGGAAACTCTCCAGCAAAAGCCGGAAAGCCATGCTGGTGCGTCAACGAGGAGGATTTTTATTACCTGCTCTTCTTGGTGGATTGGCATCGATATTTCTACCGAAAATTGCCAACAAGCTCATCTCTAAAATATAAAGTGTTGTTAAACAAGACTTTTACGTCAGTTGCTTTCAAGACGTCATCATGTCAACAACAGCAAAAGGTGGAGCTCATCGTATGGCTATGGTGCCTGATTATTTAGTAAACATGCTGCTACCAAGCAGAAAGTGGAAACGGCACCCCAATACCGTGTACTGGCACGACTCGATGGAGAAATGCAAGCCACCTTGAATGACACTTCACTTCCTCCTGATGTCAAAGTACAACGTTACGATCAAATTCTACAACGTTACAACCGGCTAACAAGACAAGTAAAAGACAAAAGCCCATTATCTTTACTAAAAAGGATGAAACAGCAGCAACAAGAAGATGATGATGATGACATTGAAGAAGAGGATTTGGTTTTACCTTCTCCTCCTACCAAGACACCTGCTACTCCAAAAACAAAGCGTTTACCTACACCACCATCCGGGACACCACGAAGACGCTCAACTAGTTTACCAAGAAGAAAGCCTCGACCCCTCCGAGAATGGCAACCGTTTTAACTAAAAGAGACAAGGTTATGCTCTCAATAACTTTTATTATTACAAGAAGTTTATAACAGTAATGTCCTTGTATTATTAATAAAAAAAAAAGAGTTCTTACACCTTGTAGCGTATTTGTTTCAGCCATTTCCAGAATACGGCCACTTCAACACGTGGGCAATGGACAGCGCTTGCAAAGGGTAGAAATACGTGAAAACCACAACTTGTAGATGACATATAAAAGTTCATATCATCTTCTTGATCATATTGCTTGAACAGAACATCAAATTTTGGACATCCATAGTCCTCCAAATTGACATTGGGTATGCTGAGTTTATCCAACAGTCGTTTCTCATAACAGCCCCCTTTGTACGCGATAGTTCCATTGGACTTTAAGTCTTTCTTGTACCAGTCTTGCACCACTTGGTCCAGTTCCGTGTAGGGCAACGAATGCTTCCACGTGGAGTCAAATCGAAGACGGTGTATCATATGAGCTTTCTTGGCCCCTGCAAAGTCCTTTGCATCTTTTAGTTCTTTAAATTTGATCGGAAACGTAAAGTGCTGTCCCTTGACATTCTCGTCATCAAAGATAATTCCTGCTTCCTTGCACCAGAATTCTTTCTGCACGCAGTAACCATCAAAGTCAAGTATTGCCTGGATATCCTCTAATGTGCTCTGCGCGCACTCATTCTGATTCTTTTCTCTGTTCTTCCATGTTGCTGGGTAGGCTGTGGTCATCATCCGTAATTAGCATTGGCTGTGCAGACGACGCTTGCGAGAATAGAATTGTATACCCTAGGCCAATACCTAGAGTTGTCCCAAGTGCTGTCCCGAATGCTTTTGCCAGCGACGTTAAGAAATTATCCATTGAATTCGTTCTTCTTCCTACAACGGCGAACAGAGGAAGACTGTGATCTCAAACTGAGCTCTCGCCTTTATATACTAGTGGAATGACGTCATCGAAATCCCTGTAATTTGATAGGTGCGTTAAGCACGCATTCTGATTGGCTGCGTGATTCTAGCCTTCTGATTGGTGGATTTCGATCCGCTGACGTCATCAACACAGTATATAAAGGAAACATTTGATGAGTTCAGTTCAGTTCTGGAGCTGAAGCAGACAAGTGAAGATCATGAGTGACAACAAGGAAGAAGAAGCTTCAGAACTTTGTTGTGTTATTTGTTTAGCTAAAAAAGGACAAGAAGAAAAAGATGGCGACAACAAACTCGAAGTTATGGAATGCTGTCATAAGCAATGTCATCTACGCTGTTTGACACAATGGCATCAACGACAACGACATGAAACCACATGCCCGCATTGTAGACGTGTACAGCGCCGAAGAGGAGATCCACCTCCCTCGTCGCTGCTCGAAGGTAGAAACTACTACCATACCTTCATGCCTGAATGGTTTCCACCAGCAGAACCTCCACGCTTTTTACTTGACGATAGTAGTCTTACAAACGTTTGTGAATATCAGGACCTGTTCCCGTATGTTAGTACATGCTGCCCGTTACTGTTATATCTGATACGGATGGGGGCAAGAAATTTATGGTTCCATTTCACCGTTGTGGAACTGAGGAGAAGATTTAGTGAGAATGGAATTGAAATTGAAATCCATCCCAATTACACAACCTCGTATCGTGTATACCGTTATGGTGATCGATGGCCGCAACGATTTTATGGAGTGCGTTATGTTAGAATCCCAGTGTCAAGCGTAGAGCTACAAGATGAATTTTACTACACACGTGCACAACCAGTATCCGAATGGGGAATCAGACTTAATGCCATACGGGCATTCTGAACTGAGACTTTTCTCTGTTTTATAGATATTGCTACCATTTCTTTTGACTTTGATGCTGGAACGCTGGTATTCACCATACCTCAAGATCCTCTGATGCCACGTCGTCGTCGCCATCGACATGAACGATTCTCTACTATGTTTAATCGCCTATTTCGTCGATAAAAAACAACAACATTTGAGAAGAACACTTTTTATTAATACTCCTTTGTATTACAACTTATACTTAATAAAATGTTCAAATGTTCTTAATCGTCCTTATTAAACACTTCAATACATGTCTCCTCGGCTGCTTTCGCTATAGCAGTAGTGTGAGGAGAAAACAACTCGCTAAACAGGTCCTTTGCTTTCATTTCGCCAAGGAATTCCAATTCGCCTTCGATGTAGCGACGCCAATTCTCTTGAATCGTGACTTTAATGCCAGCCGACAACTTTTGCACTCCTTCCCAGACCTTCTCCATGGAATTGCGAAACATATCACGAACCACATTGTAATACTCTGGCCATAGATCGTCACCGTTCAACCTCAAACACTGATGACGAATCTGACTGGGATGGTCCACTTTACATCCTTCACAGTCCACATTCCTTTAACGATGCATTCCTTCCCATATCATGGATACTACAAATTCATCCAACAGTTCCATGATCGAATACGAATCCAACACATCCATATCCGCTTGCTCATCTAACGTTTTTGCTTCGGGTTCCATACTTTCTGGCGCTTCTTCTTGGGTTCTTCAGCCCAAAGAAACGAATCACACTTGGGATTTGGAGCACGGACGTCACAAGCAAAATATACACGACCTTCGTTCCAGTCTCTTTTCCCGACAACAACGCGACAAATCAAGTCGTGGTCACACGTTGGAAACACACTCAGCGATGTGCCTTCAGGGATAGCTTCTCGTACAGCTTTAGCGTCCGATTCCGTAAAGTAAAAATGACAACCAATCACCTTCTTCGAATAATCCAAAGGACAACCACACTTGTACACGTCTCCTACTTGCTTTGCTTCGTAATCACAAAAACACTTCATTACTCTACAACCTCTGCCAACTGAATACCTCACATCGCTCACACACCAACTTTTATAGATGAAATGTGAGACGTATAAATGTGAGACGTATAAATCTGAGACGTATAAATGTGAGACGTATAAATGTGAGACGTATAAAGTGGGGTGTATAAATGTGAGACGTATAAATGTGAGACGTATAAATGTGAGACGTATAAATGTGAGACGTATAAATGTGAGACGTATAAATGTGAGACGTATAAATCTGAGACGTATAAATGTGAGACGTATAAATCTGAGACGTATAAATCTGAGACGTATAAATGTGAGACGTATAAATCTGAGACGTATAAATGTGAGACGTATAAATGTGAGACGTATAAATCTGAGACGTATAAATGTGAGACGTATAAATCTGAGACGTATAAATGTGAGACGTGTAAATGTGAGACGTATAAATGTGAGACGTATAAAGTGAGGCGTATAAGTGAGGCGTATAAATCTGAGACGTATAAATGTGAGGCGTATAAAGTGAGGCGTATAAAGTGAGGCGTATAAAGTGCTAGTGTAGAAAGTGCTAGTGTAGAAAGTGCTAGTGTAGAAAGTTGTGGCGTAGAAAGTTGTGGCGTAGATCCAGTGTAGAAAGTGCTAGTGTAGAAATGCTAGTGTAGAAATGCTAGTGTAGAAATGCTAGTGTAGAAAGTGCTAGTGTAGAAATGCTAGTGTAGAAATGCTAGTGTAGAAATGCTAGTGTAGAAATGCTAGTGTAGAAATGCTAGTGTAGAAATGCTAGTGTAGAAAGTGCTAGTGTAGAAAGTGCTAGTGTAAAAATGCTAGTGTAGAAATGCTAGTGCAGAAATGCTAGCGTAGAAATGCTAGTGCAGAAATGCTAGTGTAGAAATGCTAGTGTAGAAATGCTAGTGTAGAAATGCTAGTGTAGAAATGCTAGTGTAGAAAGTGCTGTACTATAAAGTGCTGTACTATAAGTGCTGTACTATAAAGTGCTGTATTATAAAGTGCTGTACTATAAGTGCTGCGCTAGAAGTTGCTACGCTAGAAGTTGCTGCGCTAGAAAGTGCTGCGCTAGAAGTTGCTGCGCTAGAAGTTGCTGCGCTAGAAAGTGCTGCGCTAGAAAGTGCTGCGCTAGAAGTTGCTGGCGTAGAAGTTGCTGGCGTAGAAGTTGCTGGCGTAGAAGTTGCTGGCGTAGAAACGTGCTGGCGTAGATCCCCACTATATACTACTTTAGCCCTCTTTTGCCGAACCAATCACTCTGCTTTTCTCGATAACGCAGTTGCAGGAATTTCATCGCCCAGTCCATTACTAGAAGGGAACTACGGGGTGTAAGACTCTTGAGGACATCTTGCTTGGCACGTTCTTGGTTGACTGATCTCATAATGTGCGCTTTCCACTGACCTATTGACTGGGTAGATTGCTCAATGTCGTACAAGAAATCTTCCTGCTGTTCCTTGCTGTAGAATTTAAGTCTACTTTCGGCATTCTTAACAAGGAGTTCCAGCTTGGCCAAACAAGACACTAAATCAGAGCACTGCGGGCAGACGTTGTAATGCTGATGTGAGCAATGCTCTTGAAAATCCTCATCGTCTGGATCACTCAATCCATACTTCCGACAATGATCTACGCAATCACTTTCATCCTCTTGGCAGTGACTCTGGTACTCTGTACTGAAATATTTCTTTCCGTCTCGAAGGGATTTCTTAAAGTCGTCTGCGACAGGCTTATCCAATCCGATTGACTCGAGTTCTTCTACTATGCGAGAAAGACGTACAAATGCTGCTGCGCCATCTGCTGCCATGTTGTCAAGTCCACTCAAAGACTTCTGCTGTGAAGCCTCTCTCACCTCCAGGATACGGAATAACGTGGCACGACTTAGCGGTTGAAAGCTCTCCTCAGCGCAAAACTGATGGTACTGATAGATCATAGTCGACCTTGTTACTTTTCTGATGATATTGGGCATGTTGATTTCCTCGCCGCTGTCAAGCTTGAGCTTCCTTGTACCAAAAGCGACATCTTGGTAAAAATACGGGCGATTAACGAAGTCGAGAAAATGGTTGAGCTTCTCGGCTGGCAGCCTGACTCTATGCATGGTTGGTTTGTCTACGATTGCACCTTGTCCAAACTGACGCGCGTGAGCCCTGGCTCGTTTGATTTGTCTTTCAGATAGCTTGCCCTATGGCTCGTGTAAACTTTGCAGTGTCTTAGACGTGAAGCTATAGCAATACAGTCTCAAGATTTGAGTTTTCAGGTTTTTCGTCTTAGCATTTTTGTATGCTTGCATAAGTGATATGAGTTCGCTATTGGGACTGTTTGTACTTAACGCGACGCATTGAAGCAGTTCTTTGCTAGCCTTTGGTGCTATAAAGTCACACACTACGCTACACGCTTCGGTTGCCTTTTCAACACAAATTTCCTTATCGTGCTTACTTGTCTCCTCCCACGACGTACCAAGCTGAAACGACAGAGGGCTAAGCCGACGAGGATTGGTCGTCTCATTGTTGATTTTCACTATTGCCTCATTATATACAGACAATGAGGCGACTCATCCGGGCCGTGGTCATCTGTGCTGTCGCTCTCGCTTCCTGACCAGAATCCAGGTGTCCACTCGCCTCCCTGGCAAATCGGACTTTTCGCGCCAGCGATAGAAACAGGAGTCGAGGGAATGGCGCACGTTGCAATGTTGATAGACGCAACATGCTTCGCAATTCTGCAAAAGCAGAAAACAACATGTTTTTCTTTAAGTATACTGTTGCTTTTATTCCTTTTATGGATATATTGCGCAGGCTCATGCAAGTAAAGCAGTGTGAAAACGCTATCGGAAATCCGCTAAATAAAGAGGGGGATAGGGTCCTTGCCATTTCCCAATTTCGAGACACTTTTCTAAAAGCTACCTTGATATATCTTGATCTTGTGCCGAGTCGTTCTCGTCAACGCCGATTATCTGCTCACTAATTTTATCATGGTGTAGATTTAGACATGATACACAAACGGCTATACAAAAAATAATAATAAGGGAATATAGGGAAGCCAGAAAGAAGCAAACCTATGTCAAAGAAACCGTATATCAGTCATTTCATCAGATGCTGGCAAATAAACGTGGAGTAGGTATTTTGTGACCTGTGGAGTTGCAGTTTTGTGTAATACAAGGTCAAAATGCAGTGATCCTCCCTCTATAAGTACAGTGCTTAACGTGACAATTTACAGATAGGGGATCGCGTTTTTCTTTCGTTGCGCGCGAAGCGCGCCCGAATTTTGATAAAAGCAATTCATCAAGCCTCAGAGAAAGTGTAGATAAACATTCCGTTTTTTATGTATAGTAAACAAATCCTCTAGGTTTTGTTATTCATGCTCGCATTGCGCGCCGAAATGACGAAATTAATATTATTCATTTGCGTGAAGCGCGGCCCAAATGACGAATTTCTATCGAACTCACGCTTACTCTTCTTTCAAACATAGTGACTGCCCGCCAGGCCTATCACTGTAGGGCATTTTTGGTAGAGCGCGCCGAAATTTTTATGTATTGAGTGAAGTGAAGTAGAAAAATACAAATGATAGAGAAGTTGCTGGAATAACTACTTAGAAAATTTCTTGTGATCACCCCTTTCAGGGCTTGAGGTTTTGAGAGATCCCCCCTTTCGCTCGCCCCAAAATGAAGTGATCCCCCAAAAATCCTCTGCCCCCCCCCCCCCCTCCCCCCAGGCGATAAATAATGACCGGTCCCTAAGAAAAGGGTTACATTTGGCATTTGCCCATATAAATATGACTAAAATAAACAATCACTTATGTTATTAGTAATACTTTGTTGTCATGCCCGCCTATGGCAACAAATATGTTTGGGTGTGGTGTTTGGGTGGTGGTACTTCCCATTGCCAACCCCTAAAAGATAACATCCACAAAACGTAACATTTGTTAATGTCAGTAGCTGTCATAAAGACTGAATCAAATCAAAGGGTATGTAAACCCTCAACTCGCAACTCCAACTCGCAATTGTAACTCTCGCCTGTAGCTGGCAGCTTCGCCGCAACTTGCACATTGACCAAACCCAATAACATCGTATTTGCAACACTTACGTGATCCCATCGAAACATGTTCTCCATACATAACCCGCGTTTCCGCTGCCATGTGCTTGCTGATAGCATTTCTTGTTTTTAATTTCCTTTTTGGACCGGTATGTGCAGGGTATTGGCACGTCGCAGGCGGGCGCCATTTTTTCCCCAAATTAGCGCGGTGCTTCTCACAAATATAAAGCAGTTGTGCCTGATTTGTCACTAAGTCGCTAAGACCGGCCCTGTTAAGTATTAGCTCATATTCCTTCACCTCTTCGCTTAAGTGTTACAGGTGGCAAGAACTCAGATGACCTTTTATGTCTCCTGTGCAATCTACCAGCCGATAAATACCGCCGTCAACATTATCGCACTCCGACGATTGGCCTTGCGCTGCATAAAAACACTTGCGATTCATTTTACGCAAGGAAATTACACATATCACGAAAAGAAGAGAAAAAATATTTATGGCAACATTTGCACAGCGCTTTCGATTATGGAATGCACGCCAGCGATGCAATGTTTTCAGCGGTTTTACATCTTAATGGTGCGAACCTCTGCGAAAACACCCAAACGACATGCGAACGTCCGTTGGACTTTTATTTCAGCCTTTACACCCGAAAATCATTCGCTTCTTCGCACTTAATAACACTAGAATCATGCTTTGGTAATTGTACAGAGAATAATTTGAAAATTATATTGTTAAGTATTGACAGATCATCATATTTTGTCGTGAAAATGTCGACGAACTCGACTTGTCACTCGCAAAGAATCGTCTTCGGCAATTCTATGCATACGCCCTGTCGAAACTTTTCCTCCTTTGGGCCGTAATCACTACTTTTCTCAAGGAAACATGTGTTGAGGTGGATATTTAATGGCTTTGAGAGTAAGGTAAGCTGTATTTTGATACGTTATTGACCTCAAATGTCACGACTGCTTAGTATGTAGAAATTCGCAAAGTCTCACATGTGGGCTTAAAGAAATGGCTATAGTTGTCAAAATACTGACAACGTACACGGGAAATTGCTCATATATATCAAGGATGGATTGCTCTAACCCGCTCTTTAGCTGAAACGTATCAACGAAGCCCCACTTTGGGAAAACTAGCCGCTAGTTTCAGGCAATTTCGAGCCAGCGAACACCTTGCCAAAGTAGGGTTCAAAATCCTCAATTTGTTTCGATATTTTCGTGTCACAATGGAACTGATAGTGCTTTTCTAGCAAAAAGGAAAGGTTTCTCTCTAAAATGAGACAGAGCTTACAGCTCTGCGTTGCGAATTGAGTATTTGGCATCGTTTTGTAAAATGCCAAAATCTTGCATTTTGGAACAGCAGGCCAACTGGTTCCTCGGCCGGCCCACGCTTCGGCTACCTCTGGCGTTCCCAAAAATGCAATTTGACCCAAACTAAACTTATTTTAGAGAGTTGCCTAGCAATGCCTTTTGATAGAGAAAGTTGAAGAGAAATTTATTTTTGAAGCGAAATTTAGTGGGACGCTTTTACAGAGACAGCCTCTTAAAGACTTGTACAACTCGGTCAATTCGAATTCAAGTGTGTGTCATTTAAAAACTTAGCTTAAACAATCTAAGCTTATCAATCTGAACTTTGGAAAATCGCTTGTAAAACCTTTTCCAACAAAAACATGCACACTGGAGAGTCTGGAGAGATTTCCTTCCGTTCCATTTTTAGTATAGATTTCGAAAATTTCATACATTTCCTCCTTCCGGTCGGGTTTGGGAGCTTCGTTTTTTCGGCTCGAAATTCTCTGTTTTTAGTATAGATTTCGAAATAAATAGGCTGTGAAAGGACTGTTGTTTGTGAACTGAGTGTTTGTTTATTTATAAATGGCGCGCCGGGTCTTCGTGCAACGCGCCAAAACCTTTGAAAGGAATCGCGTAGGTTTGGACGTATTTGTTGCTTTCGGCTGCGAGAAATTGTTTATTTTTTGGTTTCTGTGGAAGACTTAAAATGGCGCCTTTGCGAACTCGATCTTCTCGCTTACGAAAACGCTTGAATTGGATCTTCCGTCCACTTTGTCCTTTTCGAATAAAATGTATCCTATAACACAGTTCCCCAAGTTTGCAAGAGAATGGCGTGGTTTTGAAGTTCCGTGGTGCAGCCGTTTTTCCAGGCTGCTGGGCCAACAGTTTGACCTTGACACCCCCAACATCACGTATTATATATAAGACTAGTAAGTACCCGAGAAAAATTCACGAACTAAATTTCCCTTGAATGACGAAAATTATCGGATTGTCTGCCGTTGGTTATACCGCTACGTTTAGAGATGTGCTGTAACTACGCCTGTTTACTGTTAAGTATTAAAGTATCTGTTATCAGCTTATAGATAGGTGGCATGGCATCCATAGCATACGATGGGAAAGGCGTTTTAAATTAGATCTTTGAAAACAATGTTCCCTGTGAATGGAAATGAGGCAAATGCCACACAATAACCCCCTAAATATTTCCTAACAAAAGGTGTTGAGGCATTGGTTTCACTGTGGTTTGGGCGCGAAACGTATCGCGCGTGTCGGTCGAGATGGTCGTATTTCGGTCAAGAAAGAAAAAGGCTGAGCTGTACCCCTCGAACTTCAACAACTATTGGTTTTAGATGTAAATAATTGCTTATAATCAAGATAAGTCCCTCGCCTTGTGAATAGGAAGGTTTAGGAAGCGCCAGAAAGGTAAACTAAAACTTTTTAGATTCTTGCTGTCTTGCTGTTTCAATGGAAAATTGCTTTGCACTGCTCATCATGTTGGACTTTCTTAAAGACTTGTACAACTCGGTCAATTGGAATTCAAGTGTGTGTGATTTAAAAACTTAGCTTAAACAATCTAAGCTTATCAGTGAAACTGAACTTGGGAAAATCGCTTGTAAAACCTTTTCCAGCAAAAACATGCACACTGGAGAGTCTGGAGAGATTTCCTTCCGTTCCATTTTTAGTATTAGATTTCGAAAATTCCATACATTTCCTCCTTCCGTTCGAGTTTGGGAGCTTCCTTTTTTCGGCTCGAAATTCTCTGTTTTTAGTATAGATTTCGAAATAAATAGGCTGTGAAAGGACTGTTGTTTGTGAACTGAGTGTTTGTTTATTTAGAAATGGCGCGCCGGGTCTTCGTGCAACGCGCCAAAACCTTTGAAAGGGATATATTGTTCACTCTAAACTTTTGGAAAAACGACTTTTGCCTTTTAACATCACTGTGTTATTTGTGAGAGAATCGCGTAGGTTTGGACGTATTTGTTGCTTTCGGCTGGGAGAAATTGTTTATTTTTTGGTTTCTGTGGAAGACTAAAATGGCGCCTTTGCGAATTCGATCTTCTCGCTTACGAAAACGCTTGAATTGGATCTTCCGTCCACTTTGTCCTTTTCGAATAAAATGTATCCTATAACACAGTTCCCCAAGTTTGCAAGAGAATGGCGTGGTTTTGAAGTTCCGTGGTGCAGCCGTTTTTCCAGGCTGCTGAGCCAACAGTTTGACCTTGACCCCCCAACATCACGTATTATATATAAGATATTCCTAGTTCTGCACGGCAGGCAATATTTACTGCTCTTTTACTTACACCCAAAAGTTGTTTAGAAAATTTCACATGGACTTGCTCCAATGGGTCCCGTGATCATTATATTTAACCGTGTCCATACCCCAGATTTCGGCACCATACGTCAGAAGAGGTTGGATTTTTAGAGTTTTTATCTTTTATAAATTTTAGAATATTTTTATTAATTAAATACATATATATATATTTTTTTTTCCATATATAATGTACATTTAAGCATGTAAAGCACTGAAATGTAAAGCATTGAAACTATGGTGTAATGCTATATCTATTATTATTATTATTATTATTATTATCAAATAAATTGAGAGCGAGTGGTACGTTTCTACTAATAGTCAGGGAGCATATGTCGCGATTTAAAGTCCCGTGGGCTTTTTTTGAAGACAACAAGCGACCTATCTAGAAGTGTTAAGGAGGCCTTAAGGAACTCAGAAAATGTCGGCAATTTTGCACCGACAGCTGCTATAGGGGGGTAAACAAAGGGCATGTATTTTCCAGCATGGAAACGAGGCTGAGAAATGAAAATCCGCATACGTATCGTTTATGACCACCAAATGTCACGAATGGTCAAAATGTTTCTCGAAAAGTTTCTGCCATAATTAGCAACTTTGTAGGTGGTCACGTGACCATGTTTACATGGGAACGAGGCTCTGACATAAAAAGGCTTTTAGGAATCCTTAAAAAGAGCGTATGTTTAAAACTGTTACTGGTACTTGATCTTAAAATGTATCTGACCTGGGCAATTTGGGTTGAAAGGTTAAAGAAGATCACGTGATGCAACCAGCACGAAAACGAGGCTGTCGTAAGCTAATGTTTAAGGATGTTCTGAAATGCATTAACTCCTTGCCAAATTGTCTTTTGATATGTGGTTCTGATCTACAAGTCAATTTTTATACAATAAATTCAGCGCAAACCACTGGTGCCTTTGCCTAGCTGGTTTTCATTTACTCATCATCTTCCTCAGCTTCGTCATCATCGCCGTCTACCACTTCCTCTTCCTCTTCTTCCCCCTCAGACTCGTTGCTGTTATTGTCATTACTACATGGCTCGTCCTCCTCATTGTCGTTGCAGCTTCACAGATTAGTACATGGCAAGTCTGCCTTTCGGCACTGACATCTGTTGGTAGAACACCTCTCCTTGGCGCGACCGCACTTAACTAAATGGAGGATTGCATCAGGCGCTGGTTGTAAAGGTGTCATCACTGGAACCCATTCGTCTTCAAAATGCCATGAAATACATATATCGATTAGTACTAAAGCAATGATAAAGTTATAATGTGTGATTTGGTTAGCAAGAATCTATGCTCTTCTCTTCCATCGAATATGTAACAGCTCTCCCCTGCTATGCCATAAAAGCCTTAGACTACTCAACACGTCATCGAGACTCTCCAGGTCTTCAACAAATATTTTACGCACACAACATTATATACTACGCTCGCATGGTTTCCGTGTGCTTGATAAATGTACGAGAAACGTTTAATTGTAATCATGTGTTTTTAACGTGCGAATCTGAGAAAACAAGCATTAATGTAAGACTTGTTCATCAAAACGTGTACCTGTTTCCAATTTCCATCCATAATTAACTGGGGGCGGAAGCTCTGGATTCGGGACGCTGTCGTTATACCATATCATACACTGATAATGTGCTCTCATTATGGCTTCCTTCAGTGCCGCTAGCGTAGGAGGCAGTCTCTCTGATTGAGCTTGCTTCTTTCGAAACAGGAGCCACCTCAGATCCTTTACCTTGGATAATTTTGTCTTTGCTTGGTACAGACGGCAGACTAACTTCTCGATTCCTGCAATCGTCGTCTCGGTTGGTTGAGCAGTTCCAGATCTTTCAGGGCAGTGATGCTATCTTCCTCAGCGTCAATGAATGCTTTCCAGCATAATAGCTTCGCTTTGCCTGAAAACGAGAACCGCAGAACATTATGCTTTTCCTACAGATTCCCATGTCATTCGAGATCATTTGTTTACCTGCAAAGCTTCCGGTAATGTCTGCTCCACTCTATGCATGGAATCCAGACAGCGCTGCAGTTCTAGCTAGGTCCAAGAGAACGAACTATGGGGGCAAGTTTGATCTTCCGATGATGATTCCCTTTCCCGGTTACAAATACCGTGTCTGCGCACAGATCTTTGTATCTTCTTAGAGAAAGCACAAAGACGTCAGTGTCAGGTGAGACAATCTCGATGCTAGTGGCCCCTATGGATGTTGCGTCGACAGCATGAAGCAAAAGCTTGGTATCTGCCTCCTCGTGATTACTAGCAAGTTGCGTCATATTTCTATGCGTCGCCTCACAGTAAGTACTCCAAGCCACTACCACTTTCTTTCCGTTCTGGCGTCCCCTTTCCAAGGTCTTCCTTGCTAGATACTGGGTAAGTTCTGCTTTTGTCTTCACTTGGGAGAGAAGTCTCTTCATTGGAGTTTTTGCAATGTGGGTGGTGTCCATGATCTTGTAATAGGTTGGTACTTCGCCACCCTGTCTTGAGACTCTTATTGCCGCCTTCAACGAGAGCTGCACATCGTACCTAAAAGATTCAATGGTTTAGTTGTCTTGACTATTACTCTTTTATATGCCTAATAACTTAAATAGAAATACTATGATATTGATATTACCAACCTGTCAAATATAAGTCGCACTTCGTCACTTCCACCGTACTTGTCAAAGATGCGCGCCATAAAGTTCTCTGCCAAATCGGAACAATTCTTCACCCAGCCCGGTTTATCTAGCGCTTGTACTTCGGCCATTCCGTCGACAAGAGACACTTTTTTTTAAAATAATATTTTTATTTTTTGATAGCAACATACAAAGATAACATATGGATGGTAAATATATATAGATAACGTACATATTGTAATTTGTGAAAATAAATAAAGAGATGAAACTAAAGACCAAAAAAGAAGAAAAATAACAATAGCATTCAAGCACCCCCCCCCCCATCCATCCCACCCAAACAAAAACTAAAAACGCCTATGCTCACGCCCTACAAAGGATTTTGACATTCAAAGTATTTTTTTTTGCCATTTTGCGCAGTGCTTCTCTAGAGTGCCATTTTGGTTTTCAATGAAATGTTCGATTTGCTGAAGGTATTTCATTCTCTTTAGAAAAATGTCGAAGTTTGGCTTGATCCCACTGAGACGGCATTTAAAAACAACACTCTCAGCAACAAGGATAATAAAATTGAGTAGTTGATTATTCGGTTTTTCCCAGATACCTAGAATGATCGTACTTTCCTTGAATACCGCGCCTTCGTATATGCCATAATGATCTAACCACGTCATCAGACACGACCAAAAGGTTTTAGTGTAAGAACAGTGGCAGAAAATGTACTCAGGCGATTCCTCCGTAGCTTGACTAAAGGTACACAAGGGAGAGGCTACAATCTTCATATTACAAAGCATCTTGTTTGTGTAAAGGATTCGATGTGGTATTTTATATTGAAATGCTCTTAACGAGGAGTCCAAAGTTGATTTAAAAGGCACAAGATATAAGGCTGCCCAATCGAGATTTTCATCGGGGTATTGTGCGTTGTAGCGTAAAGCAGCAGTTGGGACTATTAATTTATATTGACAAAATGTTTACAGATAAGCTGAGCAGTAAAGCAATCGCTAGAGACTTCTTCACCGTTTAGACAAATTGTTGGATGGATGTCTGGAGGCGTGGACTCAACTTCGGGGTTGGGATTAGAAGATTTTAAAGATTGCTTCCACTCTTTAGGGATTGCATGATATATAACAAGGTAAAGGTAATCGGCGGCAGAAAAAGGATTGCATGATATATAACAAGGTAAAGGTAATCGGCGGCAGAAAAATTTTCATAGACATTGGTAAAGTACTGAAATTCCCGGAGGGCCCCTTCGATGGAAAGAATGGCGCCGAGTTTAAAAAACCCCATGGTAACCAGTTTTCGATTATAGCATGGGCGGCCTGCGATGAGAATATTTCTATTATTCCAGATAATAATATTTATCAATTTTTCAACCGATATTTCCTGCAAAATAGGTTTCTGTTTAGACCAGTAAAATAAGCATTCTTGGTAAAAAGGCGGAATAAAGAAAGAGAGTGCTGAAGTGTCAAAGTTGCAGCGTAATAGAAGAGTCCCCCCAACCGGGTTCAGATATTGGAACATAATATGTTTCCATGGGGCGAGCTTTCGTCACGCAATCTTTTGACACACAGAACTCGTTGCGCCCTAATTATCGAGTCCAAATCCGGCATTTTTTAGCCACCTTTTTCTAGATCAGAAATCAAAACTGAGCGTTTAACTTTATCAGGCCCGTTCCAGACAAAATTGTACATTATTTTGTTTGCCTCAGCAACTATCTCCTTTGGGATGGGGATCAGGGAGGCTCGATACGTAAATTTGGAGATCGCTAAAGATTTAATAACCTGGATTTTGCCAATCAGCGAGAGATTTCTCCATTTCCACATATTCAGGCATTTTTTCAATAAATTTAGAACTGCTTCAAAGTTAAGTTTCATTTTAGCATTTTTATCGTAAGTGAAGTGGATACCAAGAATTTTGATTGACTTATTGATTTTCTGGATGCCAAGTTCAATAGACGGCGGCGAAAGAGCAAACTCGTCAAGCCACATGGCTTCAGTCTTGGAATTATTTACTTTAAGGCCTGAGCAAAGACTGAACATACTTAGAAGACGGCAAAGATTAAAGTAAGAAATATGGTCTTCCAGGAATACCGTAAGATCATCAGCAAAAATGGAAAGCTTAATTTTTGTATCACCTACTTGGATACCCCTAGTGTCCTCACTATTCCTAATTTTTGATGCCAACAGCTCAAGTGCTATAATAAAAGGATAGGGAGTTTGCGGATCACCTTGGCGGATACCAGATTTCATCGGAAAATAGCCAGTGAAAGAGTTGTTGTTCATCACACAGCTGGATAAATTACAATAATATGTTTGGACCCATTTAACAAAAGACGGGCCAAAATTGAATTTTTCGAGGGCAACGAAGAGGAAATCGTGATTTAGAGAGTCAAAGGCTATTTCGAAGTCGATAGCTACCTGGAGGCCAGGGATGTTATAATGTTCGGTAAAGTCAATGATATCGTCTACCAGCCTGACTGCATCAAAGATTGAACGACCTTTAACGTAAGCGTGCTGGTCTGAGTTTATTTGACCGGGAGCACAGCTTGCAGCCTAGTAGCCAAAGCCTTAGAGCCGATTTTTGCATCAACATTGATCAAAGAAATGGGCCTCCAAATGTTGAGAAAGAATCTGTCTTTATCCTTTTTTTTTTCAATTAATTTGATGATTGCTTGCTTCTGAGTACAGTAAAAACCCGCATAAAAGAACAGGTGTTTTGGGGAATCAGGCTGATTTTGTTCTTGTATATTGGGTGTCTTCTGCAAAATCAGGCTGAAAATGTTCTTAAGGTGTTCTTAAAGTTGTTTCTTAACATCAAATAGTTATTTAAAAAGTGAACTTAATAAAAAAGTGAATGTAAAGACATTGAAAAAAGGACATTTATATTATAAGATATATGAAATAATATTGAAATTATATGTAAAAAAAACCCATCAATTTCTGCATACACTACCAACAGTCAAATAAAGAATTTAGTAACAACAATTAGTCAAGTCTAAAAAAAGTGCTAAATGTACCTTGGAATTCCTGCTGTAGAACTGTGTGTGCATGGTCTATCACATTATATTGATCTCCTCGGTACTCCCACACAGTGGGTTACTGTACTCGAACCTAACTGGCAGCAATTTTTTTATACAAGAACAATTTTCACTCTTTTCAGGCTGCATGTGTTCTTATGTATAAGGTACCTTTTTGACCAAATTTCAGCCTGAGTGTTCTTAATCACTTGTTCTTTTATGCGGGTTTTTACTGTATTTGAAAGCTCACCGTGCAGCTACGAGTAATTGAGTGAACTAGCCAAAATATTTCCTAACAAAGGCCAAAAAACTTTATAAAATTCCACAGGTATCCCGTCGTTCCCAGGAGATGTATTGTTTTCCATTGCTAGCAAAGCGCTCCTACATTCATTTAGAGAAAGCTCTCCTTCACAATGACTCCTTAATTCATCTGTTAAGCGAGGGACATTACTTTGATTAACAAAGGGGTTTTCGCTAATTACATTAACACGGTCTCCTTTGTATAGCGAAGAATAGAAAGATTCAATATGAGAGAGAATATTCTTAGGATCGTGAATGGTGGTGTCGTTACTCAATCGCAATTTACACACGCATGATCTCCGAATGTTGGCGTTTTCGAGATTCAAAAAGTATTTATTGCATTTCTCTCCTTGTTCATACCACGTAGCGCGCGATCGTATGATAGAGCCCTGTACTGAATAATCGTGTAACCGTTCATACTCAAGTTTGACTGCTTCAACCTCGGCTAAATCCTGATCTAAGGAATTTGCATCACATTTTTTCTCTAAAGAATGTAGTTTGGTGTACACGTCGTGAAGCTCTAATCTTCTTTCTCGCGCTCTGGCTTTACTGAAGCGCATAGAAACTTGTCTAATCCTATATTTTATTAGATCCCAAAGAACCCTCGGGTCTTCGACATCTTCAAATTCGGAAAGCCACGTAGGGTAGGACTGGTTAATTAGATTGTGATAACTCTCATCTTCGAGCAGACTGCAGTTTAATTTCCAATAAGAAGAACCGTGTAGATGACAGGGGGTGCTATCGAATTTTAGAGTTATGGCCGAATGATCAGATTTTATTGAGGGAACAATGTCAACGTGTTCTATATCTTCTTGAAGTTCACTCTCTATTAACCAAAAATCAAGCCTCCTTTGGATGAAAGGCTTTCTCAGTCGCCATGTAAAGCGACGCGTCTCTGGATTTCTCAATCGCCAAATATCACACAAATCATGGGCTAAAATCATGTCGTTTACGAGGTTAACTGTTTTTTTCAGACGCAGAGAGCCCCCATCACAGTCAAGATCTAAATCTCGGCAAAGATTGAAGTCTCCACCAATTAAAAGTTTATTCTGCGGGGAGATACTCAATTCATTTGCTATTATTTCATTTAATCTGGTAAAAAAATTGACTTGTGGATCTTGCTTATCCGGAGAGTATAAATTAACCAAAAAAAAGGGGTGTCTTGAATATTAACGTCAAGGATAACAAAACCACCCGACGAATCAATATTTATTCGATTTAAATTTAAAATCGAAATTTTTTTAACGACAATCATTGTTCCTTTACTAAAACAAGTGCCGTGTGAAAAGAAGATTTCGCCCTCCCATTCCTTTCGCCAAAGAGCTTCATCGTTTGAAGAGCTATGTGATTCCTGAATAAAACATATATCCGACTTATGGCGTTTGAGCCACAGGAATAACGAGTTTCGCTTAGATTTATCACGAAGGCCGCGAGCATTCAAAGAAAGCAAATTAAACTATATATTATTCATGAAATGTTAAATAAAAAAACAACAACAGCAACAACATATTAAGAACTTACCTCTAGAGAAGCATTGTAGCTAACATGGCTTAGATAAGAAAAGAAAGCAGAATTTATCATATAGTAACGGAGCATAGGCGTGCACGAAACTGAAAGAACTTCGGTTAATAGTCGGCTTGGATCTAAGTAAAGTAAAGTAGCGCTAATGTAAAAACAAAACAACATTAGTAAAGCCCATAAAAGAGATTTGATTTCGCCCTGCTAGAATGCGGTAACTGCATGCCAGCGCGAACACCAGAAAGAAAAGGGCCTTTGTTCGGACTGTCCCGCCTGATATAAGAACTATATGGTTGTGAACTACGAAAATTAACAATGGTAGTTGTTAAAGGAAAGACCTAGCTTTTGCATATTTAAGTACCCTGAATTTGAAACACAGAGAGAATGTTATACTCTAAGAAAAGAAAAATCGAGCAAAAGAAAAAATCGTATTTATAAATGAGAACTAAGATGTTGGATTGAATAGCTTATTGTTAATAAATAGTTTATCAGGATATGCCCGACTGAAATGTTATTTTGCCTCCTTGAGAAACGGAACAAGGGCTTTCCTTCGATTAACTATAGTTTTAGGAAAGTCTGGAGAGAGACCAATCCCAGTTTTGGCAAAACGCCCAGCCCTTTCGAAGACTGATTCCCTATCGGGATACCGCAAAAAGCGAGCAATTTTTTGGCGGGGCTTTTCTTGATCTGCACTGAATTTGCCAATGCGATGCACTCGCTGAAACTCTATCTGATCGGCGTCCTCCAAACCCAGCTTCCCCTCTAAAAGACTTCGCAGCACTTCTCCCGTCGGCAGCCTCCGGAATGTTGTAGAACCGCATGTTCTCTCGGCGGGTGTAGACCTCATGGTATAGGATTTGCTGTTGTAGCTCGTGGTCACTTTTAGCAGCCTTTTGTTCAGACTGAAGCGAGTTTTTAAACTTTCTATCTCGGCATTCATGAACTGAAGCCCCGACTCAAGATTATTAATTTTGTTTGTAGTAACTTTGACAGATCCCTCTATAGAGATAACTTTTCCTTGTAACTCGTGGATCGACCTCTCAAAGGTGCCCATTCTCGAGTCAATGCTGTCAAGACGCTCGATGATCTTGTCCAACTTCGAGGAGACATCGGCCATATTGCACTCGACAAGAGTGAACTCTTCTTCTCCACTATAAAATGCAACCCTAGAGCGCTTGTCTTCCGGGCTGGGGATACTGTCACTTGAGCTTTTCCTCGATTTCCTTTTAATCGAGACACTTTCATAGGTGTAGCTGCATTTTCCGGATTGGAGGGCACATTCTGTTCTGCATTAGCGCCAGCGTGTCGTGTCTCATCTAGCTTCTCCAGGATGTCCATTAAGGAGCTTTTGCAAGGGCAGTGGGGCATAGAGCCATCCGCGGCAAACATAGACTTAGGTACCACGTTAAACTCATATTGACCGACAGCCTCCTTTATGTTGATTTCTTGGCGTGACTCGGCCACCATTGACATTCGGGCAAACAGCTCGACATTCAGCTCGATTACCTAGAAGCCATCCACCACTAGGAAACAGAGACATCAATGAAAGGAATATTAGTGAGAGAATGTTCACCGGTGAATTTAATGGTGGGATGAAAGTTGTTAAGATAAGACACAAAAAGGTTAAGCTCATTAATTTCTTTGTCACTAATATTCCTTTCCTTGATGTCTCTGTTTCCTTGGTTAATGGTAAAATTGAAACTGATTTGTATTGTAAACCCGCCGATAAACATCAGCACCTCTCTTCCTTTTGTCATCCCTATCACACTAAAAAAGGCATTCCTTACAGGCTTGCTCTTCGCCTTCGTCGCATCTGTTCTACTAATGATACCTATATTAAACGGTCTAATGAACTTATTATATTTTTACAAAATCGTGGTTATAAACGCGACTTCATTGAGCAGCAAATATCACTATTTCTCGTACTGATGCCCTCAAACCTAAAGATAAAAAATAACACATCTCATCGCACACCTTTTGTTGTCACCTATAACCCTGCCCTCCCTAACATATCTCATATCTTACACAAAGAATTCTTCAGACTTCTAACCGATGTAGAAACGCTTTCCCCTGCCCACCTATCGTGGCGTTTAGACGAAGCCCTAATCTCTGCGACCTTTTAGTTAAAGCGCAGTTAAAAAGCCCTAATGTAATTAACCAAACTTCAGGCTCGTACCGTTGTGGTGATAACTGTTACACTTGTAATTATATTGCTGATGGACTAACACATTACACTTTTTCGTCAACTAATGAAACACGTAGGGTAACTTCTAAAATCACATGCAAAACTTCTAATGTTATATACATGATTCACTGCAAGCGCTGTAAATTTCAATACATAGGTGAAACCAAACGACAATTACGGGAACGTTTCAACGAGCACAGACGCACACTTGACTCTGACAGCCAATCTACACCCACTACCGCAGCTCTCTTTTTGCATAACACCCCCAACCATACATCCACAGATATGCTACTTATCCCTTTAGAACGACTCACTAACAAAAGAAGAAGGTCGGTACTGGCTGACCGAAATATCGTGTAAATGAAAATTATAAGTTGTTAATCAACCATTCAAGTTTTTATTATTTCTTACATATATATCTACTGGTTGATAGGTCCTTTGTTGGATCCAGCTTCAGTTTTACTTGTAAGCGGTCCTGCAAATACTTCAAAGCTATCTCTTAGGGGTGTCCAAAGAGTCTGCCAAGAATAAATTGTTTCGACTTGATTGTAATTTCAAGGACCCAATGACATTAGGATTTTCCGTATCCAATTTGCTATCTCTTAGGGGTAAAATTCACTGTTGACCACACCCAATTTCCTATCCCTAGGGTTAAAATCAATTTTCCCGATGAGCACCCCGTCTATTTTTATGGGGAGTCCCCCGGGTCAAAAATCTTGTTACTAAAAGAAAAACATTTTTTGGTTTGGTTTTGGTGTTCTTTGAAAGGTATGAATATAAGTGATAAGCTGTTATCATCCTGCCAAACAATTCTCATAGGGAACCAGAGGAAAAAATCCAAGCTAACAGAAATGTTGCATTCAGCATGAAAAATCTTTGCCAATGGCAATCCTATATACCATGGCGAGAAATACCGAATGGTTGTGGGCGGAGCTTCAAAATTGCAGTCAACCATAGCTAATATGCTGCCAATCAACTGTATTGTCTTATTGCGAATTTTATTGGTCGAGAGGATATGTGAGTTCATTAGTATTCAAAAACAAATATGGCGTCCTTGAAGCGAGATCGAAGGGAGGACGGATTTTACAAACTCCTCAACTGTACTTCTACGGCAGAAATTCTGCCAATAAAACAAGCTAAATGGAGAAGGAGATGTGGTGGACCTTACTGGGAGGTGGAAAGGCTGATCACATCGCGGAAATCGACGACAGAGGTACCGTAACCGGAAATTCGGAAGTGTGTAGCAGCGAAAGACGTTCGATAGCTTTATTTCCGTATAATTTCAGAAGGACAGCACCGAATACCTGGTCCATTGGAAAGATTATTCCCCCTATGAGGCTACATGGCAAGACGAGGGGGACATAACTCCTGCATGTTTAAGGTAAGAAAGTATAATATTATTTTATGTACATCGATGTGGCACTACTATAGGCACTATAAAATAATAGGAATAATCGACAAAAGATAGTAAATCGCAAAGAAAACCTTGTCAAGTATTTGGATTTAATTTGTACCCCAACCTATGGTTGCATCTGAAACGGTTTTTCGTGCCAGACAAAAATATTTCTTTTGTTCCTCAGATATTTCAAGAACTCCTGCCAGCCAGAGAGAGCTGTACTTCTGGTGGAGGTGGCAGCATTTAGAGCTGCTGTAGAGCAACACCTAAAATCTTCAGGTCGGCTACCAGTTACTATTCCCTTTCGGGGAGATGTATTTAGATACATATTCAAAAATGTTGGAGAACTAGAGTCTGGTTGGCTTTATCTGAAAAAGGCTGACTTTCCTCTACAATATTTCCCACATTTATGGGATCAGTGTGCTGACTCCCATGGCCAGGGTATAAAAGTGTTTTACCCCATGAAGGTCAGGCACTTTATATCCTGGTCTCCAAAGAAATATTGCAGAGGAAAGGATGGCAGCTATCAACTATGCCCAAGGTCATTTTTTGAGAAACTGACTTTTTCTTTTGTGAAAGTGGCCCTGGAAGATGAGTCAGAATAGAGTATTATTATATAAACATCAGTGAAATACCAGGGTATATCTTTCATGAAAAAATAATATCTTCACACTGTTAAGATGTGATTTTTATCTTCACTCTTCCCAGTGAAGATAACACATATAGCTTTCTAGTCTTGAGATTTTTTTGAAAATAAATGTCGACTTGGTATTTCACTGATGTTTAAATAATAAACAGAATATTACATAACCGCTTGGAGATACAAATTTTATCGTCCCGTTTTAAAATTTATCTCACTCATTTGAGTGAAACACTCAAAGATAAAATTTGTATCTTCACATGGCCATGTAATATCCTGTATGTTATTTTTGTATACAAATCAGGAGTGTTTTTAAAACAAAAGAAACAGCGGTTTGGCAAAGTTGTTGTAGTTGTGATGTTGATAGCTTTTCGTGTGATGTTGATAGACTTTTGCAAACCACACACTCCTGTTTTTGTCGTAAGACTGGAAGATTTCAGCGTTTTTTCTTTCTATTTGTTGTTTTCTTTTTTGTGGGGGTTTTAGATGGATTTTTTCTCCCTTTCTTATTAGTCCTTGGTGCCTGTACTTTTGTAGTGGTCTCAGTAGGGGCTGACAAATTTTGTTCTTTTTTATCGTAGCTAATGTGTTTTCTTTTCTTCCTATCAACTTTTATTCCATGATCCCAATAATCAAGTTTCCGCTTTGTATATTTTCCTGGCCTGATTTCCCTGTGTTTAAGGGACTGAAGCCGGAATTCTGTACGCAGCACCTCTGCAGGATCATCGGTATGATTACTTTTTCTTTGTACAATGCGCCGGGCATCATCATTGTTTTTCTCAACACCTGCAACATAATTATAAGAAATGTTATGCTATTAAAGAGAAGAAGTATTATGAGCAACTAAGAGAAAAAGAAAGTTATAGACATTATAATATAATATTTATGAGATACATAATAAGATATATTTTCCGTATCGCTCATTGTATATAGAGTACAGTAAAATTCTATATTTGTACAGGAGGTATTTTTATGTTTTTAGAATAATTACCTTGTCCACTAAATTGCTTTATGTTCTTGTATTTATCAACCATGGAAGGAACATGGTAGGCTGCTGCATGCATGTAACATGTCACCCTCTCCCGTTTATAACCAATCCTCATGTCTCCGAGACTGGCATAGCTGTCAATCCACTTTTTGATCTAAAAAAAATCAGAGAATACAGGGGATGGTTTAATGTAGGCGCTAAGGTTTTTGGAGAGGAGTAGACCCTATTAAAGGTTAGATATTATACTACCAAATATATTTGCCATGTGCTTTTTGTGAAAATGCTTGTGCCAATGCATACAATCCTAATGGGGGAGATAGAAGTGATTCTTGGAAGAGTGGATACATGTAGTTCTTACCCTGTCACGGTAGGCTGCAACATTAGTGGGTTGAAAGGATGATATGAAGGTAAAGTACATATCAGCAAATTCCTATGATGCAAAGGAAATTCAGGCAATAATGTGAATAAGCATACTTAAATGCAAAGGAAAGGAGGACAGTATACATTCTATTAGCTACCATGCTAGTGTTGGTATTAACAGTTTGTAAGCTGAATGTTTTCACTGTACCTCCCATAAGCCTTTGACAGTATTTGCTGTACTTGGCTGAATAACTTCAGGCAGTTTTGGTGGTAGATCCTTTAACAGTTTTTTTCTGTCATCTCCCATCAAACTGGTTGAGTCCCATTTACCACTTCCTTTCCCATCAGCATTCTTTTTTTCCCAGACAGAGAATGACACACCACAGCCACAAATGGTATTTATCAGCCTCTTTACATGTTCTCCCTGAAGGAATTGACCCTTTTTCTTTCTAACTTGCTCCTTGTCATCCCACTGTAGTGCATCCTCAACTAGGTTTTCAATAAGAATATCAGTGATTCGTAGCATTAGATGAAGCTCATCAAGTATAATATGGTCAAGGGGAATTTGTAAAAGTGGCTGATGAATACAACAGTAGTTCTCTCCAGCAGGTTTGTGAGCCATTTCTAATAATTCCTGCAGTGTTCTTCTTATTGGAGCTTTCTCATAGAAAGAGTCATCCTTTGACATGTCACCTCTGTACAAAATAAAATAAACATTATCAGAAAGCAGTTCTTTTGTTCAGTTCTTGTACTCATTACTGTTCTTAAATTTCAACCATTGAAAAAACTTACCTATCTTTCTTGTGTACTTTGCACCACAAGCATGCATAGTGTGAATTAGCTGCACTTAGGCCCATTACCTGTAGCAAGAACTAAGACCAAACATCATATAAATTGGGCAATTCCAGAACATATATGTACCCCGGGGACGGGCAGCATTTGGAAATTCTGAATGGGAGGGGGGTTTCAAGCTCGGAATTCTGCCTGCATGGTTTTTTTTTTGAAGCTGGAAGCTAGGTTTTTGAAGCTGGAAGCTAGAATTCCTCTCAGGAATTCTATATGCATGGCGGTAAGCCATTTTGGAAGTTCTGGGTGCATGGGGGGTCAAGAACTAGTGCCGTCCATGGTGGGGGTACATATATTTTCTGGAATTGCCCATTGTTTGAAAGATTTTCAGATAGTCTTTATGACCTTCCTTCATGGATCCTGAGATTGTGTAGACTGTGTTTCATAAGGATATCAACCCTACCTTGTAGTCTCCACCCAAAAACAGTTCTACTGGCACCTTTTCTCCATCAACTATCACATGGCCTGCGGTCTTTACTTCATTGATTCCATTAAAGACATCTTTGAAGCTCTCTGATAGAGTTTCATATGATTCAGCACCATTCACACATGCTATGGTTATACTGCCTAAATGGAAATATTTTTATTTAGAGATTGGACAGTATTGTATTTATAGCAAGGTCCTTTTCTTCTGGGTGGAGCAAGTTCTGGTAATTTTGAAAAATCAGGGGGGGGGGAGCAAACATGTTCCCTTACTCAGCTAAAATGCTAGGGCTCTGAGAAAATGATAAATTTTTGCTATACCTTTAGAGGAGAGAAGGTCATCCAGGCTTTGTAGCACTGCAAAGCTAAGCAACATGAAATTGCTCACACGGCTCATTCGGGCACCATCACCGCTAATCTTTATTTTCACAGGCTCATTATCCTTTAGTGTGTTTTCCTTTTTCTAAAAGAAAAATAGCACAGTCATGCTGATTTTGGAGATGTATTGCTATAGTTGTCTGTAACAATTTTTTAAAACGTTTTTATTTTGAAAAATCTGAAAAAAATGTGTACCGGTAGTTGAATGGCTCTCTAATGTTTTACTTACCAATTGTCTAATTCTTTCACATAGCAGATTTTTGAAGGAATGCTGGGCACCAGGAGCCTTTCCAGGGGTTGTCGCGATTGCACATTCTTCATTGAGCTTGTTTCTGCACTCCTTAACCAAGTATGACCTGGGTAGTCCATCTGTGACTTTAGATAAATGGTGAATAAACTTGTCCCCAACCCCAAACTTGTCCATTAGAAAAAGGACACTTTCCACTCTTGCCTTGTCATCTTCACTGAGGGCATCATATCTCTTATGAGGGTTATTATATGGGTTTGAGTCAGTTGAATCAGAAGCAGTATCACCTGGATTGTTGCTGGTTGCAAGGTGGGGTTCTTCAATAGATTGGGTGCCAGAATTGAAATTCACATTAAAGGTTTTGGAGCTTTTAGGATCCTTAAGTTTGAGGCAGTCAAGCTCCAATCCAAATAGCTCAGTGAAATAAAGAGCTTTCTGTGCTCTTGTTTTTAGTACTCTGAGCTTTGCATTTTGTGCTTGTTTTGTTTTAAGATCTGGTATAGCCTGTCCCCTCACAATACCATATTGGTCTCTCTCTAAGTGCCTGATATATTTCTTCATGAGCTGATTTTCGTGTTCACAATTTTCAAATTTGTTTGTTCCTTCCAAGATCTCCTGTAGCAGTGCTTCTTTTTCCCTACCAAGATTTTCATAACATTCTTTCCAGGCATCAATATTTCTTTCAGCATCATTTAATTTTTTTTCTAGTGTGCCAATTTCACTCATCCAGTAGTCGACAGTCGTTACTTCATTTTTTAGAACTGATATGCTCTTGTACTTTCTCTCAAAATCTTGCCTTTGCTTGGGAGATCCCTTTTTATTTAGGGATTTTCTGTTTTGTTCTGCTTGAATGCTCAGTATAGAGAGTCGTGATTCCAAACGACTACTGCCGCGATGGATTCTAAAGCAATCCCCCGGAATACTCAAATTCAACAAGTCTACATACAACAAGCCTTCAGCATTACCAGAGACCTTTCTTCTTCTCCATTCAGAAAGAGCCTTGAGCTTTACCTTGAGCCAGAAAACTACTTCATGCCCATTACTCACTTGATCTTTCACATAACTGAGACTAGAATTTGGAGAATCGGCA
Organism: Scolanthus callimorphus; assembly: GCA_033964015.1. Taxonomy (NCBI): domain Eukaryota; kingdom Metazoa; phylum Cnidaria; class Anthozoa; order Actiniaria; family Edwardsiidae; genus Scolanthus; species Scolanthus callimorphus. Next base: position 2,306,151 of record JAWWUD010000016.1, on the reverse strand, counting down.
AGAGAAACTACTGATTCTTCTAAGGAGGGCATATTTTTTTGGTAAACATAGTATGGGATTCAGTAATTTAGTGATTGGAATATATAAGCTATCCCGGGAAAGATTCGCGCGAAAATGTTTGAAAAAAGAAGCTCGCTATGCACCCTGGAACTCGTTTTTAGTCTTTTTAGGCCAATTTTTAGTAGTTTAGGAACGCCTGCCACAAAGCTGTCGAAAATATAGCGATCGAAGTAGAAGCAAACCGAAGAAAATGGTCTATTTTCACGCGTTTTCGACTCCCGTGTACTATGTTGACCTTCGGAATGAAGCTCTGTTACTAGTCAAACTGGAGATGTTTAAAACCGAGCCGAAAACGCAGCTGAAAAGGGAAATATTCAGCCATATTTACGAAGCAAGTTTTCTTCTTTCGTGATGGAGGCAAAGTAAGTTTGGCAAGTCAATGTACGCGACGTAAGTTAATGTTAGTTTCATGTATTTTTCCTGACCTTCCATAATCTTCTTCTTTATCACCTACTGCATAGGTTCGCTAACTAAATTCGCTAAAACCGAATCGAAATGCTGCGTTAGCTCACTACTATTGCCGTGAAAACAAAGACAGCATAGTTGTTGTTCAGACAGGAGGCAAAGTAACCTTCGGCAATTTATTTTTCCCTATTATATCAGGAACTAAACCTTCAATTGCCACACATTTACTGCAAATTTGTGTGCGGGTCATAAGGTGTTAAATTTTCTAAGTGTCACGTTCAACTGCGCATGACCATTCGGTATTTCTCCCAATGCATTCCTGTATTATTTTAGAAAACTCTGAAATTCAGTTTCTTTGTTCTCCATGATAATTGTTTGGCAGAACTACCACTACTTATTTCTTTCATGGTATCAAACTTTTTTTAGCAACAATATTTTTGACCAAGCATAGCTAGAATCTCTGAATCTTTGAGCTCAGTTTTGGATAAAGCCAGTGACAATGGCAATCACACCAGCTTCACTTTGTTAGGAGACATCACTTTCAGCTACCACTTTGAGGGGGGGGGGGGGGGGGGTAATTTTGCCAATGTCTTGTTTGCACCTCCCTGAGCTCCTTTGGGCCATGGGGAATGTCACTGTGGTGAAGGGTACCCACCCTGGAATTCCAGAATCCCTAAACAAGGCAAGTTTAGATTGTTGCTTATTGTGTCAGCATGTCAGGGCAAGGAATGAGGTCAACAACTTTAGAGCATGTAGAAGAAAAAATACAAAGGGGTTGTGGAAATATGATGAATCTTGTTTATTTGTATTTTGGGGGGGGGGGGGGGGGGTGGGGAGGTTGTGCCTAAATGATTCTGCTTGTAAAATTCCTTTTCAAACAGAGAATAAACAGTCACAATGTGCATTTTGTATTTATTTTAAGAAGTTTGGAAATAAGTATTCCATTTCAACATACAGCTCTAATAAGTATTTTTTCTTAGAGTGGTTTTCAACAGACTGTGAAATAGACACACTGCTTACACCATGAAAGGTCTTAATTCTGACTAGTAGACACAATTAATCGCTGACTATTTTTCCCAGCCTGGTGAAGACCACTCTAAAAGGCTGTCTTGCTAGAAGTTAGATATAAATAATATGCTGTCTTGCTAATAATGTTAGGTATAAAATATGCCACTTTAAAATACAGCTCTAATAATTTTTCTTACATAAATTGAATGTTTGCTAATATATAGATTTAATCAATGCCTAAAAGCGGAACTCCAGTCATACTCACAGGGAGCTCACCTTTACAGTTTAAATCAAGAAAATTCATGTTACCATTAGAGCGGATTTCACATGACTGTTGTGAAAACAATTGCAATTGAGCAATCACTAGCCAATCAGAATCGAGATAAATCACAACTTGTTCCTAAATGGCTTTCTTCTCAGCCAATTACAAGCCGGACCAATTACTAAGTAATTACACAATTGCATTTACTACAGAATTTGATTGGCTGAGAAAAACGAGTAGCCAATGAGAACGCAAAGCAATCGCAATTACATAACAAGTCTTGACAGTCATGTGAAATCCGCTCTATATGGCAATGATAGTATTAGCGCGTTCTGATATGCTAACAAGTCGCAGTTCACGACCGACAAAAGATAATCCAGAAACATATAAGTGAGTTGAAACGTGTAACAGCGCGACAACCTGCGAACAACTCGCAATCAATAAACACCATATTTGGAAAGCAACAGATTTATCGCTTAGCCAATCAGCAACGGGAGATGTTATTCGTCATGTTTTCTAAAAATACCGCGCGCGAACTCCCCACAACAGAAGCGCAAATGAGTTGAGAAATGTTTCTTTTCCATGCTCAAAATCCATCAAAAATCAGGCTTAAAAGCACCATGAAGAAGAACAAATGAAAATCTAAAGACAACAATTTATAAAGAAATAAAATCGATAAGTTAATTTATAAACTAAACGTTTTTAAAATTCACTACTGAAAGAAAAAAAACAACCACATTTTTTGTCGAGCCTTACTTGTTTGTTTTAGCTTGATTGGATCCTTCGTTCTTTCTTTGTTATCTCATTTTCCAGTACAAATTCAACGACAACATATCTTGAAGTTTATAACTAAGAGCACTGGAGAACTACTCTAATGTCCCTTCTTCTGTGTTTGTTGTTTCAAGAACGGATCCCTTGCAAATAGCCGAGCTGTTTTTCTCCTTCGTTCCTGCGTGTAAATTAGTTCCTTTTCGATCAACAGAATACAGCCGACGTTGAAATTCATTTCTCCCGTTCTGGTTCCTAGCCATAAAAACTCTGCTTGGCCAACTTCTTTTTCTTGAAGTCCCGAAACTCAGAGTGGTGTGAGTTTACTTTGCAAAATATGCTTAATTCCCGAGTTATTTTTCTCCTTCTGAGGAAAGTTATGCATTATGGTTGAGCTTGGAAGTTCTTCTTACAAAGTTAATTGGTTTTCCAGCAGGAAATCTCGTAGAAAAGCAGGTAAGCCTTCCAAAAATCTGCAAGCATCGATGAATCAGAATGTAGCTTTGCAAAACGAGCACCGAAGCCTGCCGTTGTGCAGTGAAAAGTCACATCTGAATTTTGATTGGCTGCATGCAAGGACATTGTTTTCCAAATATGGTGTTTATTGATCGCGAGTTGTTCGCAGGTTGTCACATCAGATTCATTCGTCTGTTACACGTTTCAACTCACTTATATGTTTCTGGATAATCTCCTTGAAATAAAAATGAAAAATAAGATTTTCAGCGAAATCCACAACAAAGAATACTTGACATAGTATTTGTCTCATTGTACTAACTAAATTAACATGTGACAAAGGAAAATCAAGGCTAGAATATCAGTAAAGATTACTCAAAACTATAATTCGAGTTTAGCCGGAGAAAATGAAACCTCGAGGGAGCCAACTAAAGCAGCAAAACGTAAAAGTTACATGTAAAGTCAGAATTTTCTCATCAGGAATGCAATAGGTTGTGCCTAAATGATTCTGCTTGTAAAATTCCTTTTCAAACAGAGAATAAACAGTCACAATGTGCATTTTGTATTTATTTTAAGAAGTTTGGAAATAAGTATTCCATTTCAACATACAGCTCTAATAAGTATTTTTTCTTAGAGTGGTTTTCAACAGACTGTGAAATAGACACACTGCTTACACCATGAAAGGTCTTAATTCTGACTAGTAGACACAATTAATCGCTGACTATTTTTCCCAGCCTGGTGAAGACCACTCTAAAAGGCTGTCTTGCTAGAAGTTAGATATAAATAATATGCTGTCTTGCTAATAATGTTAGGTATAAAATATGCCACTTTAAAATACAGCTCTAATAATTTTTCTTACATAAATTGAATGTTTGCTAATATATAGATTTAATCAATGCCTAAAAGCGGAACTCCAGTCATACTCACAGGGAGCTCACCTTTACAGTTTAAATCAAGAAAATTCATGTTACCATTAGAGCGGATTTCACATGACTGTTGTGAAAACAATTGCAATTGAGCAATCACTAGCCAATCAGAATCGAGATAAATCACAACTTGTTCCTAAATGGCTTTCTTCTCAGCCAATTACAAGCCGGACCAATTACTAAGTAATTACACAATTGCATTTACTACAGAATTTGATTGGCTGAGAAAAACGAGTAGCCAATGAGAACGCAAAGCAATCGCAATTACATAACAAGTCTTGACAGTCATGTGAAATCCGCTCTATATGGCAATGATAGTATTAGCGCGTTCTGATATGCTAACAAGTCGCAGTTCACGACCGACAAAAGATAATCCAGAAACATATAAGTGAGTTGAAACGTGTAACAGCGCGACAACCTGCGAACAACTCGCAATCAATAAACACCATATTTGGAAAGCAACAGATTTATCGCTTAGCCAATCAGCAACGGGAGATGTTATTCGTCATGTTTTCTAAAAATACCTCGCGCGAACTCCCCACAACAGAAGCGCAAATGAGTTGAGAAATGTTTCTTTTCCATGCTCAAAATCCATCAAAAATCAGGCTTAAAAGCACCATGAAGAAGAACAAATGAAAATCTAAAGACAACAATTTATAAAGAAATAAAATCGATAAGTTAATTTATAAACTAAACGTTTTTTAAAATTCACTACTGAAAGAAAAAAAACAACCACATTTTTTGTCGAGCCTTACTTGTTTGTTTTAGCTTGATTGGATCCTTCGTTCTTTCTTTGTTATCTCATTTTCCAGTACAAATTCAACGACAACATATCTTGAAGTTTATAACTAAGAGCACTGGAGAACTACTCTAATGTCCCTTCTTCTGTGTTTGTTGTTTCAAGAACGGATCCCTTGCAAATAGCCGAGCTGTTTTTCTCCTTCGTTCCTGCGTGTAAATTAGTTCCTTTTCGATCAACAGAATCCAGCCGACGTTGAAATTCATTTCTCCCGTTCTGGTTCCTAGCCATAAAAACTCTGCTTGGCCAACTTCTTTTTCTTGAAGTCCCGAAACTCAGAGTGGTGTGAGTTTACTTTGCAAAATATGCTTAATTCCCGAGTTATTTTTCTCCTTCTGAGGAAAGTTATGCATTATGGTTGAGCTTGGAAGTTCTTCTTACAAAGTTAATTGGTTTTCCAGCAGGAAATCTCGTAGAAAAGCAGGTAAGCCTTCCAAAAATCTGCAAGCATCGATGAATCAGAATGTAGCTTTGCAAAACGAGCACCGAAGCCTGCCGTTGTGCAGTGAAAAGTCACATCTGAATTTTGATTGGCTGCATGCAAGGACATTGTTTTCCAAATATGGTGTTTATTGATCGCGAGTTGTTCGCAGGTTGTCACATCAGATTCATTCGTCTGTTACACGTTTCAACTCACTTATATGTTTCTGGATAATCTCCTTGAAATAAAAATGAAAAATAAGATTTTCAGCGAAATCCACAACAAAGAATACTTGACATAGTATTTGTCTCATTGTACTAACTAAATTAACATGTGACAAAGGAAAATCAAGGCTAGAATATCAGTAAAGATTACTCAAAACTATAATTCGAGTTTAGCCGGAGAAAATGAAACCTCGAGGGAGCCAACTAAAGCAGCAAAACGTAAAAGTTACATGTAAAGTCAGAATTTTCTCATCAGGAATGCAATAACTTGGAAGCTAAAAATATAAATAGCATAAGAAGCAATTTCAAGCTTTGTGCTTACCGATAACTGATAGTGAAGTCGTTTCTTTCCTCCGAAAGTCTCCGTCGTGTTGAGTTTGAATTCATTCTTACTTGGCAAGCTTTTGCACAAAGCCAATTTTCCTAAAATATATTATTCGGCTAAAACCATTGCAATTTCCTGTTATTGTCAATCCAGTTCTGGCTCCCTGTTCGTAGATCTCATATGAGTATTCGAAGAAGACGTCGTTTGCAGCTTTTACGAAAGAAACTGTTGTTTTTCTTCAGAAGAACGCCGAAGTCTTGCTTCGCCGTGGGCCGGGTATTCTGCAATCTAGCCTTTGAATCTTTTGCAACTCCCTCATAGTTTCTCCAAAATGACTAAACAACATTATGAAATTTCGGCGAAGGAATCGAATCCGAAGTATTTTGACAATCATTAGAGAATTCTTTTGAGCAAATTTGGCGTGGTTCGCACCCACGAGTTTGTCTCAGTTTGACTCAACAAAAATTTCGTCTGAATGAACTCAAGTGAGCCGACGCGGGCGCGTGTTTTGTGAGTTTTTTCGGCGGGAAAATGAAGTAGCGACTTCCGGTCCTTGTCCTCTGCCAAGCACCGCGGCGTTGTGCTGGATAGGAGGACAAAATGACGCGCGCGCTCAGTGATCCAAGACGGACTGTGATTGGCTGTGTACACGGGTCGCCAAAAACGCAAGTGCGCATGCGTAAATAAGAGCCCGCGATGTTTTCGTAAGCCGCTGGACGTATCGTTTTGGCTTGGATGGGTTGCTTTCTCATGTGACGTTGAATGATACGTATGGGGCTCCACTCCGTGCCTTCGGCACGGGGAGTTCCGCTAATATCAATGGCAGGTTTTTACATTAAACAGCTCTAATAAATATTTTTACATAATAGGCTGTCTTGGTAATTGGTATGCATAAATAGTTAGACACTCTGGACAAAAATAACCTCCTGGTATTACTGCACAAACTGGCAAGATTAAAACAGGTTGCTTCGAGTATCACTATATGTAACATTTCCTGTTATTGAAAAAATGTACCTTGGCCCGCAAGGGATTGTGGTTTGTGATGGGCCCTTAAAGGCATAGTCCAGGGACCGGTTCCTAGAAAGTTAGATAAGAGTTATCAATACATAAATGCTTATCCAACAGATAATTCCAGAATACATCCTATACAACAGATAACTTTTATCTGTGGATAACTTTCTCAGAATGTTTAAGGCAAGGTTGTCGCAAAAATTGGTCGAAAAAACTTAGGGGGTGGTCTATATTCCAAAGTCTTAACAATATCATTGCAGAACAGACTTCAAGTTGTAGAGGTTCACAAAATTGATATATTTTCGTTAACGTTTCTATGGCAACATATAATGTGACCTTTGAACTCTGCATTTCAACGGTTTTTAAAAACTGCCTTTGTGGACAAGGAAAGGCTAAAATTGCTGAGAATTTTGAAACGTGAAGTGATTCAGGTTGTGGCAGGCATCATTGATCTGATTGGATATGTTGACTTTCTCAATAGGAACCCTATTTTAGGACAAGTGAAATTTGATATCCTTTTAATAACTTTGTATATTTAAATGCTGTGCACGGTTTCCAATTAGCTTAATGAACCCTTAGGTTAGTCCCTTTATTCGCAATAGAGAAATGTTCACTAGCTATGCATTTTCCTTGTCTACAGTGGCAGTTTGTGAAAATGTTTAAACTGTGAGTTCTAAGGTCATATTTGACGTTATCATAGAAACGTTAATGTAAATATGCTAATTTTGATATTTCCTAGAAGCTCAGATATTTACCGTAATGATATCTTTAAACGTATCGAATCTAGACCACCCCCTAAGTTTTGACCATCCTAGCGAGTGCCTTGCCTTAAACCTTCTGAGTTATCCAACCTTTCAGGAACTGGGCCCAGGCTTCTGGGTAAATCTTATAACACTTGACCACTCCCATTCTAAAGGCCATGTTACACATGACAAAAATTGCATTGCAAGTTGCAAGACAAATTACCCTGTGTAACAATGGCAAGTATCATACACAGAATTGGATGGAATTGCGCATGTGAGTGTTTTTTTTTAGTTTGATTTGCTTTGTCTAACTCTAATCCAAACAAAGGGGCAAAGGCAGTATACAATCATGCTTCTCTTCCTTCTTTTCTTTACCTTACCGTAATGTTTCACTGATTCCATGTCAAGGAAATCAACCCACCTTTTCCGCTAAAGGTGCTTCTTTCTCTCCCTTGATCTTAGCACCAAATGATGTTCAATAGTTCAATAGCATACAAAACAAAACAAACTTTCACTGAATGAATGCAGGTCACTTTTACCTTCACTATAGCTCATACAGTGGTTTGTTCTACCACCTCTTCTTCCCATTCTGGAAGTCATCGGTGAATACCCTTTAGCCAGAAGTCACTCTCCCTTTGAAAAAAGAGACTGGGGGACTGCATAGTATTTTTGGTCCTTGATACACGATTCAGTGTGCTTCCTTAATTGATGAAGGCAATAGCTACACACAATAGCAAAATTCTTCCTTACTTACCCGGGCTGGGATGTACGAGGCTGTTGACTTCTTAGGCGTTGACCTATTGTTTCCTCTTTCACGCAGCCAGAGCAGTGAAACATACTCGTGCATCAAGATCTGTTGTCATCGGTCATTGTTTGTGTTCCGGCTATACCTCGATATGCAAATATGTTTGGCCTCCCTCCCCTCCATCGAATTTAGACCCAAGCCCATTCCGTACTTCTCCTTCCTTTCCCTAACATGTACTCATGTTACATGGGTCAGAGTCCAGACAGTAGGCTGGAAAGAAAAAAAGAGAATGTTAGCAAGAAAATAAGTCTTGCTAAGACTTTCAATCTGACTTACTTGCTGAGAAGTTATGTTTACCCGGCTGAATAAGGATACACAATCTCTTATCTGGCACAAGAATGCCAGATAGTGAAAATTCTGCTGGGAGAGAGAGCCCACCTCTGCCTTTGGCTCTACAGCTGCAATTAAAAAACATAAATTTATGCAAAACGCCACGTGAATCTTTCCCTGTAAACCTGTATTCAAAGGGTCGGTCGTCCTTCCTGGAATCATCAAACCAATTGATGATCTTCTTTGCCAGCCTCGACAGTTTCCATCTCCTTAGTGATTTCACATAAATAGCAAGAAGTGAATTAGGTGCTACCTGTGCAAAACATTTAATGCTTGAATCAAGATCACAAAGTTGAACAACTTCATTTAATGCTTGTGAGCATTGGCGCATGCATTGTTCTTTAGGTGTAATGGATCGATGTGTGCACGCTCATTATTTTCCCAAGAAGAGGTTTAAATTCTTGTCTGGACTTCTGCTGTGCAATATGTGCTGTTATTTTAGTTCTCTTAGTTTTTGGTTGCAGCTTTTGTGTTTGTAACCTAGCTTTCAGATTTTCAACACTTTTCACCACCTTCGACCTGTGTGCATATCCCCATGGCCTCCAGGTGTTACAACTTTCCCTACCATATGTCCCTTCACTGTCACAGCCATTTTCACATGTAACATCTCCAAAAGATGAGAAGTATTTAGCTGCATTGTTCAGCTCACCTGAAAGAAAAGCAAGCTTTCAAATCATCTGGAAGCTCACCAATGGTAAATATTAACCGTCTTACCATCATAAGAAACAGGAAATGTTTGTTTCTCGATAGTCTGAATTTCTGACAAAAGCATAGAAACTTATTTCTGAACAGGCAAACAATTCTCACTACAGTTAGCTCCAAAAATGATGTAGTTCTCGCTACTGCTCAAAATTCCATGGCTAGTATTTAGGAATCCAACAATAAACGAGCAGGCACTTTCGTCTTTGCCCAAACGGGCACCATCCCCACCTAGAGAGACAGAACTTGTAGGGCTCATCGAACTTGGTTAACTCATAACCACTATGTTTGGATAGATAAAATGCTGCAAGCAAAATCAACGTTTCTCTCAGATTTCTGTAACATCCACTCACCTTTTCGTCATCAGCTAGGCCATCACAGAGAGTATCAGCTACATTGTAAATTGCACCCGTCGAAATTGACTTAATATAGGGCATTAATTTGTTGTATGACTAAAGCCGTGGCAGTGGACACTTGCCAACAGATATACCTTGTTACTGTCTCACCCATGGTCAACTTTCCTTTATCCAAAAAGGTTGGTGTTTTCTGTCGAGCATTGACTGACCGATCTGATAACCTTCTGTTTCCCTTGATCTCCATACAGCCATCTTCAAGCCTCCTTTTTTTGCTTAAATTTCCTTTGTCTTTTATGCCACTGTCACCTTTGAAACATACAAGTTGGAGACAAGAAAAATAGGATCCATTTATTAGATAGCTTGCATGAAGCCTTCTGATTGCTTCAGAAATCACGAAGTCTGCAGGTATACCATGTGTGATTTTCATTCTTGCTAGCCTTGCTTCCCATAAACAGACCCTTAGCTTCCTATCTATAGCTGTTAGATTCTTTAATAAAAAGGACATTATCAGCTGCTTTTGCTATAGCCTATTGGTATTATCTACTTGCACCTCTGTAGGAAGGTGCCCACAGACAAATGTTTGGAAGTCTGACTTGCCATATTATTATATAGATTAAATGTACCTTGGCGCAATTCTTTCTCTATCTGATCTAACTCTTCCATCTCCTCTACTAGCAAACCAACCTGCATCAAGGCAATGATAACACATACTTGCTGACTGGCTATGCTTATCTGTCTCTGACGTATAACCTATCTATTTTGGGCAGTGTTCAGTAGTATTGCTGAATTATATCTAATTATTTTGAACCCTCTGTGCAATTTCCATGCTAAAATGCAAAAAAAGGCTTTCCGAATACACACATCACATAATGCAGGGACAACAAGTTCACATTCTTTCCGCACGCTTTTGCACGCAAACAATTAGGGCTTTAACTTCATCCCCAATAGTACAAATACTCTAGGAAATAAAACAAAGCTTACCTTCTTATCTAATATTGTACATTCGATCTGTCTTTCCACTAGATCCTTCGATTTTAGCTCGATATGAACTTCAGTTTGCTTTAGGTCGCTTACCAATCCTTTGAGAGTTCCGTTAGCCATAGTTGTCTTCTGCCGCAATTCCTTTTCCGTTTTCCTGAACGCACCAATGCTGAAGTGCGGCATCTTTCGGCCTTCCTATCTAAATTTTCAAGCTGAAATTCGCAAAAGCAAAAAGAGGGCGATCTCATACATCTATTCGAGATATTTGGCTGAAATCCCCAAGACCAGGTGACCATTTCCTGGAAAAATAAAACAACGGTAGAAAAAAGACCTTTCAGTTAATACTTCACTTTAGCAAACAAGCGCCGTAGTCAGCATACTTGGTAAATAAAATTCTAACCTTCCTGTGAAGAAAAACATGGCGACCTTGGTATCGTCTCAAAGGTCCTTTGAAGCTTGTTCGCTTCCCGTCATTCCTTTCGTAATCGGATCATCACGAAACTCGCCCGAGAGCCCGAAAGATGAACGGAACACGTCGAATCTGTTTTCCGTTAATTCGTAGCCAGTCCCCCTGAGAGACGCGCGCCCTTCCACGCGGCCAACATGGCGCCCAAGGAATTAAAACCCGGCGATTTTTAGCGCGCGCGAGCCCGGCGTGTTAATTTATAAAATTTAGCACACAATTCAAAAGTAAAAGCAGTGATCATAAGAGCAGATGGCACTTTAGTATTTGTTATGAGTGAAAAATAGACAGGAAATTAACTGGGATACAGTGGGAGGCTGACAAAAAATCAAACATACCGCCTCGCTCGAAATTTGGTTTGCATTTCAAGCTAATGCGGGAACAATAGCCAGTCGGCTTCTCAAGTAATCAAAGTTGGAGCGTATTATTCAATTTCAGTTTATTAATTTAGCCACAATATAAATACAACACTATACATACATTTACATTAAATAATAAGGTGACAAGTAGGGCCATAAGAAACCACAGGGCTTATGCGAAATGACCCTACTTTTACAAACATAAAATTATTTCTAAAAATACTATGATCTGGCAGCGTAGATTACATTTAAAGAAGAGTTAAACATGGAAAACTAGCAGAATATATATAAAAAGCACATAAATACCCAAAAATTGAACTAAAGAAGAAAACCATACTAACAGAAATCAGTAGTTTTAAAAAGATCCTATAAGCTATTCATAAATATTGAAATAGATGAAGCAGACTGAACAGGTGAAGATAATGAGATGTAAAATTTAGGTCCTTGATACTTTAAAGAGAATTTCCGAAAATTCGTACGGACTTTTGGAATATGGAATAACTAATAGAGCTTCTTGTGTTATAATTATGGATTTGATTATGTAAAAGAAAAAAGTTGTCAAATGACCTAGGAAGCATACTGTTTTTAAACTGATACATATGCATGGAAAAATTCAATATTCAATTACGGAGACTGCAAAATGAAGCCAAAATTCAGAAAGCACTCACTCGACTTCTTTATCAGGACCGAGTATATGGCTATGCTTCGAGCATCGAAAATCACACTTAGGCAATGCTTTCCTTTCGTGTTTAACCAGGAACTGAAACGCACTTGTCATTCCAGACAAATAAACCGACTTCTTTAGTACTGAAGTCCCATAAATGAACAGAACAAAACCCGCTTGTTTCTACATTTGCCCAGGCGCACGAGTTCGTTTGATGACTTGTTTCCTCGGTCTTGCTCGTCGAATTCAGTCTTTCAGAGAGAAATGCACTAATTCCATCTTCGTACACATTATATTCTTGCAATTGATTCAATCCGATTCTTGATAGTGGTACGAAACAGAGCTCCAGAGGCAGAGAAACGTACTTCACTCTCGATTCCTCGTTCCCTCCGCCATGTTGTTTTGCTGGCCTGTACACACTTCGACGTCACAGGTCCTTATTTGGAAACTTGAATTTTAGTATGATGCTAATTTATGTTAATGAGCTATTCGCTCGCTTGAAAAGTGTCGTCTTTGTTCTTGTTATTTAATATGTCTTATATTTGACATAATGCAATAACTACAGTCAATCTTCAAATTGGCTGGAATCAAGAAGTGAGATTTCGTTTCAGTGTCACTTTAAATGCTTGTTAAAATAAGATTTGGAATTTCTGATATTGTTGCCATACTGTCAAAAAACACAAAACAAGTATGCTGAAATTGGATCCCCTTCCTTTGTACTTTTGCCTACTGAAAGAATTCAGATAAATGCCCATTATTCAACTGTGCACTAACGTTTATATTTAGTAATACTATATTTTAGTCAATAAAAGATCTTGAAGTTTGCAATGTCAGAAAGAACGAAACTATGGCAATTGTACCGAAAGCTTTTTCAAAGTCGGCTGCGAAAAGGGAGAAATCAGTTTTCTTTGCATAATTTAATAGGCTCATCTATCGTTCCTTGAACAAACTAAGCTTGGTCGGAGTTAATGATTGTAGACAGGCATTCAGTCGACTTCATATCGCATCGACATTTAATAATAATAATAATGTTGAATTTATATAGCGCTATTTCCTATAGCTCAATAGCGCTTTACAAAATTATTTTCATAATAAAAAGAAACATAAACTGACGATATTACTTCAAAAGGGGAAACTGGGTGCATAAAATCATATAAAAACAATGTAAGAAATTAAATGATAAAAAATTTTGAGTGATTAAAAACAAAAGTTTACGGGGCACAATTTAGCACTGATAAAACTTTTAAAAAGGTAGGTTTTAGGTTTTAAAAGGAGCTTGGAGGAAGATCTCAGTCGCCTTGCTGGGGTATATTCTTCTATCATATTTGAGATATTAGTAGGAGCCAAACCATTAAGAGCTTTATATGTCATTAAAAGCGCTGTAAAAATGATGCGCTGGCTCACTGGGAGCCAGTGTAATTATTGCATTATCGGAGTAATGCGGCCGAATTTCATTGTGGCGGTTACAATACGTGCAGCTGAATTTTTTAGTGAATTTTGTCTTATCGGGCGCCAAGGCAACTATGAGAGAAATTAAGAATACTTGAGATAAATATAAGAATGTCATGTCGAAATCTTCAACGAAGTCAGCCTTTTCAAAATTTGGATGGTAGAGCCAGGGGGATTTTTCCCCACCCCCCATACCCAACGTTTTATCAATTTGTCATAGATTTTCACCAAGCAATCACTTTTATCCCCTACTTTGCCAACGCAATATCGCAATTGAGTCACACACCATTTAAATCTGTTCATCACCCATGATACTACCTTATCAATCGACTTTATAAAGACATCCTCAATTGCTAGCTTTCTGTTTATCTGCCAACCCCTGTTCATGTACCGAAGGTACACAGTACTGAAGATATTCAAAAATTCAGGACGGGAAAAACTTCTTGATCTAAACATGGTTTTGGCGTGAATGAGTAGTTTTAGCCTTCATCATTATACCTAAAGTTGGTAAGAATTGTATGGATACCGGGCACTTTGCCGTCCATACATTTCCTGATTTCTTGCTTTCTACGATTTTAAGAGAACTATTATTGTCATTATTTTCCTCAAAGAAGGCATAGGCTGCTGCCAAATCAAATTGTAAGTTTGCCGAATGCTGTACGCTGAATGGTTGTAAATGACACCGGCGGAATGCGTTTCTACACACAGAGATGAAAACAAGTGCTTGAATAATTTTAAATGTAAGTATAACATTTTAGTTATATGTTTCCTCCATAATTTTACTAACATATTGTAAATGATGTATATGCGTTTAGCATTTTGATTTTGTGTATCGTGCGGTTGAGAGTTGTGTTAGTGCTACACTATTAACACTTATTAGATTGATATAATAACGAGGCGCCTATTGAAGGGGCCATGCGTCACGGTTGTTTCAACAGAACGTTATGAGACCAATGATCTACACAGACAATTCACAATTTAGTGTCAAATGTCAATTTTGTTCGATATGCGATTGATGAAAAGTGTCTTTACGGAAATAGTTGAAGGCGATATTATATCGTAGAACATTTCATAGTAAAATTACGTTCCTTGAACTTCTTCTGCGTGGTAACCAGAAAGATGCGCAGCTAAAACATTTTTTATTACTTGCTTCTTTTAAAAGTTTGAATAACAGCCTCGGGTTTACACCATATCGAGGCGACGTCATTCGTGTGATCATGGCTAGAGGTCTAGCCGAAAGCTTACGTCTTTGCTAAGCCTTTTTTTTCATTACGAAGTTAAATCCTACTTTATTAACATACAAAATATACTCAGTAGGCCATAAAATTTGTTGCTAGCACTTAAAAAGCTAATAATTACATGATGAAGTGTCCAGAAATGGTGCAATTTTTTTCGTTTTGGATCAATCAGTAGAAAGTGACAGACATCGTGTGATAGGGTTGTGGTTATAATCATGAGAAAGCAAATTCAAATTAAATGGTTTTCAAACTTTAGAACTTTTAAGACTACTTTTCTAAATACCAACCATTTCTTTGTTTTGCTTCTTTTTTCCTACTACTTACAAAAGACGTGCGAACCACATCCAAGAGGCACAATAGACTTGATTACACTAGATAAACAATATATTATACCTCACAAGGTAAATCTAATTACAAAATACTTCAATTTCAACATTTGTTTAGTACATACATTTTATTGGCCTGCATTTAGCCAGTGACTGATAAGTCTCCCTCGCAGCCCAAGCGTTTTGAGTCACGCGACGCTCCCCGCGTAGTGCGAGGGGGAGGGAGACTAGTGGCTAAATCGAACAGGAAATATCTTAAGACTTTTTTTAAGTCTTAAAAGATGTTGACAACCCAGATCACGCTTCTAGACATAAACGTACAATTTAACATAAGAAAGGACAAAGTCGTAATCTACAGAGGACATGAGGCACTTCATAAGATAAGGTATGAGTCACTTCTGTCAAAGGGGGGCGCCGCCCCAATATCAGTTTCACGGTAAATGAAGTGAATACAGAGTTGGTGCAGAGTTTATTTGTCTCATCCCGAGAGACGATAAAAACACGATGAACAACAAATCACGAATCGTGGTCAAAAACACGACCAGCTAAAGTACTCTATAGGTAAATCCGTGGCTTGACGAGGGAATTCCACGTTAAATTTCACGCAAAGAAAAAACGCGAAAAACCGATGTCTCAACTGAAATTTAGCGTGTAATTCCCGGGACAGGTAATTCATTTTCTTTTAATCACATACCGGACATTGTTAGAAAAGTATCTAAGTTTAATAGAACGTAAACGGGGATTTCGTGCGCTTGAGATGGCGATGGAATTTTGCATATCAAAAATAAGCCGTCGTTTTTGCAAAATGCCTATAAGGGGACTGGGGCGAGCCGCGCGGGTTCCCTGTGGATGCTCAAAATAGATCAGGCCTGGCTGCTAAGCTAGATCCAACATGGAGGATGCTTTGAAATATCGAGTCGCTAAAATGCCTGGAAGTTCTCGCTCAAAATGCAGTGTTTTTCTGGCAAATGTCGCCGAAATTTTTATCAGAAGGGGATCTACCATCACTTCCAAATAAGGTAAATACTTCCAAATTTGGTTTTGGCCGTGAGTGTTTAAAAAACGACGGTTTTGATCAGGGTATTTTTGATATGTGAATCTCAAATAGGAATTCATAGTTCCGACCTGTCATTCAAAGCCATAGTTACTGTTGTTATGTCCCACAAACAAACCAGAGTTTTCCTTTAAAAAGGTCCAAAAATATTCCGATCCCGCTTTGGTTTACCAGATATCTTTATCTTCGGATCATCGAAGTTTATACTGTCGTAAATGGCAAAAAAGTGCTGTAAATCGGACTGATTTCGGAAGTCCTGAAATACTGTTTGTGGGACACGATCAGTTCCCGTGGGAGAATCTTTCCAACACTGATTGGTATCTCCAGATAGCGTGAAATGGTTTCATTGTTTGATCGGAACTATGAATAGCCCTCACGAGCTCTGAAAGGTACTTGAGATTACGGCAATAAAAAATGAAACTACGAAAGTAACGAATTGGTAACGAATCAGAACCTTGTACAGATGGCCCTTTCATCTCTACTCCACAAATGCTTTCAAAGTCATCAGGCACTATAACTTTTAATAATTTTCATGTCAAATTTCAAATACCTTTAAAGTTTGAATGCCTCATGCAAATGAGCGGCGGCCATTATGAAAGCGGTGTATAGGGGCGCTTGCGGCGCATGATAGCCTCATGTTTCTGTGTTTCCAGGGTATATTTGTTTCGCCAGAGTTAATACTTGTAGTTTATCTCTAGGGTTTTTAAACAACACCAGGTAGTGAGAATGAAGTTACTACAGGAGAGTCGTATGTCCGAAATAGATTTTCGAAAAACTGCCCTAAATGTTACGTTTACTTACTAACTGCTGCAGTTGGCCGGGCCCACATAGCGCTGACACAAATGATCGCCATTGCTTCCTGCAATACGACTGTACGACTGATTATGTACGACTGATGCTGTACGACTGATTTTTTTTGCTACTAAACATGGTAAAAATACTGAAAGTGCTAGACCGTTTATTAGTCTTCTAGGTCTTCTAACAGTCGATCATGTTTTCCGCCTCCATGTTTTAACTTTTACACACTTATGGCATAAAGGCCTCCTACCTGAGGCTTTCAAAGACATTTTCCAATACGCTAGTAACGTACATGGCTATAATTAACAACTATCCCCCGCTAGGCACAGACCCTGAGGGGGATAGTTGTTTTAGTATATACCAAATCAGTAGAATAAAATACGGTTTTTAAAGATTCAAGACGCAGTATCGCGCGCGAAAATAGCCGCCATTTTGAGAGTTTTCTCAAAACAGTAAATAGTGTTTGATATCTACTATTTCAGGAACCAATCAGAGCGTGCGAAAATGACTATTCACTGATTGGTATATACTAATACAAGATATTCTACGAATCAAAACCTTTATAAGTCCAAAGTTTGAACAAATATCGGTAAACAATCACTCTCTTTACTGCAATTGATATTTGGAAAGATCTCCCATCATATTTCAAGGACCTTAGTATCTTTCTATTTCGCAAAGAAATAAAACATTATCTACTGTCCGAACAACAAGAAATATTTTAGTATCATAATTTAGTATATACCAGCTCGGCAACCTCCTAAGAACGACCAATTTGATTGGTTTAGAGTCTCGGAATCTGAGACATTATTTACCTCCGAAACAGTAGATATTGTGTTGGCAAGCAAATTTCATGTAGAGGCGAAGAAATGTCAGTCTACAAAACTAAAGAAGCACCAAATTAGATTTCTTTGTCTCAAAATCGGTCTCTCTGGATTTAATATGTCTCACAAATCGTCTGAGCATTGTTTGTGAAAAACACGCTTGCACTGTGAAACTTTAGCTGGCAAAGCATGAATGAAAATTCTTTTTAGGCATGTACTTTCCCTTTATTTTATTTATTTGACAAAAATCAAAATTATAATCTACAATACGTCGAGAAAATACTGTCGAAAGATCTAATTTTCAAAGTACCTGAGGATGGTTTGTGTCTTGCAACGACTGATCGGCAGCTTTCTTGTAGTTTTTTTGCGAGCGAACTGTTAGTAGTTACTTATCCTTCTTCTTGCCTGATGATAACCCCATAAAGTCTTTTCATAAGGCTTCGTGTAGCTGTTTTATCCTGCTAAATCGTTTTTCCCTCAAATATCCAGTGTTTACGGTGTTTGCTCACTCCATTTTTCCAGCAAACTAATTAAACTTACTTGTGCAACGACTGGCTGCCGACAAATAATTTTCATCTCGGAAACTTTTGGCGAATTGCTTACAAATGCTCTCCAATTTGCAGCTATATTCCTTCTTGAATTGAAATGATGCAATATATTGCTCGCTACATGTCCAAATTTGTTGAAAATCCCTTGAATTGTCCACTTTTTTCCGCAGCTTTTCGAAGTAAATGCTTGCAAATTTTCTAGAGCTGTCAAAATCGACCAAAAACGTGCTTATGCAAATCATCTATAAAGTTTGCGTGAGTTTTGTCACGCACGTAGTTTTAAAACGCTAACACAACTTTTCTTATTGTTTTTCGACTGAAAATTCGGTAGGTTGCCTTGCTGGTATATACTAAAACACTTATTCTATTTCAATTTCGGTGGATAGTGGCTTTAGGAATCCTGCCACTATCCACCTCAATTGAAATAGAATAAGTGCTAATTATTCCTCTTTTCATAAATAATTAATCTATGTTGTTCCAATTAATCTTTTTCTTGATATTTCTATGACCTGCCTGCTTTTTTTATATGTTCGGGAAGTTAACAAGAAAACCAACCGGTTCATTTAACTTCCCTCGCATTTTTCTTTTGAAATTTCCTTTATACACTACCCCTAGATACTACCAAAATATTGTAAGTTTTTTTAACATTTCTTTATGAGTTAATAAAGATTATGAAGATTATCATTATGATCCTCTCTTGTGCGGCCACCGTCGCCTCGTGGAAGGAGAGACCGGTGTCCTGCAAGTCTCTAGACACCGCGTCCCTCCAGCGCATGCGCTGTCTTCCTGGGCGATGGCGTCCTCTTGGATCCCAGTGCAGCAGACGACGGGGCAAGCGTGAATGGGCCATACGCGAGACATGGCCAAGCCATGTCGGCCGATTTTGTCGCAAGTGACTGATAAGCGACTTCTGTCCAGTTCTCTGGAATTTAGGTAGTTCTAAGAACATTGAGATGGGTTTTTGTTAAGATATCATGCGCAATCCATGCGAACAACGCAATTGAAAATGTTCTTTCGCGGAAAATCATGAAATACAACCTTCAAAACAATTGATTAACACTGTTTGAGTTGGGATTATCGTTGATTAACACTGCCATTTTCAAAGTCAAATGCAAATTTTGCGTCGTTTCTTGTCACCAAATGATTTGTTGCGTTTTCTAGGCTCTGAAATAAGCTCTTTCTCTATAAAGATTGCAATAAGCTCTTTCCCGCTAAAGCTTGCAATGATGTCTCTATAGATATAGACTGCTGTCTTTTAGATAGAAAGCAATTATATTTTCGGATTTTCAGTTCTGTTATGTATTCTGTTCGAGTCTGATGCCCTGTTGCGAAAGCTCGTGTGATGGCTGTTTCAGTTCCCGCGAATTTTGGCTCTCTAGGATTAGCGCCGTTTTTACTGCACCAAGGGCTCAGTAACGTTGTCATGCGACATTAAGACAACTCAGAAGCCGAAATATTTGAGGAACGAGAGGCAGATGTTTGATTATTTTACCGTAAAATGTGTTGATTTTTGGTGCCAATATCAAATGCTAAAAAATTAAAAGCATATATATTCAGATAGAATAGCAGTTTTAATCTAATACTAAGCACGGATGTAAATAATTACGGGAATAACAAATCGAATATTCGAATACACGAGATTTCAGAGAGTAACAAAGCCGACAAACAGTACTTTCCTAATTACTGAAAGTAATTTCGCCACATTAATAATTCCTATTGATGAGAAATTTGCGGGAATATTAGAATAGGTCATTTTAAAGGAAGCCATGCACATAGCAGAATTTCCACGTTATTAACTTAGTAACAGAAGATTATTTTAAAAATCTAGGATCCTTGCCAGGCCCGTATTAATAAGTTAATAACGTGGAAATCCTCGAGCAAAAATAATATTTTTTCACCAAATTTGGATGTTGTGGCAATAAATATACAAACAGTGCGCGGCTGGACAGAAATACCCAACGGCAGCAATACTATGAGGAAACATCTCACTTAGTGCAGAACCATTGGTATGTAGCATTTAAATGAGGCAAGTATATTTTTTCAAAAACGTATGGCATGGTATGCGGCAGGCGCTGAATAATAGTAGAAGTGGCGGCAACATTTACGAGATAAAGATGTGTTTACAATCACTCTAGATGCACGTAGGCTTTACTATCTAAAATATCTTCCAATGAATTAAACAAACTAGACTTACATTCCAATGCTGTCTCCGAGGTTATGACTCCTTAAGCTCTAAAATAACTCCTTAAACTACCTTAACTCCATTGCACTCCGTGATCTCCGTTAATATATAGATTTAGCCGCTGGCTAAAAGCCGAGCTCCCGGTTACATATTTTTCTGTGTTAATGAGACAGAGAGGTTGCAATTGTACATAAATAGCCTTGCACTGTCATACCACGTGACTTTGCACGCCCCTTGCCACTTTGATAATTTCACCCAAGTTTAGTTGTCTGAGGTTCATCTTTTCCAAAGATATATACCTTTTCTCGTTTGATAACGTCACACCACGTGACCATGCCGTTGCACCCCCTTGCCACTTAGACATCTTCACCGAAGTTTGGTTGTCTGAGGTCCATCCTTTCCCAAGATATAAACCTTTTATTTAGCTCCGCTATAAAACTGGTCATGGGTTGCCTGTGCGACGACGGAACCACGAACGGAAGTAATTAAACCGGAAGTCCATGACAGAATAGGTAGATGCATATACACTTTTGTGTTGTTCTCTTTTCTCCCGCATGTAGCTATGGGGCTCCGCTACGCGGGCGCCTTGGGCGCCCGCGGCAGCTCCGCTATAAATCCGATAAGAATAACTCCGAACTAAGATTACTAAAAGCATGTAACCAAAACCAAACTTCACTATCAAAGGCGCATACCAAGGTATATTACTACAATTACAAAAGGATTGGTAAATGATTGACTAAGCAAGTGGCAGAGCGGAATCAATTATCAATTCCAGTCAACAAAACAAACAGTCTCTCTCTGCTAAACAATAGTCTATATATAAAGCGTCACAAGAAACAACCCAAAGCTTGAAACAAGTCAAACCAGTGATTATAGACCACCACGAGGCCATTTCAGCGTATATATTTTAAGTAAATATTCCAGGACAACGCGAATAGCTAAACAAAATCCATCATTCCCACGCTCTGGTAAACAAGCCAAACCAAATGAGCAGCACACGCTCTCGTTTCAACTCCCAAAAACACCGAATTTTTGCAACGTCATTCTATAAAAACTTATAATTCGTTTGTTACGGCATGGGGTTCCTATCATGAGAGAAGACTATTTCCAAAAAATTAATATAAAAGGGGAGATTAATATAATTGTGTTGCAGTAAAATTTCCTTAAAGTGCATATCACCCCTGAGAGGAGAGATCATGGACTGAAAGTATTGCTTGAACCAATACGAATGACGGATATTCTGTATCGATACCTTCTTTGATTCACCAGATATGTGAGATCAAAGATTTAGATATCGATACCTTCTTTGATTCACCGGATATGTGAGATCAAAGATTTAGATAGACAGATGACAGATAGACAGTTTGACAGATAGACAGGTAGACAGGACAGGTAGACAGGTAGATAGGTACACAGGTACACAGGTACACAGGTACACAGGTACACAGGTACACAGGTACACAGGTACACAGGTACACAGGTACACAGGTACACAGGTACACAGGTACACAGGTACACAGGTCACAGGTACACAGATACACAGATACACAGACCTTTTGCAGCAGCGGCTGAATTACAGGCCTGGTCAGGATCATAGCAGCATTACACAAAATACAAAAACAGTGGGGTTTACAAGTATATACAATAGCAAACGTAGTCGCGTGTGATACAATTCGCGTATTTGTTCGTCACGAAATTCTTGAATCTATTTGTAGCAGTGTTATTTATGCAACTTAAGCATTGATGACGTGGTGTATTGTTTAACACAGAACTCTCTTACTTGTCAATAAATCTTCCTATACCAGCGATTTTCATACACAATGATATAGAAGCCAGGTACACGTCATTCATGCAAAAACGCCACTGGATTATAATCGCACTGGCTGATATTAGCATGCATATTGTCTACCTCTCGCCACAAATTTGCATAAACCATTGATCTTGCATATCTCGTTCATCAAAAAGATATGAAAGCAAAATCTTTGGCACTATTTGTTCAAGTACAATTTTCAGTCTACGTTCTCTCCTCTTAGGTGTTATATGCACTTTAATGACAGAAGATCGAAGCTACGTAGTAAAACAATTTCTCAATACCGTAAATGAAATGGCACAAACGCTTTGTCGATAAATACTGGGTTGTTGTTTTTTGATCGTGTAGTTTTAATTTTTCTCTCTCTCGTTTTCACTTGTTCCGTGGGGCTGTATTAAACGTGACAATTGCTCCCTTTCAGTTTTCTGCCGAGCGACTTCAAAAACGAATTTTTTTATTTGTCGTTTGGCGACCAGTAGATCTTTCGACCTTGGACCTTATGCTAGTGAACTACAATTTTGTTTTTCAGGAATAAACCGGCTGTGAGATTTTCGGGGCACAGAAGGTGGCCTGCTTAGCGTATTATATATGATTGGTCCAGCAAGCATCTGCTCTATAAATAAAATGGTTTACTGAGCCACAGGACAGTCATGAATAGCTAATCCGACCCATCCCTCCAAACTTTTAGAATGGTGGATGAGTTGTTAGAAGAGGGATATATGCTTCCACTGAGTCAGCATTTGGGTAAACGTGTTTTACGGCAAAAGATACCTAGTACTTGCCGTTTTTGGATGATCATTGAAAAGGGTTAAAAGTGGAGGAATAGTTTCGGTACACAAGAATACCCTGCAGTTCCATGCGTATTCAGTGTAATAAACGGTGGCCAAACGCCTCGAGCACAAACTTTCGAACAGGAGGAGTATGAAGACGCAATAGAATTGTAAACAGGAAGATACTGCCTTAAGACCGTTCTTGGTGATAAATAGAAAGCAGAATGAGTAAATAGACGCACTAAAACTCTAAAGACGCAGGTATTGACAAGTCCAACAAGACGTATTCGTGAAGAAAGTTGGCTTTTTGCGGCAACTGACTTGTCTGACCGGTAACTTCTTTCAGGCGAAATACGTTTCATGCACAGGGAGCACAAAATTAGCGATTAACTCCATCAACATGCTTGAATAATTATAATGTGAGTCCTTTTAATTCTATTATATGTTCCCCCCCTCTTTGAAATTTTATGGTAAATTTTATAACATCTCGGCGCATATCCTAACACTTTGCATGAATATTAATTATGAATATAGCTAGTCATAAACTGGTTTCTTTTTAAATATTATTATCATTTTAAATATTTAATACGTTTTTATCTTTTCACTATTTAGGTACAATTATTGTATATTTTTATTATTTTATATTTGAACTATTTAGATAGTATCATTGTATGTATAGAATTATTGTAAAGCGCTTTGGATCCAAAGAGAAAAGCGCTATAAAAATGAACGTATTATTATTATTATTATATCATGACCGCCTCGGACATTTACTAGCTAAATTCCCTCATTATAAATGCAAGAGAAATTTAGTAGACCAAAGAATCATTTGTCTTTTACTGAATTTCCCTCTGTTGAGGAACAATTTTCAGTTTGTTCGGCCAATTTTCCAGCAGAGACAACCAAAAAAATGGACAGATGTCCGATAAGGTTAAAATATTTCCAGCTCTGAGTTACAACGAGATGTCACAAAAACGCAACCACTGCGTCATGAGTGATCATGAAGAGCAACGAAAAAAAAAAAAAAATACATTGCTATTCGTTTCTAGAACCCGGAGTATCAGCGGTGCGAGGAGCCCGTCTTAACTGTGAGGCAAACTTAGTTCTCGAATAAATATTGTGATCAGAAATGTATGCATTTTCAGTTCCCCGATACAAGGTCTCTTGGGAGATCAAATAAAAATGACCGCTGTGCTTGTTCACTGAACCATTTTTCTTTATCCAGAGCTAAGCTGCACTTGAAATACGGTTTTATTTCCTCGGCGATCATAGTAGCCCGAGGGTCTAGGGAAAATTTATAATGATAATGATAAAATTCAACACCCTTTGCAGCTGGTGGGCTGAGTTATGGAAGCGCCAGCAGGTTACAATACACTAAATACGTATCGCATAGAAATATGAATATAAATTTCAATCAATATCATTAATATTAACCTATTGGTATTGCATGGAGCTGATACAGTTTTTTTTGTC
The DNA here is from genome assembly GCA_033964015.1 of Scolanthus callimorphus. Taxonomy (NCBI): domain Eukaryota; kingdom Metazoa; phylum Cnidaria; class Anthozoa; order Actiniaria; family Edwardsiidae; genus Scolanthus; species Scolanthus callimorphus. The sequence continues at coordinate 2,281,620 of JAWWUD010000016.1, read as the reverse complement.
TAAAATCCTTATTAATATCTTGAGCAATATACCGATCCCTATTACCGATCCCTAAGATAATAATATAAATCCAAGTTGCATGCAACAACTTCTAACACCTCCCTGCAATCGGTGTCTTTTCCGCGCTCTATGCCAAAGATAAAATTTGGCTTGTCCGACGTAGCAACAGTAACTATTGGTATAACAATGAATGCGGGATCGGTGAATTATACTGAAACAAGTCGCCTCAGGCTCCGTGATTGCCGGCGCCATATTCACCTCGAGCCTTCGGCGACCACTTGTCAAATATCAAACACTAGACATCATGTTTCATCAGGATCTCCAAGCACTGAGAGAAGTGACCTGGAAAAAAAAGTATTGACGATTTAACATAAAAATGTCCACTGCAAGCCGCCCCTGTAGTGTAATTATGCACATCTTCTGGTTTAGTAAAAAGCTTCGGTATCAGAACCGCCGCAACTTTGTTGGAAACATCATGCATCATGGTAGCCGGGATTTTTTTCTTCAAAATTGATCATTTGAATTGGGAGAAAATTAGATTTAAGAAAAAGAGGAATGGCATGCTGTTGTTTATCCGAAAAATGCATTAATCTGAAGGCACATTTCTGAAGGCACATTTTTGAAGTATGAGAAGTTTGTGCAATTTTGCGGCACGGCCCCAAGCAACAATACCATAAGACAAATATGTAGCTATGTGGTCAATATGGTATTTCCAGCTAAAGATGGTCATCAATGAGGAGTCCTAGATATTTAACATAATTTTTGCGGTCAAGAGTAATCAGACGCTGTGAGTTATCGAAGAGTTTGATGGTTGGTTGAAATGTTAGCATTTTTGGTGAGGCCGAAAGATAACAAAGTTAGATTTCTTTATATTTATTCTAAGCTTATTGGCGATAAGCCAATCTGAAGCATTGGCTAATTCTTTGTTTAGTACTAAATCTAAAGAATAAATGAAAGGCCGAGTATGTTCATATCTGTATATAACAGACAAAAGGACAAGATTGTAAAATGTATAGTTATATTTCGGCAAAATTCTATGCCATCATCAGACTAATTAAAATACAGGGTACATGATATTTATACTAGTTACAATAATATATGCAAGAGGAAAGAATTTATGAAAACAAGGAGAGCTCGCGGCTAGAGATTTAAATTAGGCTTAATATAGTAGGCCTCTTTGTAAAGTAAAACATTCCAATTAGAATCCTGATCGAGAACAATGATATTGTCTCGAACCGCATTAAGATAGAACGCTCCCTCATCGTCAGGACAATAGTTGTTGTCATTGTACATGGCGGGAAAATTTGGAAATGCATCTTAGGTAGTTAAGATTAGGACAAGAGCGCAAATGCTGGAAAACGGCACTAACTTTGTCTAGAGCGTGCTCTTTGTGCGGACAGCCAGGTTTCGGTCATTCTCGAACCCAGAGCTCCCCGGCTCGTAACCTCGCGGGGGAGGCTCTGGTGACAACCACTGACGCATGCGCAAGATTTAATACAGAGCCGCTGAGAGAAAGACCTTTCAGCGCATGCTCCAACGCTCAAAATCAACCAATCAGCGACGGCCCTCAAATGGATGTCCCCAGAGCCACCCCTGCGAGCAGACGAGCCGGGGAGCTCTGGGTACGAGAATGGGTTTCGGTCTGTTTTACCAATGTAAGAGGCATTACATGTAGAGCAATTGATTTTGTACACAACGCTAGATTTTGATAATAGCGGGATTTTGTCCTTTGTGTTGGTAAAAAACGTTAATTTGGTGGTAGGCTGTCGTACTCTGATGTCAATGTTTACATTACGCTTGATGTATCTACGCAATTGCCGTTTAAACTTCTTAATTAACTGTTCAGTTTTGATGCCTATATACGGAACAGTGAGCCAAACGACTGTACGGTCCTCGTTGATATTAGGATTCCTGGCGGGAGCGTTATTATTAAGCCTATCAGTAAATTTAGATATCAAGGAAAAAGCAACGCGTTTAGGGAAATTGTTCCAAGCAACACAGATTTTAGGAAATTGATTTCATTCTTGATTTTGTCAGGGTAGCAGATACGGTAAATGCGCGTAATAAGTGCTCGAACCCAGGAAATCCTTTGTGTCCATGGAACAAAGCTGTTAAAATCCGCGTATTGTCCAGTGAATGTATCTTTCCTATAAATAGACAAACCGTCCGGTTCTATGTTAATGTCAAGGAAGTGCGGGGTCGTATTTTCAAAAGTATCGACTGTGAAGCGATTGTTCTTGTCGAACTTGTGAAACTGATCTAAGATGGCATTAACTGTGTTTGGTTTCACAAGAACGAGAGTATCATCCACATATCTGCAGTAGAAAGGTATAAGGCCTTGATCAATAAGAGGTTGTACAGTGACTCGTTCAAACTCCGTCATAATAATATTGGCCAATACAGGACCCAGGGAGCTCCCCATGCTCACGCCATCGATTTGTTCGTATAGAGAGTTGTTGCAGGAAAAGACGGTTTTCGTGCACGTATCTCGGATTAGTTTTCGCAGTGTGTTTTTCTTGAAACTGGTGCTTATAACCTGCTGATTGTAAATCCTGTCTTCGATGATTTTAAGTGTTCTACCGAGGGGAACATTTGTGAAGAGTGACTCTACGTCAAACGACACGAACTTGTAGCCTTGTGAAAACAGCGATTCGGGTATGTTGTAGCGCAGGTGCGAAACAGCGTGAAAACTGTCTCTCAGGGTGAACTCATTTTGGGTCAGAGGCTGTAAAAGCTGTCCAATATGCCGACCGACTAAATAGTGGGTGGTGTTAATAGTGTCTACAATAGGACGAAACTTGGGTAGCCTCTGGAAAGGTTTGTGTATTTTGGGTAGTCCATGGGCGCGGGCTGGTCTTGCACTCTGAGGTCTTATATCCGTGTAAGTTTCTTCATCAAGCTCACCGCGTTTCTTCAATGCCAACAAGTAGCCTTGGAGTGACTGTAGACAGGTCTGGGTAGGGTCGTCCTTTACTTGCTTGAACTTTGAACGGTCAGAGAACAACTCGCTCAAACAATCAGAGTAGTCAACTTTCAGAGCGAGTACAACGCCTTCGCCTTTGTCGGGTTTTAAAATTACAGTGTTCTTTTGTAGATCTTGGATAATTTTGAGTCTCTTGTTGTCAGTAAAGATGGGTTTGTCGTCGAAATCAAGGATGTTAAATGTCAGAGCACGAAGAGCATTTTTAGCGCGTTCGATGGAAGTAAAATTGCTCTTGAGCACTTTCTTGCGCCCGAGTTGCTCCCAGAATGATTCGGCATTTGCAAAGAGATCTGATTCCCGTGGATGCCTGGCAATCCCAAACTTCAAACCATACTGTAGCGCAGCATACTGCTCAGCGCGTAAACTTGGGATGTACGTCCTCATCACGACATCGGTAGAGGAACTTCAACGATAGCTCTGCAGAGATCAATTTATTGCTTACTCTGTCATACGTAACTGCTAGCCTGTAAGATTTGTCGTCAGTCACTCGGAGGTTGTACCAAAAGCCTTTTCCCGCTGACAATTTCAGCATGTAAAGAATAAATGAAAGGCCGAGTATGTTCATATCTGTATATAACAGACAAAAGGACAAGATGGTAAAATGTATAGTTATATTTCGGCAAAATTCTATGCCATCATCAGACTAATTAAAATACAGGGTACATGATATTTATACTAGTTACAATAATATATGCAAGAGGAAAGAATTTATGAAAACAAGGAGAGCTCGCGGCTAGCCTTCAGTCCGAGATTTAAATTAGGCTTATAACGCTTAATATAGTAGGCCTCTTTGTAAAGTAAAACATTCCAATTAGAATCCTGATCGAGAACAATGATATTGTCTCGAACCGCATTAAGATAGAACGCTCTATCATAGTCAGGACAATAGTTGTTGTCATTGTACATGGCGGGAAAATTGGAAATGCATCTTAGGTAGTTAAGATTAGGACAAGAGCGCAAATGCTGGAAAAAGGCACTAACGTTGTCTAGAGCGTGCTCTTTCGTGCGGACAGCCATGTAGGGCAATTGATTTTGTACACAACGCTAATTTAAATCTCGGGCTGAAGGCTAGCTGCGAGCTCTCCTTGTTTTCATAAATTCTTTCCTCTTGCATATATTATTGTAACTAGTATAAATATCATGTACCCTGTATTTTAATTAGTGTGATGATGGTATAGAATTTTGCCGAAATATAACTATACATTTTACCATCTTGTCCTTTTGTCTGTTATATACAGATATGAACATACTCGGCCTTTCATTTACTCTTTACATGCTTAAATTGTCAGCGGGAAAAGGCTTTTAGTAAATCTAAATTTTTAAGATTTTTATTAGCATACAGAAGATTCGTGTCGTCAGCAAATAAAAGAGATCGATTAGTTTTGAGGAGTTACAAATGTCATTGATGTAAATTAGGAACCCGAGTGGGCCAAGGACGGATCGTTGAGGTACGCCGCATAGTGTCTCATGTTTCTCTGATATGCAATTCTTGATTTAAGTAGTCTGCAATCTTCCTTTGAGATAAGAAGGAAACCATTTGTTACTTACTACTCTGATTCCATAATGATTCAACTTACATTATGATCGACCGTATCGAACGCTTTGGTTAGGTCGATAAAGATTCCACATGAGAAAAGTTTTTTGTCCATGTTTAATTGAATTCTGCTAATTGTATCAAGAATTGCATGTTCAGTTGAATGTTGCTGACGAAAACCGTATTGTGACCACACTGGCAAAGGGCATTGGGCACACTGGCAAAGAAGCATTTTAGAAAAATAAACATGACAAGTGGTTTTTGAGCATTGTGACCTTCAAAGGTATAGATTTCTTCAACCTTTCTACCATTGGGCAGGGCCACAGATTGGTATTTAAGAACGTGAACTCTTTTGTGGCCATTGTAAAGAGTCCTCTGACTCTCTCAAGGCCTACATACTGGCCTCACTGTTTCGTCTATAAAGCAAAAACAGTGAAGGAGTGGACTTCGGTGTGTAATGGCTGCTGTATAAGTTTCAAGGGCGCGTGGATGTCATTCCAGTTAATAATTATTGGGCTATGGATCTGATATATGTAGTCAAGGATGTGGTTGAAGATCATGCTAAGCAGTGGGACGGGCCAGCAAATCTAGAAACCATATCAAAGTATCGACAAGGGTAAGCCAGGCGCTTGAGTAAAACACACAATGCTTCAGTTTCATCACATGTACTTCGCTGATACAAGCTTATCTCTTGACGAATCTGCGAAACTTCCGTTAGCAAAGGGATATTTTGCCTATGGAAAAGAAACTCTGCCAGACATTCATTCGCCATTCATTCGCCATGTTTTCCAAGTCAAACCACTCGTATGAGTCGTACGGTCAAGATTTGTGGACTGATTTAGATCGTAGAGTAGCAAGCACTCCGTGTCGTCTAATAAACCTTCGTCGTGGCTGATAAGAAGTTGATATCGTACTGCTTTTAGCGAGGGCATTTCAAAATAGCTACTTCTTCTCAGGGAAAGCGAAACTACAGCAAGGTGGCGTCGGCGGTTTTCTGTGTTCACTTGCTTAATGAGTTGAATGTTTCCGCCACAAGACGTTCTCTCCCAAGTTCTTTCGCGGTCCTCACGTCTCCCTTGCCGTTCTATTCGGTGCTTAAAGTCCTTAATAATTATTATAATAATACGAGCTTATATTGCGCTCCATTCCAATAGATCCTGAGCGCTTTACAATAGTACTGTTAAAAATGCATTACAATTACTGCTTTATTAGATACAATGATATAATTTATGAGGAAAACATTTACAATGTTTTAAAAAGTAAAAACAACTAAAAAGTAAAAACAACAATAGATAAAAATGACCGCTAACAATTTTATAAACGGAACGCGCTGCTTGGAAAGGATGGTCTTTATATTAGTTTTGAATGTACTAAGATCGTTACCTTCTCGGATTTCATACGGCAGAGAGTTCCAAAGTTTGAGGGCCTGAAAGGAAAAGGATCTGTAGCCATAGGATTCGAGATTGTAGCGAGGTGCTACCAGGAGTCCTTTGTTAGATGAGCGGAGTGCCAGAGTGGGGTGTCCGAGTGGTGTAGGGAAGAAGGAGTTCAGAGCTTTAAACGTTAAAAGTAACCGAGTAATTTGAAATCGATCCTTTCAAGAACAGGTAATAAATGGTGTCCTTGTCCTTGTTAAAAGTCTCGGTGCTGAATTTTGTACTTATACATACAGAGTTTTTTTATTTGTTCAACTTTAAGGCCCGTTAATAATGAATTGCAGTATTCTTGTTTTGGAAGAAATAAGAGAATGTATTTTCTAATTTTCGCTGTGTTTTGTAGATGAAAAAAGGCAGATTTGCAGACCGCGTTGATTTATAATGAGTTTGAGAATATATTGTAAACTAGGCAGTCTTTCTTGTTCAAGGAAACGCGCACTGTGTATCACTGAAGAAATTAAAATAATATATTTAAAGAAAGCTTTTTAGAAAGAAAGTGAATATTTTGCATATGTTGTTTAAAACGGGAACGGAATCACCTCATTTTTTTACTGCTGCTGATGAGTAGAGTATCACGAGCTCACTTCGGGCCTAAATCCGCTTATGGAAAGGGTGAGTATCAGAGTGTAGCAGGAGCACTATGACTAGTTCAGAAAAGAAGGGGCGCTGAAGTATCAGAGTATCAGTAGTACTATGACTAGTTCAGAATAGATGGGTTGAGTATCAGAGTAGCAGGAGCACTATGACTAGTTCAGAACAGAAGGGTTGAGTGTCAGTAGTATTATGACTAGTTCAGAACAGAAGGGGCGAGTATCAGAGTAGCAGGAGCAGTTTGACTATTTCAGAACAGAAGGGGCGAGTATCAGAGTATCAGTAGTACTATGAGTACTTGCCCATTATGCGCTGATTAGTTTGATGCATTTTGCAAAAGATTTGAAGCAGGGGAACTGTGGCAAAAATTTTCTTGAGTGTACCCCACTGTTTTTCAGTTTTGTTTTGCCTTTTTTAATTTATCGTGAAAATCGAATGTTAGACTAGATACTTCATTGTTTCAGCTTTAATTTGATATATTGCACAAAGAAATCGGATAGTATTTCTACGGGAGCCGCCGCTGAAACTGTACCGTATCCAAAGTAACTGAATACGTCCCCAAAATAGGGGAGTCCCCCCGGGATCTGGACAGCATTTACTAGTCTCTGTTTCTACCCTACTGTTTCCTGTGTCAGTGCTAGTTTCAGTGTTCAGTATGTAAAAAAACTGTTGTCAGTACTGGTTTCCTGTTCTGCAGAACTTTGAAGCACACTTCTAGCACAGTTTTATGGTGCCTTTAACCCATCTTCAGAAACTGTTTGCATTTTACCTTTGCTTTTTAAAGCTTTCCGGGGAAAACGTGAGACCTATCCATCGGTTTCTTTCGCTTTCCCACGACTTCTGGTACTTCAAATGTTTTGTTCCAAATCTTCCTTTGCGTTGTTGTTAAAATGAGAAAGATGCCCCGAGCAATATCTGCTAGTTCGTAGAGTTTAATTGTGGTATATGTTTCGAGTTAATGGGTCTTTTTTAAGTTTAGTGCCAGAACAACAGGGTATTCGCGTCTGATTTTTATAAATATATTATTTTCTACTCCTTAAAACGCTTCGATAATAAGAAAAGGGTAAGGAAGCTTAATTTCGATTTCCAACTTTTATTTGAATTATATACAATCCTGGACAACCTTTCATCATCATCATGTTTTCCCTCTAGGCATGTGAATGGCCATAGGGCTTTGCAGCTATTGTGGTGATCATGTTGACAATAGCTGCATTATGTCATCTTTGTCCATGCAAATTTTGAGCAATTGTTTTTTGTCTAAATCCCAAGTTTTCTCCAATTTGGTCTAGGTTCTTCTTGTGTCGAAAAACACCCGTTTGAGGAGTGATGTATTTTCCATCCTACATATATGTCCTATGTAACGAGGTGTTGGGCGTGGCAGAATGTGGCAGAATTGGTTGGCTTTGAGATATCTCATTTGAGATTTTAAAAACCCAGTTTATATCTCCTTCAGCAGGATCTGTGTTCTTTCTAGCAAAACCGCCAGCAATCATTTTCCGAAGGAAGCTGTGATGAAATTACACCTTCGAGAGTTTATGCTGTGGTTTTAATGGAAGTTCCAGATCCAGAGTTACAACATTACGTTATTATGACGTATAATAATGAGTCAATTAAGATGCGCATCTGCGCGTGCTTATTTAAAAAGTATGCAGTGCCATCAAATGGCAAAACTTAGATTTCTCAATTTACAACAAGCTTTTCATATTACACCCAAATTGTAAGATTCTGTTGACGAGAGTTCCCATGCTGTATAGCAATCTGCTGCGCACACGCGTTTAATACCTTTATACGTGTAGAGGATAGATCGTATTTCAGCATGCGTGTTGAATTGCGAATGTGATGTTGAATTCTGCGACTTCAAATGTTGCATTGTAAATATATATGTTGGATTTTAAACAATGCATATTGCAGGGCAAAGACGCATGATAGGTTGAAAGATGAATGTCGAAGAGCAATGGTAGAATTTTGGCGGGGATATAACGCCATAATACTAATGCTTAAAATAGTTTGATTTATTTCCCGACTTTAATTAAGAATAGATAACCGCAAATATGTACATAGAAAATAGCATTTCACCGGTGCAGCTTTTATCATTTTAGATATTTATGAGGTGATGACTGATGTTTAAAAGACAAAAAGTAAGGCGGTCGCTTACGAGAGCTTGAAATAACAGAGTTTATGTGACATTTCGGGGTTTCGTGAAAATGGTCGCTTACGAGAGCGGTCGCACGGAGAGCTTCGACTGTAATGTAAGTCAAACAAAGCCGAATGTTTCTATGTTTAAATGGCCGAAAAATAGTTATAAGCGATTGGCAAACTATTTCAATATGCCTAAAGCATTCTGCAGTACTTTTAAAACGTTTCTCTCGTTCATTATACTACAACAGGTACGTGTTTTTGTTAACGAAACACTGAAAAAGACTCAAGAAAAATGGTGAAATTTAGTTTGTTGTATACTAATCAGCAGTACCTGACACTAGTTGATGTGTTAAAACTCGAAATTCTGTCTTAATTACATACTTTTACTTTTGGCATCATTTAACTGAAAATTTAATTCTGATAAACGTGTTATATGTATGGCTTGAAATGTCTATAGGCCTTTGGGTCCCTTTCAATGCCAATTTTCCTTTGCTCGACTTCTGAAAGCCATTGTATTGACATGTGTGCATAAACTAAATAGAAATTCGAAATGTTAACCTTTTCCTCGTGGGCAATTACTTTGTACTTTTAGTATGTTGATTCGAATGGATTAATATGTGTTACTTGAAATTGTAGATTGCCTAGATATTATAATGCAGTTGGCGCGCTAATACTTTCTTTCATCTTCCCTTTGGACAAGGACTTCGAATAGTGGACTTCAAAGCATGTAAAATAGAAAATGTGACAATAATTCTTCGCTGTTCCTCATACAGATGACACTACCCAGAACCGAATGTCTTATCAAAACCTTCCTTCCTTCTCCCTAACGGAGAGCTTTTCTTGTAACGACGCCAAATTATGGAACACTCTTCTTGAAAAAATTAGAAACTGGGAATTTTTTTTTCACTTAGAAGATGTTTATAAAGAATGCGAAAAAATGAAGTGCAACAATACAATTGTGCCGAGGTTGTAGTTGAAGGTTGATTTTAACTTTCCGAGGGGATTTTCCTTGCTTACTCGCGTTTGCTCTTTCCATTTCCAAGGGCTGGTTCTGAGTAACATGGAAACATGCAGTTTTAATACTCAATTTGTTAAGTGAGCAACTGTTTTATAACTATAATGGTTCACCGACCACGGTATAATCATGATTAACTAATCAGCCTTATCTCCTTACCATCTTTCGTAACCATCTTTCCAAGCATGGCAAGCATGCGCAATGAATAAATAATGCTTAGACTGGTTGTAATTTTAAGCCACTGCAATACTTTTCTTTTTTATATATATTTACATTGTATTAATTTATTTGGTGCCTTTTATTTTTTGAAGATTCCTTGAAACCTGTCTAAATAGAAGCTAGATTGACTTGTCTGTGGCTGACTTATTAACGGTATTAACTTAACAGTCTCATGTATTTATTGCCTTCCAACAGGTGGAATGAGTTTCTAGACAGGAAATTGGTATAGAGCGATTAACTTTCTCCAAGTGCTGGAATACCTGGGGATACTTTAACTGTAAGTATAGCATTAGTAAACTTATATTACCTGCAATAATTTCATAGTTGTAGAACACAAACAATTTCATCGCGGGGTCATCGTTAGCAACTAGCATCAGGCGACCTAATATAATTTAGTTGAACAGTTTCTAATGAACATACTTTTTTCCAGTAGCTTCAAGACGTATGGTAAGTCAAAATTTGTCTATATTTGTTTTAATGTGAATAAAATACAAAACAACACAGTTGGTCAATCATTATCAAACTGTGTATGCCCTCGATGCGATGCTGTCTTATATGAATTTGGAATATATTTGGAATTTGTGAAATATTGTCTCTCATACTACCATTAACAAGCATTTTTATTTACAATATTATCATTTCTTTAAACATCCAGATGTAAAAAATTAAATGTTTCACTAGTCTGCGTGCAGCCGGTACCAAAAGTCTTATTGCCGTCTGCGATTTAACAGTGGAAAGTCCCTTGGAGCATCCCGCTGTTAGCATGGATATGGTAATTGATCGGCTCAGCAAGTGAATATTCAAACATCAGTTAAACCTGAGCGTAATACTGGCTGTACGCAGGCTGATTTTTCCACCCGATCGGCAATATTTCATTGATAGAACGAAGCGGATATGTTAATTATTTCCTGAGCCATATAAGTTTGTCCTCGTGGAAGGGTAGGACTCCCGCTTAGTGTTAAAAAGATATTTGATAAACCAAACTGCTCTTTTTAGGGGTAAATAGCCATGGTCCTTACCTTTTTGACTCACATAAAGAATAAAGTATTTATTCTATATTGTTATTGTTATTTAGAAGTTTTATTGTTGTATAAAAGCAAAAAGAAAAAAGTTATTATATGATGAAATTTCCAGAAATGATGAATGCTTAGTGTGTTGTAGACTATTCAGCAGTAACTGACAGATGTGTTGAGTTGCTGATATGAATATGAAAGTCTAGTAATTACCTTTCATTATCTTGAAGTCTGTAGATGACTGCTATAAATGCTTTATGCTATATTATAAACAACGCTTCATCTTATACGTTCTGTTTGTAATGTAATAGCGACAAACTTCAACAAAAGCTTGTGACTACTTTTTGCCCAATTTACTTGCAAAAGATGTCAGAAACGCATCCAAGAGGCACATAGGAAATATAAGGTAGTGTTCCCTTACTTGAAATAATAGATCATGTAAAGTTCTGTTCCATCCTTCAATACGGCGTCATTAATTGCGTGGCAGAATTTCATAAAAAATAGAAATAGAAATAACGTATGATAATTGGAATACAGCTTTCTTTATAAAACAAAATAATTCCATCCTCAAATCGAAAACTATGATCATTATTCGAATCACGCTTACGCGCCTTTTCAACCACTTGTAGCCTGATAATGGTTTACATTAAATCAAAATATGGCTTTTTTCATCCCTCTGGATTTATTTCGGTGAATATCACTATAAAACTTATAATAATAGAGTTTATTCAAACCTTTTGCTGCATTTACAATAATTGACTATTTTAACTTGGCTAATTCGAATGTCTTTGATCTTCTAAAAGGGCCCGTGTCAGCAACTCCTTTGTATTGTTTTCGTTCGACATTAGAAGACGAATTGAAGACGAATGTGTAAAAATCTCTTACTAAACATTCAAAAACAAAGTTTCAGATTTCATTTACCAAATTCGATCTATATTCTCTAAATCAGCCGATGGAAAAGAATGCTATTTCAATTGGTACGTCGCTATGCTCTCAAAATGGCGGCTGACACAGGCTGACACATGTATTTGTTCCAATTTATGACCAAAACCAATATTGTATGTTTCAGTATTATTTTGCTGAGTTTTGCTTCAACGTAGCTGGTTGGTAGCAGCTCTAAACAATGCTATTTATAGCACCTCGAATATAACCAATTGCGTTACTTTAAAACGGATGTTACTCCTTCACGGAATATACCATGGAAACAACTTTGCTGGCGGCTCAAGGACTGAACATTTGGAACCCATTAATTTTAGGCTTTCCTGCTTTTATGCCACGTCCTGCCACTTCCCGAGCAAAAACAATTGGTATTTGCACAAATGCCTAAAAATTAAATCTTGAAATGGGGTCAATGGAATGGGATCAATACACATTTCTGTCCCCTAAATTTTTTCCTCTAAATTTATATTTGTTCAGCTGGATTAATTTCAGAAATCAATAAAACAACGTTGGTAGATACATGAAGGACTGAGGAAAAACTTTTAAAATAGATTTCTTAAATCGAGGATGAATTCTACCCGGTTCACTCCGGGGGCAGTTTCCCAAAAAACAATAATATCCCGCCACCTCAAAGAGGTTGTGTCACGGTTTAATCAACAAGCTAATATATAGATTTAGGCACTGCCTAAAAGCGGAACTCCAATGTTTATACCTCTTACAGAACGACTAATTGTTATACATGCAATAATATTATAGCAAATGTCTGACAATAATTGCCCTATTTCACTATGACGTCATATCAAAACACTCTATTGTCTTTGCGCTATGAATCATGTTCGCCAGAGGGGACAGCAGCATTTAGAAATGACCAAAACACAATGAAAATGCCATCCATGATGTTCGAATGGAACTTTTATTTTAACCAAGTTTCAGCTATCTTGCCCATGTAAACAAACCATGATGTCATAGTGAAATAGGGCAATTAGTTGGACGTTATTTGGCTTCTGATGGTGCTAATTAGAAATTGATTTCAGGGGGTGCATGGGGACCCCTCCTGGCGACTAGACGATAATGGACTATAAGTGATAAGCCAGTTGGCTAACTACCCCTAACAGAATCCTAGTCAGAAAAGTCAGAAAAAACTCTGTACTGTAAAAGTATAAAAATCATAATCATAATCATGTATTTCCAAAAAATATCCATACCCCCTCTATGTAATTTCCAAAGAAAAATACAGTATTTGTATGGAAAAGATCAGGTAAATTGACAGAATTTCCAATCCGAGCAATTTTATCCTACCCAACTATATGAACTCTTCCATACCATAGAAATCAAAACCAACATCAATTTATGTCAAATGGCCCCCTTGGATGCATCACAAGAATAATGGAAAATATCCGAAAACATAGCAAAATTTTGTATGGGCGACCAAAACAGAACAAGAAGAACTACTTTGCAAAATCACTCCATCATGACAAGCCTTTGAACCCCCTCTTTGAACAAATAAGTGAAATTAAACAATCAAATTAGGCAAAAATTATTTTTTTATATTTACTGGAGTTTTGCCAAATGTAAATCATTATTATTTCTTACAGTTCAAAAATATATATATCTAACTATTTATCCTTGTAGGGGGATTTACTGGAACTCCAGTGAAGAATAAATGCTTTCCAACGTAACATCGTGCAGTTGGAAAGCGTTTTCATTACGGTTCTGAGCATATGGAATCACAATTATATAATTGTTTGTTCTTCGCGACAAAACAATTGTTTTATGATGTAAGATTACATAACTACGTTTAGCATAAGGTTTTAGAAATTTTCGTATAAATACGACAGAATTATGATAATTTTTCATCTCGCCTGTTGGACGCCGTAGAGTATTTTGTTACCAAACTTCATGAGATGTTTAGTCAAAGTCTTAATCCTCGAGACTAAAATCAGCGCATTCGATCGAGGAGTACGTTCCCGGGTTTTTTGCCTTACGGGTTTTATCCCGGTTTTCGTATCGGGCGCTGATGTTTGAATTGTATTTTTTTTTTTTTAGGTATACATAAGAAATTTTTGGAATTCTTGTAACTGCACTTGCACTTAAGTTTTTGGATGTACATTGTATTTAGTATTAGCTATTAGGCTTATGCATTTGTCATAAGAGCTCATAATATCACCTGATTTACTGTATTAGTAGACGTATGTGTAGAATAAATAAATAAAGCGTGGTACCATTGTCCGCAGGCACCCAGCACGAGTCACACTCATATCGGTGTTGTTTTCTTTGCGCTTTATCGCGCGGTGGCGAAGGGTAGTAATGAATGGTTTAAATCCAGTTTTAAGCATTGTTCTGGTAGGGAGCATTCATTATTTATGCCAGGGGGTGGGCTGGCAAGATTTTTCATTCAGCCCAAAAAAACCTTGACCCCCCTTAAAGTATCAATAAAAACCTCAAAACCCCTTTAGGCAATTTTTATGATAATGATAGCCCCTTCCCCCCCCCCTTTTAGACCAGGAAGAAATGTTGGGACATCTAGATACCAAGAAGACAACAACCAGTATTTTTAAGACATTTCCTGATGTGTGCATAAACAGTTTGTTGTAATTTTACAGGTGTGTAACCTCTTGTATCCATATGTTAAATTAACGTCGTTGCTGCCATAAAATGAAGATGACCCCTCACAAGTGTTTTCATATCTTCTGGTGATCCTCTACTTGAACGTGCCAAATTTAACATGGTCCCGCTTAATAATTGCCAGCCCACCCCCTGGCATAAATAACAAATGCTCCCTTAAAGTGAAAGTAAACGAAAAACTACCAACAGAAAAATGAGCATAGCCCCGTACCCACTATAAGGTGAGATCCTGCTTTGGAATAACATATCAAGATAGTTCCCTTGAAAAAGTGTCGACTTTCTTCAACTTCCTTATAAGGAAATATCTGCATACCATATTTGGAATCCCAGTAAGTTTTTTGATATTTCTATTGGCCTAGAAAACTTAAAACTTTACCAGAACTCAGATACACTGGAGAAAGGATAATATGCACATTTTCCACTGTGTTTTTCACGGTCAAGAACCTGGAAACAAGGCAGACAAAACACCACAGGAAGCTTGGTTCGATGTCTAAAAAGGAGGCATGTTAGAATCACAATACTGATTAAGTACAAGTTCATGGTCATAGTTGAAAGTATAAGTACAAATAATCACAAAGTGTTTTGAAATTTTGCTTTTTGCACTTGGGATTTCATAATTATGCGAACAACAAAAAGGAAAGAGTTTCATGAGTAGGCTATCCTTGTGAGTTGATGTGTTGTATTTTTTTTTGTAACAAGATTGAAAAAATACTTCTGGAAAGGTGGTATGTTTTTATGTTTATATGAACCAAGCCACAAGCAGGCTAGATATGACCTCTTAAATTCCAGGGTTTTTTCACAGTGCTTAGTGCAAATGGAGTCTAGAGTTACAGGATGGGTTAGCTGATGCCCTGGAAAAAGTCTTGGCTACCTTCTTGCACCTTGTGTTGCAATTCATGTGTGAACCAGCTCTAGCATCAGCACCTGAGAACTGAAAAAAAAAAATCAAAGTCAAACGGGACACCTACAGCTACTAGCCTAGTCAGTAAACGAAATTTACAGGCTCGGAGGGCTGGATCATCAAATACCATAACTGATACCTTAAAGTACCTTTAACGTCCTTGAAACAGGATTTAAAATTCCACAGAGTGTGGTGACAAATCTTAACCTAAGTCTGAATTCTAAGATTCCAGACCTCTAGCAAGAAAATCATTCATTTCATGGAATCTCAAAGGCCAGGGACGTCAAACCAGGGACTTTAAAAATCTAAGGATTGTCTTGAAATGGCTAAATTTCCTGAAATATTCCCGGGAGAAATACAGTAAATGTATGGCAGTCATCTTGAATTTTTGCTGGAAACGAAGCGAAAATATTGAGACACCTGGCAAAACCGGGAGGGTTGACATTCCTGTAAGTCCCATGCAAGAAAAAAGAAAGATGATAGTATCTTTTGCATAATATCATATTCCAGGTAGAAGTAAATAAGAAAATGTGCACAAGCATTCCCCCCTGCCCCTTTTGGAGTCAGATTGGTTGTTTGGTTTTACCCTGCTTGCGGGGAAAAAAGTCCTGACCCAAATGATTTTTTCTTAATTGTCTGTAGGTGGTTATAGAACTTTGTTTCTTTAGAATTACCTTGTACAAATGAGGTATACAAGCTAAATTGGCATAAAAAAAATGCACAGTGAATAAAAGCATCTTGGCAAACTGAAAGACAAACGTGTTTCCACTGTTTTAAAGTATTTACTGTTGTAATAACATTTTTTGTCAACAGAATCAGGCCGAGACATTTTCTTTATTTGAAGGCAGCTTGTTAGGAAATGTGAGCGATTTATCTCCCACGCTCTATAAATGCAAAGTTAGCTTGTAGCAAATGTCCAGGGGTTGGGGGATTTTTTTTTATTGCCAAAGCCTGTTGTGCCTGGGAACTTTGTTATGCATGTGAGCACTGTTGACAAAAAATGACATTACCAGAGGATTAAAAGAGTGGAAAATGCTTTTGTCTTTCAGCTGGCTGTGATGCTGGCTTTATTATCATGATACAATGTTACAGTCAATCATTATTGATTTCTGTCTATGATTTCAAGCAAATGCAAACCCCTTTTCAGCAAAAACGTTTTCACCAAAACACATGTAGTCTCATCCACAAAGCCAAGCTTCAAATATTGAGTTAATTAAGTCTAATTTCCAATAGTAAAATTAAAGAGAGTTGCTTAATGAATCACATGGGACTGAAACATGATTCCAATGTGTATTTACAATTATCTTATTGCAAGTACAAGGGATATGAAGTATAGATAGAGTAGTTTAAATATGATATCCTAGAGATTCATGTGTTGCATTTTCAATGGAGAACATGCGCCCTATAAGCAAAGCACCCCGGGGGGGGGGGGGGGGGGGGGGGTTCTCCCATGTAAGAGTGATAGGGGTGCTCGTCGGGACATCGGAAAATATACCCTAAAAATTACCAGGACACAAGAAATCCAACCCCTAAAAAATACCTTATAAAACAAAATGACCCCTAAAAAATACTAACAATAAACCTTTTTTGTTATTGTTTATTGTTTTTCATCTCAAAACAAGCTTATTTTAGAGCTATAAATGAACAAAGAAAGAAAGAAAACGTTTTACTTGGTTTGTGACCCTTGTATTCATTTGAGTACCCCTAAAAAATACCATTTATTAGTGAAAGCCACAATGTTTCTCCGATACCCCCTAAAAAATACCTGAGAGTCGATTTTGAAAAAAAATACGACGAGCACCCCTATCAGGTCGACATATGAAGAACCCCCCCGGGCAAAGCACTCAACTTTGGAACTAACTTACTTGAAAACTTACCTGAATATCGTATCTTTTCTTCTTGAAGGAATCTTGATGCCAAAGCATTTCTGTCGTTAGAAACTTATTCAGCTCCAAGGATGTCCTTGAGAAGCGAGTCGTACATTGTTCTTTCCATGTACACATATTGAGTTTTCTCCTAACAGTTCGAGCGACATGTTTTCTTTTCTTGAACAAGCCATCTGCAAAGGCTGGCTAAATTCCGTGAGAATTCCGTGTCTATGCCAATTAAATTTATTCCGTGCTTGAGCTGTAACAAAGCTGCAAATTATTTTCCTTGTTTTTGCAATCTAAAATGATTCATAGCTTGATTTTAAACCTCAACTTAATTTCTTTCTGGTATGATCCCGGCTGAATAAACCACTTTATCGATTACTCATCCTTCCCTGATCCCAGTCCATTCTGCCAGCAACCAAAGACAGGTAACCCAAAGGCTTCATGTATCTTTTCCGAACATCCCCGAAAGTTCTTTCAAAGTTTTGTGGCCAATAACAATGATACAAGCTACAAGAAACTGCAGATGGCGGACGAAATCTTGACTTGCACAAGGGCCGCCTAACCAAAGTGAATCGTAACCCATGGCAACACACCATGTACGCACTCAGAAATAAGCCGACGGTACACCAGCGGCTGTCCAACGGAAAATACAACCACTCGAATACAGCTCGATGGGTTACTTTAAATTTTTTTAATTTTTTTTTCATACTTAAAAAAAAAAATTCACACATTAGCCTATGGGGCTCCACAGGAGTTCCGCTATTATAAAATTCACGGTGTA
This sequence comes from Scolanthus callimorphus, assembly GCA_033964015.1. Lineage (NCBI taxonomy): Eukaryota > Metazoa > Cnidaria > Anthozoa > Actiniaria > Edwardsiidae > Scolanthus > Scolanthus callimorphus. The sequence continues at coordinate 2,263,570 of JAWWUD010000016.1, read as the reverse complement.
CCTATAAAGAATTGTGCTAGTTAAGGTGGCCCATGGCTAATTATTTTAGGAAAAGACCATCACTCACTGTTTTGAGTTATTTTTTTCCTTGGCCTCTGCGATTTTTTCATCTAAAAATGTAAGCCGATTTCGAAAAATAGCGAGATTCTGAAGTACATGGTTTTGCGGCATAGGTAATATTCGGAGAGTCAAGACGACGAAAATCTTTGAAATGACCTTATTCTCGTTGGAAACGCCCTAAGCATTAGCTGACGACAGTATAAAGGAAGCTTAACAATTAAGTTATGGAACGATCAATTTTTTCACTCCCTCAAATCGTAATCCCCATCAAACGACTAACTACGATCATAGATAGCACTAACTCCTAAATTATACCTTCACGATAAAAGCAATGGCCTGCAAAGGGATTAATAGAAAAAAAATCATTCATATAAGAGGCACTAGGTGAAAAATTTCACTGGAGTAGTAAACCAAATTTTACCTCATTCAAATATTGGCAAAAAAACACATCTGTTTTTACTGCTCTGTCGATGGTTTTACTGCGCTTCTGGACTTACCGTTGATATCTGACGAAGACCATCATATGCAGCAAGAGATGTGCTGGGTTACGACTTCCCTGGACATAGGTTGTGTTCACAACTGACTGAAACGCGCTACTCTGAAACTTCAAATTCAGTATATACGGCAATGGTATATAGATACTGGTAATAGTTTTTAGCGTCGATTTTAAGCATTGTATATATCGATAGTTGAGGGTCACAGGTTTATATACACTATTTAGTAAATAAGCCCTTTCTGCGGCTGGGATGCCGCGTATAATGTCCAAGGATGAGAAATGGTACGAAAAACGAACCTGTCAGACAACTGTTACAAGAAACACGAGTGTTGACAAAAGAAAGCAAATTTGAGGCTTCAAGGGTAAAATTGTCCTTAATTTAGAAAGAAAGAAAAGAAAAAGAAATTAAAAAGTACTACTGCACAATTGATATTTAGAACAAGCTGACAATTCTTATAGCTTACCGGATCGATGTCTCAAAGTTCTGTGAAGAGTTTACCGCTGGCCAACCTGGTCAAAGGGCTCAGTAGTTAGGAGCGCTGACCGGCTCAGAAAGGAGTCGGCCATCTTGTTTTGGGACAGCGAACCGATTTATCGACATTGGAACACTCGCTATTCACTCGATTCTTGTAAGTCGTATTACTATGTTATTTGCTTTATCTAACTCATATGTGATCTAGAACTTGATTGTATTTCTCGTTGTTTGTACTATCGTAGGACTCCTTCATCGTTGTTAATAAAACACCATATAACAATCGAGAAGTCGTATTTCTTCATGAAGGAGTCATGGTAGTCGTAGCGTGTTCGGTCCCCAACTGTGCCTTTAAGACAGACGATGTATCAGAGGCGATCGCTATTGCCTTGCTGTCGAACCATGCGCTAGCTCACACTACTGCTGCCGGCCCTGCATCAGCCCCAACACGGAGAGGGCCGAAACTCGAGCGGCCAAGGATCGACGTAGGCGTCTCAGTCGAAGAATGGAATGTTTTCGTCCGCAGATGGGATGTTTTTCGTACAGGATCTGGCATCGACGAAGCATCAGCCCCGACCCAACTATTCCAGTGTGCTGGGACGGAACTTGGAGACAGCCTTCTCAAAGCCAATCGTCACGCAGCTTCTGAAAGCCTACCCAGTCTTCTCGCCGCCATGCGTTCCCTAGCAGTCATTCCAGTGGCCACCTGTGTTCTCCGAACGGAGCTCCTACAACTCCGCCAAAAACGTGACGAGACCGTCCGTGCCTTCGCTGCGCGAGTGCGTGGCAAAGCAGAGACGTGCGCGTACAATACGACCTGTGAGTGCGGCAAAAGCGTAGACTACACGAACCACATTATCCGCGATGTCCTCTTGAACGGGTTATACGACCCCGACATCCGCCGCGAGATCCTGGGCACTACAGATATTCTCAACAAGGCGTTGAACGACGTGGTTGCTCACATCGAAAACAAAGAGATGGCACGCAATGCTCTCCCATCCTCATCGTTATCAGCCGTGTCATCCTTCCTGCGCCAGAAGAACCCACAGCCCAGCACTGTTGCACCCCCTTCACAGGCGATCAGGCCAAAGAAGGTGTGTGCCCGGATTGTAAACACGCCTTCAAAATCTTCACAGAGGGGGCGCGAGGATGGAATACCAAACCGCATCAGGTCTGTATCGAATGCTATCGAGCTCGCCGCAGGAAAAGACGCCAGCCGCGCTCGCCCCAGTCCCCTCCGCCCAACGTCCAGGCCCTAGAGTCGGATCTGATCTCACAAATCCCAGCAACCCAACCTGCAGGAGGCAGCAACGACAAGAGCCACAGAAGATGCCGTCGCACCCGCACACAGGCAACGCACAACGCCACAGATCGAACCACCCAACTCGACCATCACATCTTCTCTAAGGGAGCGTGGAGGCGTGCCCGCCTCAGAGAACACCCCAGCGTGTCAATATCTATCTCGATCGACGAGCCAGGCGCCTCGAGCAAAGGCAGCCGCACTCGACGAGGAATTACCAACGCAACCGTCTCTGCAGTCGCAGATACGGGTGCACAATCAGATCTATGGTCCATGGAAGACTTCCTCGCCTGCGGCTTCTCTCGCGCAGACCTGCACCCTGTCCGCCTCAGCCTGTCGGCCGCCAACCGCTCCCCCATATCCATCGAAGGTGCATTCTTCGCCCGTCTGGTGACAACTCTCCGCAGCGGCAAAGAGGTATCCTGCCGCTCCATGGTGTACGTGAGCAGCTCGGTCCGAGCTATGTACCTCTCCTACGAGTCATTACTGAACCTCGGCCTCCTATCTACGGAGTTCCCATCACGTGACCCCGTAGCAGACGTCCAAGACGCCCCTTCTGTGGCACCGCCCATCAACGCAACCAGATCGATTAACCACGGATGTACAACACCGTCCACCATTCATGATGCCCCATGCTCATGCCCTCAGAGGGAAGTACCCCCGCCACGCCCTACGGCACTCCCTTTCCCTTGCACCCCAGAAAACAACGCAAAGATGAAAGATTGGCTCCTCAGCCACTACGGTGCTTCCACATTCAACACGTGCCCACACCGGGCGTTGCCGTGCATGGAAGGACCACCCGTCGAGATACACGTGGACCCAGCTGCAACACCAAAGGCATGCCACACCCCGGCAAACATCCCCCTACACTGGCACCAGAGGGTATATGATGACCTACTACGTGACGAAGCCTTGGGAGTAATCGAACGCGCGCCATATGGCGAACCAGTAACATGGTGCCACCGGATGGTGATCACCCGCAAGCACGATGGGTCCCCACGCCGCACGGTCGACCTCTCGCCACTAAACAAGTACTGTCAGCGCGAGACCTTTGCCACTGAGTCCCCATTCCACCTCGCGCGCCGCGTCCCGAAGGATACGTGGAAAACAGTAACGGACGCCTGGAATGGCTACCACAGTGTCCCCCTGCGCGAGTCAGATCGTCATCTCACGACATTCATCACGCCATTCGGGCGATGGCGCTATACAAGGGCCCCACAAGGCTTTTTGTCCTCAGGGGATGGCTATAACCGTCGCTTTGACGCAATCCTGTCGGAGTTCGAACGCAAGGAACGATGCGTCGACGACACCATTCACTTCGACACAGACCTGGAACAGCACTGGTGGCGGACCATCGAGTTCCTCACACACGTGGGTCGGGCAGGAATTGTACTGAATCCCGACAAGTTCCAGTTCGCGGAAAAAAGCGTGGACTTTGCTGGGTTTAGAGTCTCGGACACCACCATCGAACCGCTCCCGAAGTACCTCGATGCCATTCGGGACTTTCCCTCCCCAGCATCCACAACCGATGTCAGGAGCTGGTTTGGCCTCGTCAACCAAGTGTCAAACTACGCGCAGCTTCGAGACGCAATGGCACCATTCAAGCCCTTCCTTAGCCCCCGCTGCCAATTCTCCTGGTCTGATGATCTAGAGGCCGTCTTCCAAGCGTCAAAACAGGCCATCATCGCGGCCATTCGTGAGGGCGTGGAGATCTTCGACATGCAGAGGCGTACCGGCCTCCGCCCTGACTGGTCCAGACGTGGAATTGGCTACTTCCTGCTCCAGCAACACTGCAGCTGCCCCTCTGGCGTGCCCGATTGCTGTACGGGGGGCTGGAGGATTACTTTAGCTGGCTCACGATTCCTTTCCTCCGCGGAACAGCGCTACGCAGCAATTGAAGGCGAGGCACTGGCCATCGCTTGGGGCCTCGAGCAAACGAGGTACTTCACTCAAGGATGCGACAACCTAGTCGTTGTAACCGACCACAAACCGCTAGTGAAGATCTTTGGCGACCGCACACTCGACGAGATCACGAATTCACGCCTATTCCGACTCAAGCAGCGTACGCTACCATGGCGCTTTGACATCGTGCACCTACCCGGCAAGAGCAATCATGCCGCCGATGCAACCTCGAGACACCCCTCCCCCGGCTCATCGACCAGCATACCCCTCGGATCGTCTAGTCTCGCAGACCTCACAGAGTCAGCACTAATGGCCTCCATCCGAACCGAAGCTCAAGAGCTTGGAACCATCTCATGGTCCCTTGCGCAAGAGACGGCAGCAGATACACCTCTCCGCCACCTCCTCAGTCTGATTGAGCAGGGAGGCAGCATCGATGCTACCGACCCCTTACTCGCGAGCATTTCACCCGCTTGTGAATCCACCTATGCTCAAGACGGTGTCCTGCTATACCAAGACCGCGTCGTGGTCCCCCCCCCCTCGCTCCGTCGCAGAATCCTCCAACACCTCCATGCGGCGCACCAAGGTACGTCTGCAATGGAGCAGCGCGCCCGTGCCATCGTCTATTGGCCGGGTATGTCAAAAGACATCCGCGACACCCGAGAAGGATGCGCCGACTGCAACAGGAACGCCCCGTCCAACGCCGCCACGCCCCCTCTTCCATCCCCACCGCCATCCACCCCATTCGAAGCCGTATTCGCGGATTTCTTTGACCATGGAGGCCGTCACTACCTAGTCGTCGGAGACCGCCTTTCTGGCTGGGTTGAGATACTAAGCTCTACCTCGGGGACCGACCTTGGCGGCTCTTCTGGCCTAGTTCGCCATCTCCGAACATTCTTCGCAACCTTCGGCGTACCGGAAGAACTTGCAAGCGACGGAGGCCCAGAATTTATCGCAGGCCACACAGAGAATTTCCTACGACTATGGGGCGTCAAACACCGACTGTCCTCCGTCGCTTTCCCCCAGTCGAACGGGAGGGCGGAAGTTGCAGTCAAAACCGCGAAACGCCTCCTGGCGTCCAACACTGGCCCAACCGGCAGCCTGGATCAAGATCGCTTCCTACGCGCCATCTTGCAGTTACGCAACACACCCGACCCTGATTGCAATCTTTCGCCGGCACAGATTATCTTTGGTCGCCCCTCAGGGATTCCCTAACTTTCGTAAACCGACTAGAGAAATTCACCAACCCGCATATCCGCCCCCTTTGGCGCACGGCCTGGGCCGCCAAAGAAGACGCTCTCCGTACCCGGATTTCGAGAACAGCAGAGTCACTGAAAGCTCACTCACGACCACTCCGCCCCCTGGCACTCGGGGAACACGTCTTCCTCCAGAATCAACGAGGTCCACACCCTAACAAGTGGGATAGATCTGGAGTGGTCGTCGAGTCCCCTGGCCACGATCAGTATCATATCAAAGTGGATGGATCAGGACGGCTTACTCTGCGCAATCGCCGCTTCTTACGTGCTTATACAGCAGCCACCCCGTCAATCCAAACGCCGCCAGCTGCACCCCTCGCGTCCCCCACCAGTTCATTGGACCGCCCAGCTGACACGCCCATTCCAAGCAGCACTGCACCTGATGACCCAGCCTCAGATGCCTCGCCTCACAATGCAGAACCCCCGCCAGGTGAAGAAGCGTACGGAACACATGGCGATACCACTGAGAGCGCCACCCCAGAGCAGCAGCCCACGCGGCCACAACGCGCACGGCGACCACCCAAACGCTTTGAGCCTGAAACGGGCAAGTGGCTGGAACCTTGAGTCCGTGAAGCAACCCCTTGATATTGCTTCTCGGACTGGGGGGGATGAAGAGTTTACCGCTGGCCAACCTGGTCAAAGGGCTCAGTAGTTAGGACCGCTGACCGGCTCAGAAAGGAGTCGGCCATCTTGTTTTGGGACAGCGAACCGATTTATCGACATTGGAACACTCGCTATTCACTCGATTCTTGTAAGTCGTATTACTATGTTATCATTTGCTTTATCTAACTCATATGTGATCTAGAACTTGATTGTATTTCTCGTTGTTTGTACTATCGTAGGACTCCTTCATCGTTGTTAATAAAACACCATATAATAATCGAGAAGTCGTATTTCTTCATTCTGTCCTTTTTAAGCGTATTTATATGTCAATTGTTTCCAAATATTTTCTTAGTCCTTTTACATCTCTTTAGTCCACCACTCGCAGCAATGAGCTGGTAAAATGTCCATGCGTCGAAAAAATATTGTGATGACAATCCAATATCCAGTTGGTCATTAGAAAATATTTTAATTACAGGCCCAGACTAGCAACATTTTTTTTACCTGCCCACAGCAGGCACCCAAACGAATTCTGTTCGTTTTCAAGTATCATCTAAAATTATCCCCAGAATTTCAAAAATCCTTTCCTTGTAATCCAGTCAAAGTAACAAGTAACAATTTTCGATCAAATTGTTAGATGCAAAGACTTTGTAGTGTAGCATACTGAACATGACCGAGCTTAAATGGACCCCTTCCTTGAGAGATCACCCCGCGCAAAAAAAAGGTGCTGCTATTCGTTGGAAGCAAAGTACCTATTTTAGAGTTTTAGTCGTGTTTTTGGCCTATTTTTCTAAAATAGGCACTTTGCTTCCAACGAATTTCCTGAAACTTCGTTAACACTTAGTCCAACTGACTTCTATATGATTAACGGAGTTTCATTTAAAAATACCAGCAACTTTTTTTTGCGCGGGGTTGATCTCTCAAGGAAGGGGTCCATTTAAGCTCAGATATTATTAAAACTATGAACACTTATGGAGATCTGATAATGCGTACATATTGCCATAAGATACCTGCTTATATTCTCCAAGATTGAAGTTCATAGCGAGTATATTTTTAAAGTTGTAGACGAAAATATATTTTCGCGAAATGCGCTCTGACTTTCGCATGAGTCAACCTTAATGTGAAGTACCTACTATCTGGAACTACTTTCGTGTTGTAGGGAATAGTTCCTGCCGACAACATAAAATTTCTCACGGGACTGATATTTCTTCCGACAAGGGATATCGCCGGATGACTGTCACATGATCGTTTTCAACCAATTAGCGCGCGTATGATTTCCTTGTTGGGATATAATAAGTTCTGCCATCGTTATATGAAAGTTCCATATTCGAAACTAATATGAAAAATTACTAAGGTGATAAGTTGAAGGTAATATTATATGGTAGAACACTTTCTAGTGAACATACGTTTCTTCTAGTAGCTTCAAGTGGTATGGTAATTCAAAAATTTTCCTTCCAAAGGTTAGAGCATCTGTATCTCTTCCTTTTTACTTTAACCCTTTCCTGTCCAAGTTTTTCCAACATATATAGCTGTTTTTTTAAGCCAGATAGATATACCCCTGCCCATTTTTGCATATCAGATCTAGGTTTCTGGGTTTCCTGTGTTTTATTGGCAGGGAGGCTAGAACTTCTTGTAGGGCATTGCCGCTGACTCGTAAGTTGCTTGTAAGAAAGTTGCCAGTGGTGGCTTGCTCTCGCACGGTTAGACATTTCATCAATTATTTTTCAAAATACAAGCTGAAATTCCACTAGAAGAGGCCATAGGACATTATGGGGGGATGCTTTTGTGCTGTGCTTCAAGAAAGAAGTATAGTCAAGGGGTTTCATTCATTTTTCCTTTGTTCTTGTGAGAATTCTGGAAGAAAATAACTGAATGAAACCTTCAGCTCCTCTTCGGTGTAATCTTTTTGCCCAGCACTGCATTCTTGGGAATGTGTGTTTTAGACATAAAAAGCAAGCTACTGAGCGTAATTCTGGTTCTTTTTGTCGAAGGGCAAAAATATCTATATAAATCTATTGTCTAACCGTCCCAATACAAGGTAGGGTGCTGTGAAATTTTGAACGAAATCCACAGGTATCCCGAGAATAGAGTTACAGCCATTCTCAGTTACACGCGGTCGCCGGGGAAAAAGTTTGCAAGCGAAAACTCGTTTCTCTGTCTTGTCTGAGCGCGACAAGCCGGCGAAAGCACGTGCGTTGCCTTGGAATCTTTGACAAAAAACGAGTTTCCGCTTGCAAGCTTTTTTCCCGGCGACCGCGTGTAACTGAGAGTGGCTGTAATTGATGTGAAATTTGTAAAATCGATTCGAAACTTCAAGCGCCATATTTCGCTTAAAATTTCATTTGGAAACTGGAAACTTGCGCGGAAGTTAGGAATAAAGGTAAAACAAAATACAATATGCTGCATCTCGAGTTTTTTTTGTCTATTATAGAAATCAACAACAAATGTTGCTCTTGGAGCGTCCCTCGAACGTGGTGTTTTGTCATGTCAGAAATCGTTTCTGTTTCTGTAGTTAACGCGAAGTTCAAAGCCAGGAAACTGCTAGACTTTATCAATAGTTCACTGCTCTATTTGCGTTCTGAACGAAAAGTTGCCTTAATGCGGAGTTTTGATGATTTAGTCTTTGATGTATGTGCTGTTAAAAGTACTGATTTTTCGGTGTACGGACAGGAAAGAGTTATGGTCTCGGGAAAAGTAAAAATTTAAAATCCATAATATGATTTTTTTTACTGAAATTCATTTGATAGAGTCCTAATAGTCAGGCGGCTAAGTCCAAATTTTATTGCAAATTGTGCGTTTTCTGATGAAAGCATGAAACTTTCCAGGTTGAGACTTCGGAGGGTACTTGTTAATTTTTGATTGGGAGGCATCTCTGAAAATTCTTTTTACGGCAATGATTTAGACAATTTTGGCGGCCATTGTTCAGCCGCCTGGGGTCCTTTGTTATTCATGAGTTTCGTGGCACTTGAGCTCTTATTCTACGAGATAAACTTATAGAGTGTAGCGCCAGATAGACAAGACTCTAAAGACTTATGGCGAATTGAAACGATCATTGGAATATGACAATTGAACATTTGATAGCTAAATTACTTTTTTAGATGTTTTCTTCTATTAACGAAAACATGTTTTCGAATTCCCAGTCAGAAACTGTTTTAGAAAATCAGGAAACATATCGGGATTCTACGGCACACAGGTTGATATCAAATTGCGACATTGTTACCAGAGTATAGACCATATGTGGCAAGCTATTAATGCTCTCTGAATGAAACAAAGTTGCAAGGATTTTGCTGCAGAGTCTCGAGAATCATTTCACTGACTTGCACAGTAAGTGCCGCGAAACTCATGAATAGCAAAGGACAAGATGGCGGCTGAACACTAGCTTTGCGAGTTGTCTAAATAATTCTGTAAAAAGAATTTTCAGAGATGCCTCCCAATCAATTTACAAGTATCCGTAGGCCAATCATACTGGAAAGTTTCATGCTTTTATCAAAAACGCACAATCATTTGGCTTAGCCGCCTGACTATCAATTGAATTTTCTGGTTGTTACGTTTTATGACGTAATTCCCCTTGGGAATCGCTATTCTTTTATATACCACTCCTTTACAGTGGCACTCCTTTACAGTGGCTGTTCACTTGACATCGCACATTCCTGTTATCAACCTGGGACAATTTCCCCTGTTCATACAGGGGCAATCCTCCTCTATACAGTTGTTAGTCATTACTGTATAAAGCATACATAATTTCTATTCGCCTGAGCGTAGCGAAAGAGAGTATAAGTATATTTTTAAAACCTCAAATGACGCGTCAACTGTTTTCCTAGGCTTTGCCCATTCGTTTGCATTGCCAGCCACCATTTTCTGTAATTTAATTAAGTTTACACGCTTTCTCTAGTTCTTGGTTGCCGATGGATTCTGTATTTTCCACGGATGCTTGTTTGCCGGGTTGTTGTGGCATATCAGAAGGCTTGTAAAATTTTATGTCTAATTTTCTCCATCGTGAAGCTTTGGACCTCGCACGATTTAAGATATCGGCGTGAATTTTTCTGTGTCGTTAGTAAATGGAAACACCTGAAAAAAACATGTGAGGGATTTTTATTTTTTGAAAAAGATTTTATGATAAATTTTGCGGCCGCAAATGGTAAAAAAATGCGACTTTCAACTTCGCGACCTAATATTTTCGTAAATGTGCAAAATATCGAAAATTGCTCACACCGATAAAGTGTGAGCTATTGTGAAACTAAACGCTAATGGTCTGGAGCTTCTCGAACAAACAAGGTAGTTTTTAGTTCGGGGTCTTGAAAATACAAAAAAAAATGTAACTGCACTGAACTGAACAGCTTCGTAAGATCAATCTTTTTCAATGATATATAGCGGATTATCAAAGGAAAAATTGCGTCGCGACGAGAGCTTTTTCCCATTAGCATGCCGAATACCTTTACAGAGACCTTAAATGTGAACAAAATACAAGATATAAAGTGTAACTTTCATTTAAACAGCGATGGGTTTCATATACCCAATTAGTCTTGTTGGACCCAGTTTACTATAATCGATTTGTAGTCAATGAAATTTTTTTTCAACAATTAAATTTCTAAAAGCTTACAAATGTGAAAAAGTAAAGAAGGACGTTATGCATGCCATCGGCGAGAATTATTGAGAGAACGAGACGAATATGTTAAACACGTTAACTCGCTGGCCATATACGCTTACCCGCGGGTTGACTCATAGAATATACATGGATGAATGTCCCATCTCGTAGGGTATAACAATTCACCAGTTTTGGTTTTTCAGAAGTTCAAGAACACGAAATTATTTAAATAATTCTCAATTAAAGCAAACTAGGTCGAGTGTTTCCATTTTAAATGGCCGGAAAACAGTTCTTAGCAACTGGAAAACCATTTCAATACGCCTAAAGCATCGTTCAGTATTTTACAAATTTCTCGCGTTCATTGTAATGCCAGCAGGTGCGTGTATTTGTTTAGAAAAAAAAGCCTCTTAACCAAAAAATAAAATGAGTCGAAAAATAAAAATGGAAAGAAACATGATGTAGTAGACTAGTCAGTAGTGACAGACACGAGGCGATGCGTCCAAGCTCGAAATTCTTTCTTAATTACGTATTTTTACTTTTAGCATCATTTAACAGAGAATTTAATTCTGATAGACGTATTACATGAATAGCTTGAAATGTCTTTGGGGTCCCTCTGAATGCCAATTTTCAATAATTGCTCGACTTCTGAAAATCATTGTATAAACATGTGTGCATCTGTTAAATAAAAACCCTAATTTTTAGCTGTTTCTCCTGCTCAATTTCTTAGCATTTCTAGTATGATGATGCGAATGGATTACGAATTAACTCTCTGTGAAAAAAGAATCTAATCTGGTCGTACATTGACTAGATAATAATGCAGTTGGCGCGCTGATCTATCTTTCATCATCCCTTTGGACAAGGACGTTCGATGTTAGGCATAAAAAAATAGTAATGTAAATAGAAAATAGGCAACATGATTAATAGCAAATGTGACAATTATTCGTCGCTGTGCTCATACAGCTGCCACTGTAGAACAGAATTTCTTATTAAAAAGCCTCTTCCTCCCCCAGCTGATAGCTTTTATTATAGTGGCGCCAAATTATGGAACACTCTTCCTGAAACAATTAAAATGATGTTTAAAAAACGATCAACATTGTTTTATCGGGTGATATCAATGCTAGGGCGTGCACCCATATTTTTAAAAGATGAGTAAAGACAACCGCAAGTTGTCTTCATTGTTATTTTTCTTGATTCTCTTGCTGATTCTCTTATTATTTGAACTTGCACTCATTACAAATTTGGGATATAGAACTGCAAGAGCGGGTATTATTTAGTTTTTTTAATCAACACCAACGAGCGGTGACAGCGATTCCCAAATTAATGTATTTTCTACGAAAATTTTGAGGCAAAAGTGCTACATGATAATTGTGTTGAGATTCTTAGTCGAAGGTGGATTATAACTTTTTGATCGGGATTTTCCTTGCTTACTCGTTTTTGTTACTTCCAAAAGATTCCCAACATCTAAAAGCCGTTTTGCAAGGACTGGTGCTGATTAGCATTAAAACATGCAGTTTTTTAACAGTATTTGTTCAATGAGCAGAACCTCTATAACTGACTAGAACTGACCACGGTGCAATCAAAAATATATAATCAGCGTCGCCGCGCATTTTCCTTTCGTAAACGGTCGATGCCTTTTAGAACGGTCGTTGCCATTTCTGTGAACGGTCGATGCCTTTTCAGAAAGGTCGTTGCCGTTTGTGTTCTCTTGGACAATCAAAGTAAAAGTAACTGTGCTTATATAGCGCTTATTCTCAAAGCTCTAAGCGCTTTACACTTTGGATAACCCATCCAGTTCATAAACATGAGTGTGTGTTAGTATGATGAGTTCTGTGACAAGAGGTTGGGCAACTTCCGACGGTTCTTGTGGTTCTTTAACGTCCCTCTGGTTCCGGTTGGTGTAGTGTGTGTGAGAGACGGGACCTACGGTTTAACGTCCTTATCGGAGAAGGATACCCATTTGCAGATGTTATAGCAAAGGCAGAACCTTCTCCTCGATTATTTAAAAAATACCCTGAGTGTTGGTCCGGCCTGGGTTTGAACTCCCAACCTCCCGCACAGAACCCCGGCGCTCTACCACAAAGCTAACCGGTCATTATCATTCATATAGCTTCGTTTTATAGATGCTAATGAAAGATAGTACCAATCCAATTAAAAAAGCTCCTCAAGCCCAGCGAATTCACTCGTTGCACACTGGTTAGTGTTTGGGTTCTGAACAGGGTAGAATTAATATACGAGTTGTTTTCCTTTTACCTTTACTGAGACAACGGAACTAAACTTGAAATTTTATAGTTGCCGTCCAAAAGGCAACGACCGTTTACGAAAGGGACAACTGCCTCGCCGCCATGTCTGCGCATGCTAGGTGATTTTATGTAAGAGTTTGTGAAAAAGGATATATGGAAAGGATATATCTTCACACTGCGTGAGTATTTGCCTTGAAAATACCGAACGTGAACAACGAGAGTCCAGACGACTTCCATTCTAAATATAATATCATTTTACTCAATTTGCCATGCGGTATTTCTATTTATCTTTTGACTGAAGTTAGCTGTTACATAAAATGGTGAGGGAATTTATTTATTATTCAATCTGATAATATCTATCCCGCCTGCCGTAATTGGACGGCACTTGATAAAGTCTAAACGACATCCGCCAGCAATTGCGGTAAACTCGCTTTCTCTTCACCTTTTTCTACATCCAGTATTTCTATTGAGCTTTGAAACGACGCGGTTTTAGAAGGAGAATAGATTATGGTAAGATTGCGCAATTTTAATTAAAATGACAACTGCTTAGACTGTATGTAATACTAAGCTACACTGCAGTTTTCTTTTTTATAATCTTGGGTGCAAACTGAAAGGCATAATGACCATGAAGACTCGCTAGAATTCTAAACACGCAGGTATTGACTAATATGTGCAAGGTGTGACGATAGAAGCTAAATTAGCTTGTCCGTAGCTGACTTAACGATCTGATGTCTTAATTGGCTTCCAACAGGTGGAATGAGTTTCTAGACAGGAAGATGGTGGATAGTGATTTACTTTCTTCAAGTGCTGGAATACCTCGGAACACTTTCACTGTAAGTATAGCACGATGTTATAATTTCTCAAAGTATACTAATGTAAAAAGTAAAAACGTTTCACTATTCTGCGTTCAGCTGGTACTAAACGTCTGGGTTTTAATGTCACTTGAAGCATCCCGCTTCTAGCATGGGCATGGTAAGGGATCGGCTCAGCAAGTAAGATGCAAACATCAGTTCAACTTGGGGGTAGTAGTGGCTGTACGCAGACTTAGGCCTACGGCAAACGTCGTGCCAGAGTCGCGCCGTTCCAATACAAAACAATAGAAATTGTTCTATATAAAGTCTGATGAAGCAGCATCCTTTGAAAAACGAATGGTTCGACGGAAGAACTTCGGCTGAAGGCCTAACGTTTCACCCGATCGGCAATATTTCATCACTTGCTGGGCCATATAAGGTTGTCCTGTAGAATGGTAGAACTCCCGTAAGTGTTAAAAAGTTATTTGACCAAACCCAAATTGCTCTTTCTTAGGGGTAAATTGCCATGGCCCATTCCCTGTTTTCCTCAAATAAAGCTCCTCATTATTGTTATATGAAATACACGGTCAGCAAGTAAAGAAATTGGCTTACATTCCTACGAAAAACTTATAGTGGGATGAAATTTCTAGAAATGTTGACTGTCGAGTCGAGTCTCTTAAAAGCACTCGTGTAAAGGACACTTTCGCTTAATTAATTTCCAAACGTCAATGTTTCCAAACGTCAACGTCAACTCTTTCAGTAAAACAATGATATTTATAGCACCTCGAATATAACGGCAGTTACGCAAAACATGCCCTGAAAAAATGAAACCCGTTCATTTTCGGGCCTTTATGTGGTCAACCACGTCCTGCCACTTTCAGTGGGTTCCTGTATTTCACAAATGCCTAAAAATTAAATGCGTCAATTCGTTTTTTTATTGCGATTGAAATGTACTTTCCTGTAAAAGTATTTTGTCAGCTAGATTTCCGACATCAGTGAAAACAATGTTGCTATAAAGACATTAAGAACTGAGGATAAACTTTGAAATGGATTTCTGAAATCGGATGCGAATAACATATACACTGTTCACTGATGGGGTATCCGCCACCTCACACGAACTATGTCACGGTCGATTCAACAAATGAGAACGCTATTTTACTAAAACAACCCAGAATCCTATACTTTATTTCAATCTAGCCGAGAAAGAAACTGACATTTCTATTATATGAGCATTAATCTTTAGTAAAATTCAATAACAGTCAAATCAATAAAATTCTCTGGATCTCTTCAGACTGGTAAACGTGCCAATTCCCAATAATTAATTCCATTCGCTTGTTGGCATAAAAAACATAAAATATGTTTTTGTATGCATATGTTTTTATACAAACGTCTGAGAAGCCATTAAAGAACAAAAGACCGGCAAGACGAGGTCTGATCCTAGAGGGGGTGTTTTGACATTGTAATTTTAATTTCCCGTTGTTTTCCCCTTAACAGGTAATCTCTAGGACATTTTTGGATTGAAATAGGTTAGAATATACCATTTTTGCAAGTATGGCACTCACTCACACTTGAACTAAAAAAGGGCTATTCATGAATTGTCAGGTCTCCGTCTTAAATCTGACGTAATCCCGCAAAGAGCTCCCGGCTTTTATGCCGGCTTTCAAGCACGTAGCCTCAGTCACGACTGATTGGAGCCCGGACCTCATATGTTGTCAGCGTAACCTACGGCCCAGTTGGCACAATATGTTGAAATGAATATACATATGATGGAGCAGCAGCTACGAGAGTCTGGATATTATTATTGATCAATCGCAGATTTTTGCACATTTATTGATTGATCTATACATATTTTCTGTACCACACTTGAAAGTACGTTTTGTAGAAACTCCTTTCATAACCTGTTTAATCTGAAATTAAAGGTAAGGAGGAAAATACAGAAAAAAATTAGCCTAGTTTTTCAATCAATAAGATTACAGCCAAAGACGCTCAAGCGTCCTCCTCTAGAGTGCAATGATGAGCTGATTCTTGGAATATTAGATCCATTATTCGATTCAAAATCATTCGGCTTGGGAAAATTCTTTCGATTTGAAAAGTCTTTCGATTTGAACTGGGTTTTCGCTTTTTGATTGGACGATAGACGATGGAGGCACAAAAATCCACAGCGATCCTTTTGTTTGCCAGTTTTGTTGCCAAATGGCGGGCCTGGTAGACTTTACGAGCCTGGTAAATCTCTCCCTCGTTCGTTTAGAGAAGAAGCTGTTGATCAGTACTATCAGGGATATTCCAAGAAGCATAAAGCCAGTGTCGGAGCGTGGCGCCAGGAAGATAATCTAGCCGAAATCCGCGCGTTACCAAGTCCAATGCATTTTTGAATCGAATAATGGAACCAATATTCCAAGAATCAACTCATTATTGCACTCTAGAGGGGGACGCTCCATAGACGCATATTTTTAGTGGTTTTAATTATTAAATTATTATGGACTATTGTAAAGCGCCTAGCACAAAGATGAATAAGCGCTATATAAATTATTTATTATTATTATATTATTATTATGACGCTTGAACGTCTTTGGCTGTAACAGAGTGACCTAAAATTTAAATCATGTCTTTGCAAATAGTGAATTACACAATGCTGATCGATAGTACCCCTATGAAATTTTGATCAACTTATTGAAGAACCTAAGTAGCCCAAAATCCAACTAAGTACAATCTCTGTAAGAACCCATTTAGGCTAAGCTGGAAAATCCAGGTTCTTATACTTGGAATGTTTCTGTATTTTACTGTTGCTACTATATTCGCTTTCCTTTTAATCAAAGTATAGTGCAACACTATAGGTAACAGTGTCCTCCAACACCGTTTCAAACGGTTCTCAATGACGACGGTGGCCTCGTGAGCAAATTACTCTTTTGTTCTTTTTGTTCTCTTTTGGATCTTTTGTTCACAGTTGTGGACACTTGGCATCTTTTGCACGTTATCAGGTATACAACGCTTTCTGAATTCGCAGTTGATGTTGTAGCGCTTGCCTGTCCTGGTGATTGTGGAGGAGGCACTGTTGTCAACAAACTAACATGTCCCGCATCTCGTGTTTCCACAAGCGTTCACGTTTTCGTCCGCCGGTGATAAGCGTACGTACTCTGACAAGGATGTCCCGGAGGTGGGTGGACGTCTGAACGCTGCCATGGGTGGTTGATAACGTGCAAAAGATGCCAAGTCCAGTATGTAGGGGAGACCAGTCTTCGTTTACACGCACGTTTCAGGACACACAAATGCACCATCAAAACCTGGCACAAGTACGCCCACACCAACCCCGTCGCAGCACATTTCAATACAGGCACGACTTGTCCGATGTTCGATCAAACGGGTGGCAAGGAGTGAGGATCTGACATCTGTGGAGGGCTACTGGATAGGAAAACTGAAAACCATGAGCCCCGACGGTCTCAACCTAAGGGAAGAACTTGAGCTTATACATCCCATACATCTAGGTCAATTATGCTTGCTTATTTATGTATTTTCCCCTTTTAGCGAACGTGCAATATCTATACCTGGGTGCGCGCGCAGTACGGTCTATTTACTCGCGTGATTGTAACTGTTTTTTTTGTAACTGCCCTGAAGAAGACCTGAAGTAAAAGCTTGAAACGTTGGCAAAATCCGTCTGTTCTGTCCTTTCTGCAATCTATTACAAATTTGAACATTAGCGCGCGCTCGCCCGCGCACGTGCCTTGCGGTTCTGGCCAAAGAACCCATCATTCTCGTTAAGCCGTTGTGGATTAATCGTCCCTAATTTATACATCCACTGTCCTTCCTTATTTCTAAGCTTCTGTTCTCCACTTATTACTCTATGTATCAATTGCACGCTTACATCTTCTAGCCCTTTGTGGCCATTAGTATAAAAATGTTGGTACACAAAATCGTCTTTGGCTTTCTTACTGAAACATAGTTTTGCGTGTGCCTCAACTCTACTCTTATGGTTATTAAACCTGGTGCGGAATTTAGTTATGGTAGAACCAACATATTGCATGTTACATTTTTTACATGATAATAGACAAATTACATTACTTGAGTTGCAATCCAAATCATAATTTATAGTAAATTGTTTACCAGTGTTCTTATTCTTAAAAACATTCCCCGTGTCCAAAAGTCTACACACCTGACATCTGTCCCACGTACAGTTGCAAGTGCCACGGGCCTTCTCCTTGGGTTTTTCTGTAAATTTGGGACATACCAAGTATTGGGCTAGACTCTTTGGTTTCCTATACGCTACCATGGGCAACTCTGGAATCGCTCCCTGACACCTGTTTGAAGATTCTAATACTGGTACTAGATTTCTCAGGATACCTCTAATATTGGGTAGTGCCGTATGGTATGTTACTACGAACGGGATACTCTTGTTCTCCTTTTTTCTTTTCTCTCGTAACACCTCGTTTCTGGGTATAATTCGGGATCTTTCTATCTGGCCTTGTACAAATGGCCTCTTGTATCCCCTTTCCACGAGAAAATCACATAAATTTTCAGCACGTCGATAAGAAAATGTATCCTTAGAACAGATTGTTCTCAATCTAAGGGCTTATGCATACGGGATGCTGTTTTTGCAAGCATTCGGATGACAAGAGGTGCGGTGCAGATATCGATGGCTGTCTATGGGATTGATAAAGACATCTGTCTCCAGCCTGTCCATAAAAATATTTGCATACGACAGAGCCATGCGCATGCCAGTAGCCGTTCCCAATTTTTGCAGGTAATTTTTCTCCATTAAATTCAAAATTGCTATTCTTTGATACCAACTCCGCGAAGTCCACAACATCCATCTTAAGGTCACCCCAATGGCGGACCCCCGTGTTCAAGAGCTTCCCTCAAAGCCAATAGCCTCTCATCATGTGGAATATGCGGATAAAGGCCAGCAACATCAACTGTGCATAATATAGCGCCATCCGGTAATGTACCCACATCCTGAAGTTTTCTTAAGAAGTGGCTTGTGTCCTTGATGTATGACGGGATATTAAGAACTAGTGTTACACCCAGAAATAACCGGCCGACCGGGGCATCCCTTCTTGTGTATTTTTTGGTAAAAGGTAGAACGCCCCGCCTTCTCCTTGCCTGTTCCCAGAAGATAATCCATTGTTTTGTCATCAATATTCCCTCTCCTGTTAGCCTCTCTCTTCTTTATCATATCAAAAGTCGGATCTTTAACTACCGGTCTGTACACCTTGTCGTCTTCCAGTTGCTTCATGGCTTTCTGTAAATATTTTTGTTTATCAATGACGACCACTGTGGACCCTTTATCGGCTTCCTTCATTATTATGTCATCATAACCACGTAGGGTCTCTGGCGCGTAAGATTTCGGTGATAATTAAGGTCAAAGTCATGTGATAACTCCCACTCTATAGCAGCAACATAAGCTTCAATAGCAAAATCACGATTACGGTCAGGTGTCCAGCCAGATGTTTTTTACGGAACGCGGGAATGCCAGAAAAACCTTTTTCAACATCATCATCCGAGTAAAATATTCTTTCAGCCTAATGCGCCTTGCGTACTCTTGCAAATCTTTCCTAAATTCAAAAGTATCTACTTTTCCGTAGTGGGGCAAAATTTAAGGCCCTTGGACAAAAGCGAAAATTCCGCCTCAGATAACATTCTTTTTGACAAATTAACTGTCATTATTGTCTCGCCTGCTGTCTTCATTACTCTCAACTTGAGCCTGTAACTCACTCTGAATCACGCACTTCCGTCACCAAACAAGCTTCGCCTGAAGTTTGGCACTTGTTCTGATCTCCTGGCGTCTCCATTCTCACCGGGAACGCCCGCCATGTATTCTTGTAACACCTCATCTATATCACTGCTCACACTGCTCACATCAACGAGCAGTAGGGGGCAATCGGCAGGGCATTGATGCCCATACCACTCTCCTCAGGACCAAGATCTTCAACTTTAACATTCCAGTGTTCCTCAGTAGTCTTACTATTATTCGTAGCTTCCTTCCTGATGTTCACAGTAAATTCTTCAATTCGAGGTGTCGATGGTACAACATCCACATTCGCTCTTCTTACTTCGGATTCAGCATAATTTTTACGAACATCCAACCACTCGTTGTGATCAATATATTTACATATATATATATATATATATATATATGTCTCCACTCTCACCGGGAACGCCCTTGAAGATTCACCGGTGAATCCAATAAAAAGTGCTCTACAGTGTTGACGAGAAGTCACTCAACTTCAGTGATCATAAGTTTAATACGAACTTGTTTCGTAGGTGTTACCATCCACTCCTCAGTTAAACTTACAATGGTTGATCCCTTGTTTGACTACGTAATTTACGTGATTTCGAAAGACGCGCACTCTACCTAACCGTTAAAAATATGTGCGCGGCTAAAAAATACATGTGCGCGCTACTTCTTTATTTTCGGCTGTACTTCAAAATATATTAGAAAATAACACCTATGTTGTATTGTGAATGTGCGCATTCTGATTGGTTAAAAAGCGTGTTTGTAAGAGACCTGAGAAACACGATTGTCACGCAACGCTGTCGCGCGTGTGTATGTATTTTCTAAAAGCAATAAAAATACTTTCTGCGTGCTCTCTGGTTTCTTACAAACACTCGGGGAATGTTGGTCGAACTGATAAAACTTGAAAGACACTCGCCTTCGGCTCGTGTCTTTCAAGTTTTGATCAGTTCTCCTAACATCCCCCTCGTGTTTGTAAGAAAGCAGAGAGCACGCGGAAAGTACTTTTATTGCTTAATTTACGTCTGTGTCTACACGTTGAAATAAGCTCGTTTCTTCTTTTGAGCGAAGCCAGTTGCGGTTTAGTTATTATTCTATGCTTTTCTGTGGTACACAGATTGCTTCTTTTTGTTTGATTCGAATACACCTTAACT
Source organism: Scolanthus callimorphus (assembly GCA_033964015.1). Classification (NCBI taxonomy): domain Eukaryota; kingdom Metazoa; phylum Cnidaria; class Anthozoa; order Actiniaria; family Edwardsiidae; genus Scolanthus; species Scolanthus callimorphus. Next base: position 2,242,992 of record JAWWUD010000016.1, on the reverse strand, counting down.
TTTCCTACAATTTTCCAGGTGGATGTCATATTCTTGGTTACGGTCCTTTTACTGCCATACATATTTGCTTAATTCTGTATCTCTTAATAAGAGCGGTTTTGCTTATGCAGAGACAACAAAAAAAATTGGAAAATTTAATACGCAACGTTTCGGCGTAGCCATTACGCGATTATCAAGCCATTACAATTCTAGATACAATTTCGGCTATGCCGAAACGTTGTGTATTTTAATAAAATGTAAAAATTTTACAATAATTCTATATCGTTCTTTCTATTTTCATTCTTAAATGAGATTATGCCATCTAGTTTGATATTCGCTGTTAGACCTATATAGGTCGTCTCTGCTTCTTGTGTCTTGACAGTTGCTTGGTATACTATTTCTTTAGTTAGACATTCTCCGCTCAGTGGGCACTCGGTGGCCACGTTTTTCTTTCTACAATTGCACTTCCTTTCACCTTTATTTGTACTGGCTTGCTGTTCAGCCTTTCTTTCAGGGTGATCTTGTTGTGCCAATCTATGATTTGTTTTACATTAGTCATACAGCTATAGCTTTAGCTTTAGTGTGGTTCTGTTAAATATTTTCCTTAACTAATGGCCGCTTGGGAAGCATTTATCTATTAACTTAGGTATGAACACCGGCTAATTTTGGTCATATTTGAACGAGAGAGAGAAACTCTGAACAAAAAGAAAGTTCAGTCCCCAAAGATCATGTTGGAGACGTCACTTTGACGAATTTTACAGCTGAAAGTGATAATTGGATTAAACTGCTGTTGCCATATTTTTCAGTTTTTCTCGTTTTTTTTTTTTGTCGAAGCTTTTAAATAAATCGCGCGTTTTATTCACACAATATGTTCTATAATCAATCGGAAAAAATCGTACGGGACTTTTTTGCGAGAGCAATGTTGCTTGCAAAAATATCTTGATTTTAAAAAAAACGGCAAATAAATCATATGACAACAAAACTTAGACGAAGCCAATCCAAAATAACTCCCGCTTGTTTCTTCAAAGTAAAGTATACTAGACTTGTGCCAAGTTTCAGCGCCTCGGATTCATTCCCTGCCGTAAAAAGCGTGATTGACTGTACATAGGTGTGTTTACAACCTTCCTTTCAGTTCATTTTAGCATTTCTGGGGAAAATATTTGCAATATTTGCAGTGTTTTGTCGAGAAAACGGCAAAATCTTCGGTCAGCTACGGTCCTAAAATAATATAATAATGTAAGGATTAAGAATTAATCCTGTTAGTTATAAATTTATGGCTCAAAATAGGGATTTTGAAATTTGAGCCCTTTTATAAAAACATTTTAGAAAAACAAAGTTCGGATTAGATAATCTTCTCTTTTAACACTAGAATTATGAAAGTCGAATAGCTTTTTGCGCTCATTACCATATTGCTTGCAATTCATGAGGAAGTGGATTTCGTGTTCCACCTCCCATTAGGGACGGACCATTAGACATTTTATTGGGGGAGGGGGGAGCAGAAAAACAAAAATAAAATGCTTGTATTCGATTCAAAACGCAACATATTGTGCAGCTGGTCACGAAATAGCCTTTAGGGTATGTTTACGTTGAAAACGTATGCATAAAGGCATTCAAATAGGTGCTTTTCGCAACATTGTATTCCACAGGATACCCGCGTCGCGCGGTTTTAAGAAATGGAAATGCGAATTTTATAGTCTGAGTAATAGGCGCAAATTTATTATTTTTTCCTCCCTCATCCGTTAGAAAATGAGGAAGGAAAAACAACTACAAATGGCTAGTTCAATATTTTGTCGTAGAAATGTCTCGAAAGGAGAACCATGTCTATAGGAAATATGAGAAAATCTAGTCTTATTTCCTAATAACTGTCTTGTGGTTGCTGTAAAGGAAAAGTTCTACATTATGCGAAAACACTGCTTGTGCTGAACTGTGGCCGGGAAGCTCTTGTTGTTTACATCACCTCTATGCCTAGTGTGTCAGTCCATCTGGCCCCTTAATTCGTCCATCACTCCCTAGTTTTTGATGCTCAAACCCGCGTTTTGCTTGACTGGGAGTCTAGTCGTTTACAAAGACGGGATCAAAGCGAAAATAGTACTTTCTCTGAAACTTGTCGCTTTTACGATGCAAGAACGAAATATGTTACATGTGTTATATTCGAGGTTGTAATTTGATTGTACGGGAGCGCTTGCACACGCAGGCTGCTAACGTACTAATGACAGCTACAATCGAATAAGGTTATTCCCATGTCTTGCACGGCGCACTCTATTCTGCGCATGAACGCGCGATCAATTCGTTCGAAAATGACGTAATCTAGCGCTACATATCCCCATTTGAGCGACAAATACTAAGAAGAAGTCGCTTTTTGGGATATAGCGCGAAAACAAGAATGGGTCCCCAATTTTTTTATTTTGACCTTTTTCATAAGACTATCATTTTCCTGTTATTTTTTAAAGGAATTTCCACGACAAGTTTTTTAGCTACCGTCATAAAAAACCCCAAATGAGTCACCAAAGAGCCTCAATTCGCACATTTTTGTACATTTTCAAGAGTAGAGTCAACCCACGTAGAAAATTAAAGATTCCAATTTGAATGCGGCACTTATGTTAATAGTCTAGGAGCAGCTACCGGAAAAGAATCGCGTCGTAGCACCCAACGCGCAGACCCAGGAAAATAACATAGAAAGATAGGTACATGCCTAAGGTTCAATTTGATCCGTATCGCACAGAATGGCTAATGGGACAACACCCCGATATTGCGCATTTTGTTCCCTCTCTGCTCATATGTCCTTTGTAAAAAATTGCGAACTTATTATATGCCTGTAAATCCCTCATTCAAGGATCCAAACTATCCAAAACCTTTGCATCATACACTTTAAATTCCTAGCTGTCAATCTTCTCTTAATAGCCAATCTAGCGTCAGAAACAGAAATTAGAAGCTGGCAGCCATATTAGTTCTTTGTTATTCAAATGAGTTGTGCCTTCTCTCCTGAAGACATAGATATAGGCAGTAGCGCTACAAGTACAGCGTACCTAAATGTCTGCGTTGGTAAAAATATCCCTCAAATGCATTGAACACTTATGTGGACATTTTACTGCCGTCGTATATTTTCTTTGATCTCTGCTGACACAAACAAAAAATTACCTAGTTAAATGATTCAAACAAAGTCGGTGAAGAGATTCCATACCATTAAAACTATGTATATTAGGCCTAGAAGCCTGTACAGTCTATGTGATTCTTGACTTTTCAGACATCAGGAACTTATGAATAACAAAGGAACCTCATTAATAACAAAAGGTTCAAAATGGCCGTCGTCACAGATATCTCTTTAACCTTCATTTTTACAGTACGTACGGAATTTACGGCACAAGTTTATATCTTACCATTTGAAACGCATTTACTTAAACGTAAACGTAAACGTAAACGTAAACGTAAACGTATGTGCGACCGACTCCCCAAACTCGCAGCTCGTAAGCTGAATTACGCTGGGTCTCAACGGCGCCACTGGCAGCCAAGCGGTCATAAGCACAGACACTGAGGGTGGTCACTGCCAGAGGGTTTATTACGTCCCCAGTGGTTCTTTAACGTCCCCCTGGAACTGGGTAGGGTAGAAAGGCGAGACGGGACCTCGGTTTATTGTCTCATCCGAAAGACGTGAAACACAGTAGAACAAAGTTCAACTCACAATATGAACCAGTTTCGACCGAGACCCGAACAGAAAGAAAATTTCCTCTGTCCCGGCCAGGAGTCGAACCCGGATCACAGCGGTGAGAGACCCAACGCCGTAACGCTGGACCAACCGTGCTTCCCATCGTGCTTCTACACGTATGCAGAGTTTGATGTGTTTCTTGGTAAGATTTTTAATTTTAAAGGCTTTAAATTACTTTACGTATACCTATCATCCTATGCTACTTTCCCGGGTCTGCGTGACGGGTGCTAAGAAAACCACTTTCTAGGCCTCTTTTCAAGATCTGCTCCTAGACTATAAGAAAATAAACCTTTTTAATATTAACATGATAACTCCAAAAACTCCAAAACATGAAATATGTTTTGTATTTAAAGCAAACTGAGCAGCAATATTTAATTTTGCGTTTGCCTGTGTGGCGTGATCCCGAAGTCGCTCGCTTCACGAATCTCTGGTATTGAATCTTCCATAGATTGCATGAAAAATAAAGGCTGCCCTGATAAATCAGAAAATAACTACGCGTTGAATTTGTCAATTTTTTTAATCATTTCTATTTAACAAATATAGACAGAAGCGCGAGTTCACGCAGTTATGCGTCTAGTTCAACATAAACGGATAGCTTTGTTAAATAAATTGGTCTAAATTTCAAGCTTTCATTCACGGAAAATTTAGCTTTCGACAGCTTTGTTTCTAAAGCAACGGAAAACGTGGCGGACAGCGTCTCCCCACACTCGCTACGAACCACGTTAATGAGGAAACTTAGTTCGATTCTGCGCACTACGTTCAAGCACCAATTTAATTGATTCAGTAGACAAATTAGTATTCAACTTGAGAAGGCAGACTTAAACGAAACAGCAACACGAGTGGGAGCATTTGTTTTTCCCTTTATATTTCACTGTAAGGGAAAGAATGACGCCCTCTTATTAGTCAGACATTATGATCAAAGTTGACAATATCCCATGCAGTGGACGGTTTAAGGATCGAGTATTTGTAGAAATGAATATTTTTTCTCAAAGCGTTGCTATGCAAATCGGGGTTATCTTGAAAACCTTCAACGCGCGTGCAAACTTCTTTTCCCAACGAAACGAAGCCTCACACACTTTGTAACAATGTTTCCTTGAGATAATGTGCTACAACGAATTTTAATCCGGTACAGTTTTAACATATTATTCGACAAGTTTTGATACCCACTTTGTCTCAAAAGTTCCACATGAATAGGCTCATTGCCATGTTGTTACTCCATAATATTGCTTGATAAATTTAAAAACATTATTATGTTTGCCTCTAAAAAACATGTATCTAGTTGGAAATATAATCAGAAAGTAAGCTGCTTATTTGTGCTCGGGATTTGGGGTTTCTTTTGTAATATTTAGACTGCAAATGCGGCACTCTCGGTACATACACAATTACATACACAATAAACATAACGCTCAAAATGCGCGCTCTTAATAAATGCATTCAGATATGGGCAAACTGCCAATATCACACAATTTATATCTTTTTATTTCATTTCGCTAGCTACTGTTATTGGCCTGGTAAACTAAGCACAGCACAGTCAACGGTATCATGTGCGAACAGCTGCTAGCTGCTAGTATAATTTTATCTCAAATTTTGTGTTCTCAGAAAACCCCTCAACGTTCCTATTTCGCCATTTCGAAATCTTTAAAATCCGCACTAAGAATTCAATTCTCTAAATGGAGCTAAAATGCGTTATTTTCCTCTTTACATGGCTTCGGAAAAGAATTCAAGACAATCACCATGGAAACACACAAAAAGGTGGATAAGGCATGGGCAAACCCGTTTGAACACTGATCTGATTCAACTTCATTCATCATTTGTTGAGTCAGCCATGTCGATTGTTGAATTGGTTTGTCTCCAACCAAAGATACAGGAATGCAGCCCTGTCTACAATGCTATGGCGTTTTGTAGTGCACACACGTTTTCTGGATCTTGGTCGTCAGGGGCGTAGCAAAGAGAGTAGTATATCAAAGTGAAAATGTTAATAGTACGCAGTTGCGTACTTTGTGTATCGGTAGCTACGCCCCTGGTGGTTGTACTAAGAGGCCATTTTACAGGATAAGAGTTTGAAAATAGTTATTGGTTCGGTTCTTACATCACATGTGTACATGCTGTGTAATATCTGTGAGCTAGTGAGCAATGTACACAAGGAAGCATTACATAGCGAATGGTCAGCGGCGCCCTTAATGGCTGCCATTGCATTTGTAGCTCTGCGAATCTCGTTTATTTGTTCGCTTGTACCTACTTGTTGCCAGCGTTTATTTGTCGAAGATGATTTACAATCCTTCAAATGTTGTACCTGTATACTTCTGCCTGCCTATTCTGGCATTTTGGTCGTTCTTGCCGTGCTATCTCTACCTGAAGGCCGTTGATCGAGGAAGCCATGCTGTTACATCGAGAGCCCAACCCGTTCCACCCAATGGTTGGTCGTACAGCAGCCAGGAACTCAAGGCTATTAGGAAGTCTCAACCAAAACAGCGTATGGAAGCCGTGCTTTGGCAGAGATTGGGTGATTTGGGAGTTAGGAAACCCTTTCGATCGCAACGAAAGACCTCAACACAAACTAGCCATTTTCTTACCGGTCACCCTGTGGCGTTAAACGCTGACTCCACAGGGTTCCCACAACTCCGTGCTGGTTGCTCTGTCAAAACAACTTGTTCGCCAGTTATCCGCCTGCCAGTCATCCCGGACACTATTGTAGCGAACATGCAATCACTTCTCCCGAAGTTGGACGAACTATTCGCCGTTACCAAGCAATTCCCAGCAGAGATTCTCTGCTTAACGGAAACGTGGCTGAATGAGTCCTACCCTGATTCCGTGACCCAACTACCAGGTTACGTGTGTTTTAGGAATGACAGGACTGCGCGTCGGTGCGGTGGGGTTTGTGCCTACATCAATTCACGGTTCCCCTGCAAGAGGTTATGTTAGCTTGAAGATCCCAGCATCGAATCACTGTGGATCACTGTTAGACCTTATCGGCTGCCAAGGTGTGTATCTACTTTGCTCATTGGGGTCATCTACCACCCTCCATCTAACGGGGAGATGAATCGTGAACTTGTTGAGCATATCGATAAGAACTGTGAGTCTTTCCTCTCAAAACACCCTGATGGCCTTGTAGCCGTCACAGGTGATTTCAACCCGAACAGCACTGGGCTGAAGGCTCAATATGTTACGCACAAGACAGGCTTGACCCAGATCATAAAAGTGTTGACCAGAGACACTGGTGTACTTGATTGGTTTTTGACTAATAAACCAAAGTACTTTCAGCAACCAATGCAGCTCTCCAAGATCGGTAGGTGTGATCATTATCCTATCCTGGTCAAGCCTAACATACCTGTTACCAACCCAAAATCCCACAGGAGATATGTATGGCGGCGGGATCTAAGGCGCAGCAGCCTAGATGCCTTTGGTCGATGGATTACACAATTTTGCTGGGACAGTATCTTGAGTTTGCCGTCGGCTAAGGATAAATTCGAGTCATTCTACAATGTTATAACAAGTGCTGTTGACACTTATATACCAATGCAGAAAGTAAGAGTTTGTACTTCAAGCAAACCATGGGTGAATGCGAATCTTTCCTCTTTGATTGCACGCAGACAGAATGCACTTACTACCCTTGGCAAAGACTCTCGCCTTTACAAAGAACTTAGGAATCGAGTGCAAAGGGAGTGTAAAATATGCAGAGAGAGATATTATTCAAACAAAGTTGCTGCACTTAAAGAGTCGAACGTTTCCCGTTGGTGGCAAGAAGTCAAATGTTTAAGTGGCTCGGTGGATTCAAGCGACTGGTGGCATCAGCTGATGGACGACGCCATTCCATCTGTTCAGATACTATGTGAGAAATTCAATGAGTTTTTGGTTGGGCTGACGTCCAATTTCTCGCCTCTCTCTCGGCAAGTCACCTGCACTGGGCCGGTCCCCTCAGAGTTGTTAGTTACCCCTGAAAAAGCATTTAGAGCCCTGAGCTGCATAAAAGTGAGGAAGTCATCTGGACCGGATCCAGTTCCTAGTGTTGTGTGGAAAGAATTTGCCCCTGAACTGTCTGGTGTCATTAGTGATCTGTATAATTCGTCGCTGATAGAAAGCTTTGTTCCTCAAGTACTGAAGGAGTCGATAGTTCATCCAGTGCCGAAGTGCTCTCCCCCAAAGGTTTTAAAGGAGGACCTTAGACCTATTACCCTTACATCTCAGTTAGCTAAAGTTATGGAGGGATTTGCACTTGACTCGCTCTTTAAACAAGTTAGGGATAAGCTTGATCCTAAACAGTTTTCGGTTAGTGGGAAGTCTACCGTTCAAGCACTGGTGTATTTTCTTCATTCCATCTTAGAATCACTCGATAGAGGCGAAAACTATGTGCGCATCTTTTTTGCCGATTTTTCTAAGGGTTTCGACCTAGTGGACCACAATGTTCTAATATCTGAGCTCAAGCTGTTAGGAGTCAATCAATATCTTATAAGCTGGATTGCAGCCTTTCTCACCTCCAGACCTCAGCGCGTTAAGATAAGCGGCCATATATCATCTCCTGTGCTTCCCAACGGGGGTATTCCGCAGGGCACTAAGCTCGCGCCATTGTTGTTTGCTATACTGGTAAATAGGCTGGCGAACACTTGGCCATATCGCATAAAGTATGTTGATGACACCACCGTCTATGAGGTGATACCCAGGTGCTCGCCGAGTTATTTACCATGTATAGCAAATGGTATCTGTCAGTTTGCCACGGAGCGTGGGATGAGGCTCAACCCTAAAAAGTGCCGGGAATTAGTCATTAATTTTCTACATTATCAGCCCTCACCAGTCAATGACTTGCACCTCATGGGTTCCGTTATCAAAAGGGTTGAAAGTTATAAGATCCTCGGTGTTCACATAAGTTATGATCTCTCTTGGAATAAGCATGTTGACTATGTAGTTAAGAAGGCTAACAAAAGGCTATATGCTATACGGCTCTTAAAGAAATCTGGAGTTCCAGTTCAGGACCTTATTAGAATCTATTGTGCACTTATAAGATCCGTAGTGGAGTACGCAGCACCGGTATGGGCTGCGCTACCGGAGTATCTTGTTGATACTGTTGAGGGCGTACAAAGGAAAGTCCTCCGTATTGTTCTTCCACACCTGCGTTACCAGGAGGCTTTGGATGCCTGTGGGCTACAAAGCCTCTCCTCTCGCAGAAATGATTTATGCTTTAAGTTCATGGCCTCCGCTAGGGAGCACGAACCTCTAAGGTCTGTAATTACTGGAAGTGTAACACGAAATGTACATGGTTATTCACTTAGGTCAGGGACTGTGAGTACAACGGGACGCATCCCGACTACAAATCGCTTTGGTGACTTTGTATCACATAGATTTCTGTAACTATTAGTGCTAGATATTGCTGACCCGTTACTGTAATTCAGTTTCAACTGCAATGGCATTCGAATAAACCTATTTATTATTATTATTATTATTAATATAGCCTGAGAGTAGTTGGACTGATGAAACCTCATTTGGTATAGATGGCGATAGTTTTGGAATTTGTAGTTAAGACATGATTCTTGCAGTTAAACATCTGTACCATGCAAGCCACCAACGTGTGCTTCAATATCAATTTTCAGGTGCCCTGAACACCCCGTCCCCTAGAATTTGCTCAACCCCTCCCTTTGAATTTCGTGACCTGCTGAGTTGGAGTGCTACGTTTCCATCCCCTCTTCCTACATTCTGTAGTTGTTCCTCATAGGCTGCAAGCATTAATATTTATCCGATTTGAATGGCTTTGGGTTCCCAACTTAATCAACCCGGAGTCTTTCTCTAGTCGCCCCTTCCGTAGGAAGATGAACGACCATTTAGGTATTGACACGAAAAAGCTTCTTTTTAGTTTTTTTCTTTCCTCTCCTCTTTTCAGTTATCATGGAACAGAGAAAAAAACTGGGAATCACAAGGTTTTCACGTCTGGAACATGTTTTGTTTAAAAGTATTTTATAAGGATGTGATGCAAGAACTTGAAGTTCCTAGTTAGTTTATAAGTTTATTGGGTCTGTTCTTTGGTAAAGTTCGACTGCCGCGAATACCCATGTGGACCGACGTAGAAGACGAGAGTATGAAGCCTATGTTTGGGTTGGGGTGGGAGTTAGGTACATTTCCCACATCAGGAAAGGGAATAGATTTGTGCGTATTGTTTTTGACAGATTTCTTTGCAACCATGTGGCGATATTTATGTTTTTTAACCAGACCAGGATATGGGTGATTTTCACAGATTCTGTAGAACTGGTTTCCCCTCTAGACTCAGCGGCAAAATTTGCACCTCAAAAAACTTGGATGCACAATACAACTTGCCGTCTTTATCGTGGCCATGTACTTTCTATTCTGAGTCATTGGGCATGTTCTTTGGGAAAATTAAACTGCCACTTTTGAATTTCCACGAATGACAGGCGTAGAAAATGGTAGAGGGACGGGTAGGTCTTGTGGTATATAACATAAACAACTCAAAAACTAATTTCATCGCCATCGTCTCGGAGACAATCTTTCAAATATCCCTTATTAATTGTTATACTTTTTATATACAGAAAACAACAACGAATCTAGTTGTACTACGTTAGCTAGCTTTGCTGGTAATAGTTATCATTCTTATTATTATCATTATTTTATAATTTTGGTTTAAGCACATAGGCTGTTTTCATATCTGAATGGATTTATAATATCTGAATGGAGTGCGCATTTTGACAAGAATCCCCAAATCCCGAGCACAAATAAGCAGGTTACTTTCTGATTATATTTCAAGCTAGATACATGTTTTTTTAGTCCAGCTAGATACATGTTTTTTAGAGGCAAACATAATAGGCAATGAGCCTATTCGTGTGGAAATTTGAGACAAAGTGGGTATCAAAACTTGTGGAATAATATGTTAAAACCGTACCGGATTAAATTCGTTATAGCACATTATCTCAAGGAAACATTGTTACAAATTGTGTAAGGCTTCGTTTCGTTAGGAAAATGCCGAGTTAGTCATAAATTGCGGGAGAAGTTTGCACGCGCGTTGAAGGTTTTCAAGATAACCCCGATTTGCATAGCAACGCTTTGAGGCAAAATTATTCATTCCTACGAATACTCGATCTAAACCGTCCACTGCATGGGATATTGTCAACTTTCATCATAATGTCTGACTAATAAGAGGGCGTCATTCTTTCCCTTACAGTGAAATATAAAGGGAAAAACAAATGCTCCCACTCGTGTTGCTATGTTTCGTTTAAGTCTGCCTTCTCAAGTTGTATACTAAATTGTCTACTGAATCAATTAATTGGTGCTTGAACGTAGTGCGCAGAATCGAACTAAGTTTCCTCATTAACGTGGTTCGTAACGAGTGTACTCCCCGCTAAAGAAAATGCCTGAATGGCAGCTTCTCTCCTCGCATCGATTTAAAAAAACACCAGCTTCCAATCCTGTGAGTGGTATGTATCACATCCACGGTGTTAGCTTGACAGTTAGCTTGACACGCTTTCGACCTGGGAGCCTTTTCAAACGGCTTAAAATATTATAATATAGATTGATCTGGCTGTTAAATTCAGAATTTGATATTCAAAGTCTTAAAATAAAAATCGTTAGGCTTTCTCTGTTCATGTCCGTGAGCGAGAATAGTTTTATTCAGATGAGTTCGAATATTGAGAGTGCGAAACTATAAAAATGGACCAATGGCCGCCACAGGAAATCCGCCGCAAGTTAGCAAGGTTAATTGTCCATTTTTCATTTAAGTTATGAATATACCTCTGCGCGATGGATTTTTTTGGCGTCGTCAAATTTTCGCGAAGAAAATAAATTTTGCGTCCATATATATACTACAAGGGCCATTAATATGTATCGTTCTAAAACTTATGGAATGGCCTTACTTGCTGAATGGTATATTTCTATGCAATGTACTTTGATTGATTGTTTTCATCGTTTTGTGCTTCAAAGGAAAATTACCAATATGTAAGCTCCAGATCTCCGAAAAGTTTATTCCTTAGAGGGCGATCTTAAAGACGGTGTGCGGGATTATTGATATTATACGAATTTGCGGAATTATCACGTAAAACAGGCTGGAAAATCGATATTTTGGCAATGCTAAATCAATTAAATTAGCATAAAATATGTTTTGAAAGGAAAATCGAAAATCCCGTACACTGTCTTACGCCGCCTTCTAAAGAAGAGGATTTGCTTACATTTGGAGGCGTAGAATTTAATCGGAAGGAGCGGGAGCTTTTTTTTAGGAAAGTCGGTAATTTTTTCTTTAGATCTAAAAAATGTTCATGTACAATATATGAAAAACAAAATTACTCATCAGACAGACCGACTTTTAGCTTTAAAATGATCTATGAACGAGGTTTGTTGTGCAAATTTTAACGCGATATGATTTTTTTTTTCCCGGCGACACCCCTCAAAGTCATACTCATACCTTAAGGAATATGGAACAGCCGAGTTTTTAACACCGGCTCGTATCAGAATTGCTCATATGGGCGAAGGAATTCGAAGCAGAACCACACGACACGAGCGCTGGGTCAGAACTAAATTATTTCACTTCACACCAGTTCACACACATGCAATCGCCTCAAAAATATGGCCACGATTTCCAAATACGCAAAAGTACACAGCGATCCATATCGTAGGAAAAAACAAGACGCGCATTACTAAGGCAACTACAAGCCAACTGATTTTACCTAGTGCTACACCACACTAAAACACCATAACCCTTGAGACTTGAAACTGGCTAAGGAAGCCCTTCCCCAACAATACTTGAAACTAATGCACCAGTCCAAAACGCACTCAGACGACACGGGAACTCCTTCTCAAATTACACGCACACACAAATAAAAGTCATTGTCCATTTCACACTGTCACAAATAAAACATGTATTCGGTGCCTTCATAGCCTAATGAAAAACCGAGAAAACGTTTGGGAGAAATCGAGAGACCGATTCGTTTCACCTGCTCGAGAATTCCTCCAGACTTTATCGAGGTTTTAATCAGGCTATGAAGGCACGGAATAAATGTGTTATTTCTTTTATAAGATACTTTTCTTTAAAAAATGATGTGCGAAAGTTTTGTTTTCTATACAATTTCTGATTATACTACGTTTCTAAGTTTACGTGACATGACTCAAGTTTGGAAAATGCTTTAAAAACCTTGACGTCTCTAAGGAGGCAACAACATACCTACTAATAACCGAGCGCGAGGGCCATACGGTATGTTATGGACCGATAACGTTTCCGCCTTGTAATGATGCAGCGCCAGGGCCATAAGAAAGGCGGAAAAAATCGAGATTCCATACTTCCACTTTGGCCAGAGCTAGCGAGGTTACTAATGTATTTATTATATAGCATTTGACTGTTTCGCACTGGAGGCAACAAAAATGTGAGCGGAAAGGTCTCTGAAATTGTTTGTCAGTGCGCGATAACAATTTTTAAAATGCTTTTTGTCCGCATTTGTATTTATGCCGACTTCCCTACAATGAATGCACTCTTTTATATATATCTGCCGCCAAACCAGATAAGCGTTTTAGTTATTTCTAGGTGGCAGTATGCCTACCTTTCGTTTTAATTTTTAATCTCTTGTAATTATTTCATTGTTTCAGTGTAAAGCGAATTGCATTGCATTGTATTTCTTTTTTTTAAATTCATTTTCCGACTCTGTCGCTCCAAAAAAAATGGTTTCGTTATCCTGCCTTAGTGAAAAAAATTTCTGAGTATGTTCTAGTATGTTTCCCGTTAATAGTTATACCGGAACCTCTTCGTTAACCCCAGGGAGGGGGGCAGGAGCAGAATAGAGGCATAGTTAGGAAAAACATGAGCTGGGGGGGGGGGGGGGGGGGGGGGGGGGGGGTGCGGGGGTCCTCCTTTTTGGGGGGTCCCAATATGTTGTTCATATCGCTAGCTGTTGCTTTCAAAGAGTCCATTTGTTTACTGTAGTTTGTGTTTGTTTGGGGGCTATTTTTGTATCGTACTTTTTGAAGCGACTGTAGCCAGGTATTTTTGGGGTATGGAATTTTTCACTTGTGGATTTTTGGGGTTGGCGAAATAAAGTTCCGTTTGAAACCCCCCGGTGTTTAATAAATAGGACCTATCCCTTTTTATGAGTTCATACCGGAAATTCATGTTTAACCGATGACATTCTAAAATACACATAACAACAAATTCCAATCAACCACAACCACAATGATGAGGAGGCTATTTTCGACGCTTATTGCATTGCATGATTCACCTTCACGTTTTTAATTCCTTAAATAGTACGATTATACCTCTCACTGTTCAATTTCAAGCAATTTCACTTTTCAAGCACTCTGCTTTGCTTGCTGGGCTATATCAATAATTTGAAATAATAATTTTTGCCTTTATTGACCTGCAGGAACGCAACAACTCTGTTTCAAGGAGAAACTAGCAAGACCCAGTTAGGATGCCAGAAAACAATACTACTGTTTCGCCTGCCTGTACGGAATTTGCGACCTACCTGAAAGAATTCTACAATGACATGATGTATGAGCCTAAAGCTGCCAAAATATTCCGCACTCTCATGTATACAGCCATTATAACTGTGGCCCTAATAGAAAACTTCATCGTATGCCGTGTGGTGTTATGCACCGCGCGCAAAAGTATCTTCGCCCACCGTCTAATGATGAATATTGCAGTGGCAGAGATGGTCAGCGCATGCCTCTACCCTTTTGTCAATCACTACAGTTCTGAACTGGACTGGCCATTCGGCCTCGCTATGTGCAAGCTTGCGAATCCTCTGCTCTCTTGTTGTACCGCAGTAGTTAGCTACTCCATGGCTGCACTGGCTATTCATCGTTGTCTCATCATGTATCGGTGCTCGTCGATTGGTCGCGTCGCAGTCTGGGTTCAAAGAAGTGTAGTCGGGTTTTCGTGGTTCTACGCCCTCGCCTTGGTCATGCCCCAGATAATAACGCGAATAGTATGGCCTTTTCCTGGGCCGAAATTTTGTGTTGCGAGGTACCGATGTGATGCATGGCTTGAACATAGTGAAATTGGCAATAAGGAGCACTACAACATTGCTGTTTTCATCATGCAGCACGTTACACCGTTGGTGATAATCCTTATTTCTTACGCCGCGGTTACAGCCAAGGTGTACAGGCATGTCCGCAGAAACCAAGAAAGAAATCGGATGTCAATAGAAGCGACCAGCACGACCCAAGCCGAGCAGTTCCAGGGGATGGTTCCGTTAGCTCTCCGATCTCTTCCTGGGGAGGAAACAACAGCTGCACCGAAGATGGCACCGAGAAAAGAGTCCGAAAGCAGGATTCGACAGCGTGAGCGGGCTGTCCTTAGAGTAATCTTCTTTATCATCATTATCTACTTCTTCTGTTATCTACCATACAGCATATATTTCATTCTAAACCAGTTTGCGGTAATCACATATACTTCACACCGCGCGCACATGCTGCATTTGTACGGATACATGTTCAAGGCCCTCCCAAGCGCACTACATCCGATCTGCTACCTCGTCATCTTGGGGATTCAAAAACAAGAACTAAAAAACCTTTTCCGCTGCGTTTGCTGCTGTTAATCAACTGAATCACCCAAAAATATGCAACATTTGTTCAGGCAGAAAAAACAAAACCCCACAGATAGAAGACTTTATAGAAAGAGTACAGCGCGTAACGTTCTAACGTCTTCGCATTATATGAAATATATAAGTGAGGTAAGCGAGTCTCATGACTCAACGCTGTCAAGCATACCAAGCCTTTCGTTTTAACTTCCTTTTAAATCAGACAGGAAAGTCATAATCACTTAATGCTGTTTACATAAAATTGTTTTTTCAATTTAAAACCAATTAAAGACTAAAAAATACGCCGGAAAAGAAAATAATTTCCTGTTTGATCTCCATAGAAAAACTTCAGAGAACGAAATTCAGCTCCGACTACAAGTTAATTTCCGCTTTGTTAAAGCTTATACTATACTTCTTTACTTTTAGGTTTTGCCTTTTCAGAGGCTGTTGGATTGCTCGCCAAAAATGCAATGCGGGTGGAATAGAGCCGAGCGGGAAAAATAACGGACAAATATTTCGTTTTAGTGTGGCAAAGATAGCTTTTATTATGCGTGAAAAACCAGTTTTCCTAATAACGAATACGAAAACTGATTATTACACAAATATTGTTCAATGAAGCTATAATTTCTGTTTCTTTTAGTTTGTTTATCTTTTCTTCAGACGAGGTTATAGTTATAAAGAACGATACATTATCGCATACAAATCAGCCATCTGACTACAGAAAGTTTTTCACAACTCACAGCCTGACTTCAAGGTGGTATAACAAGGCATGGTTCCAGACGGACGCTAAAATCCCTCGTTAAAATGCATACATTAATAACCCATACACCCAAGATTGTAAAATAGCAGGCCGCCCTTTATTGATGAGAAATTACCTATTGCAAACCACTAAGAGCCTTTGGATAAAGCGGTACATAGAAAGTTTCTTCCATCGACAACCTTGTACACAAATTCAGCAAATTCGACTCTTTCAGGCAGGTGACTTTAACTAGAAGAGTTATTGAGGAAAGCTTACATTTCCTTCCGTGTTATGGCGATGGCCCCACTATATATACAGGGGGAGATATGTAATGATAATAATAATAAATGAGCTTATTTAGCGCTTTTTCTTTGATAATCGACGCTTTACATCAATTACAATTATATCATGTAATTTACAAGAACTCATTTAATAAAAAATTACGTCGCGTCTATAACAAAAAATCAATAAAAACTAATAAAAATGTAGGCAGATGTTGTATCCGTGTCTTTTGTCACGCAAAGAGTTAGACATGCGTAGTAATAAACTGTTGCTGTTTCATTCATTAGTCTAATATATAGATTTAGCCACTGGCTAAAAGCGGAGCTCCCGGTTACATATTTTTTTGTGTTAATGAGACATGTTTTTCTAGGATGGGCCCAAGGATCTGGAATAGTGTTCCAGAAAAATTAAGAAAACTACCAAAACATATTTAAGAAACAAATGACAACGATTTTATTCGAAACTCTTTGTGTTCAGGACGGTTATGCTGACATACAAAGCATTATGAACAGTAATATATAGATTTAGCCACTGGCTAAAAGCGGAGCTCCCGGTTGTGTACATGGTTTGTCACTATAATAATCTTTTCAGAAAAAAAATGTCTCTAAATATGTGCAGTATATACAGATGAAAATAAGCACGACCCGTCAAAGAAAGGTAAAAAAAAAAATAGGTACAACCCCTCACAATGAAATAATTCTAACATGGCACAAAAGTGTAATCAAGAGAAAAGTTTTTATCTTTGTCATGAGTTGTTTTAATATTTCAACATATACATACCATACATCTACCATATAATTACATGTTCAGTGTATTTTTATTAAAATGTGTCACCCCAGAAAATACCCAACATGAATAAGCAGAGAAACTCAGAATATTGTAGTTGGTTGCCAATTTTGGTATTTTTACTGATACTTCTGTTTAAAATTTATTGGAAATTCCAATTGTAAGGGAAGGAACGTTTTTTTTCTTGAGTGGTGGGGAGTGGGGGTAGGGATGGCACAAGGGGAGGGCCATACCTATTTGAAAGGGAGGTTTGCACCTTTCCTAGGGAGCTTCATTATTTATGCCAGGGGGTTTGGCACGTTCGAGTAGGGGGTCACCAGAAAATGTGAAAACAACTGTGAGGGTCATCTACGTTTTATGGAAGGGACTTTAATTTAACATGGATACAAGAGGATGCATGCCTGTAAAATAACAACAAACTGTTCATGCACGCAGGAAATTGCAATGTCCTAAAAATACAGGAATGGTCTACTTGGTATCTAGATGTCCCAACATTTTGTCCTGATCTAAAGGGAGAGGGGGGTGGGGGCTATCATTATTATAAAAATTGCCTAAAGGGGTTTTGAGGTTTTTATTGATACTTGGAGGGGGGTCAAGTGGTTTTTTGCGCTGAATGAAAAATCTTGCCAGCCCACCCCCTGGCATAAATAATGAATGCTCCCCTAGACCCCTGCAGATGGGGGGCAAGATGTTTTCCCTAAAAAATGCAAGTGAGGGCCAACACATTATTGAAAACAGTGCTGAAATTCCCCAGTCCTCTCCCCCACCCCCTTAAAATAAAAAAACATACCTTCCATGTGTGAAAAAACCACTATGGGAGATGAGTATTTTGGTAATCTGGCATTGTGCGGACCTTCAAGAAAATATCCCTCCCCCTCCCATGGAATGGTGTTCAAAAGTAACCCCCCTCTCCCCCCCCCCCCCAAAAAAAAAAAAAAATACAGTATCTGTATGGAAAAAGTCAGGATAGTTGACCCCTAACCACTCCGTAATTTCCAATCCCTTCCATTGGGGGGGGGGGGGGTATGGAGGGTGGATATTTTCTGGAACCACACATAGACAGTACTATCTATGTCTATGTACCACGCATTAGGTACACATAACAATAAGATTGGGGTGCTACATGACTTTGTATCACATCATCTCAATGAAAGTTATACCATTTTTAGCATTTTTAATTTGCATAATTAGTCATGAAAAGCTTACCCTGGTTCCAGGGTGAAGTTTCCGTGTTTTCGAACCAAGTTGAAGTCGTATTTGGGTGATTTCAATGGTAGTTCGTTTTGCCTCAGTGATTCTAGTCTTGTTCTGTTTCTTGCTGAAACTTCACCTGGGGACACTCACTCTCAGTTCTATCAATCAAAAACGTCAGTCCCAAAGGCAGGGCTTTGGGAGCCTCATATCATTGGATGACGCATTTGGCGCCTTCTCATTGGCAGCAGGTTTAGTTCCGGAATGACATTGTATTATTCAAGGGGAGATGATTGGCATCTCATTCCGGAACTAATCCTGCTGCCAATAAGAAGGCATTAAATTCATCATCCAATGATTGGAGGCCCTGAAGCTCCGCCTTTGATTGATAGAACTGAGAATCCTAGTCAGTGTCCCCAGGGTGAAGTTTCAGCAAGAAACAGAGCATCCTATGAGGTCGACCTGGAGCAAGTCTAAACAAACTACCAGAAAGTTTTCGAACCAAATTTGGTTCGAAAACATGGAAAACTTCACCCTGGGACCAGGGTATGAAAAGCTATGTTTAAATCAAACTGCGTTTGCACTGTGCAATTACAAATAAGGGACTGGTCATAAATTAGAGGGGGAGGGCTGGTGCATTTCTATTTTGGTCTACATATTTTTTGAAAATCCCCTGACAAGATGCAGGAAAACTGTTGGCCCACCCAAATGTGGTGATATAAATTCAATGGTGACCCTCCCCCATCATTCACTGGATCTAGATATTGCTAAAAAGACATTTTTATTAGTTTCTAAAATCCATTTTCATGTTATAATAGCAGTGCAAGATTCGATAAGTCTTTCGTTTAGGGAAAAAGAATCTGAAAGTTACTTTATCTGTATGTATGTTTTACATAAAATACTCACAAATATCATATAAACTTCATCAGACTATTTCTCAATTAAATAATAATAAATACACAAAAGAGAAATTTTAAAGTTCTGACTCCACCAATATTTTTTGGATAGATAGGGCAGAGCAATACTATTAGAGTATCTTGTACAGTTGAAATATTGGTGGAGTCAGAATTTTAAAATTTCTCTTATGTGTGTTTAACAAATGTCCTCTGATTTTCCGTGGTATGTCCTCTTATATACCACGGAATGACGTAATAAAGTGGTCAAAATGTTGTGGACTCACGAGGCGCAGCCGAGTGGGTCCGCAGTACATTTTGACCACTTTATTACGTCATTCCGTGGTATATAAGAGGACATACCACGGAAAATCAGAGGACATTTGTTTTATACCACAACAAAAAGGCAAAAATAAAAAGGCAAAAGCAGCGCGCACGCAGCCAAACGGTGTTTTCGTTGGTTCTTTTTAGCGCGCGTGTTTATGATGGCGCGTTCCGTGGTATGTCCTCTTATGTACCCATGGCTGAGAGCCAATCAGAGTTCGAGAAACGCGCGCGTTGTGGTATAAATTTATATGTTTTACATAGATCTGTACATTATGTTGCTAAATCCCAGATAGTAATTATCTTGGCAAGTTGAGTGTTCACTTACAGTGTTTTTGGTAAATCTAGAGATCCTATTACAGGGCCGCAGCATTAGCCTCCAAACACTAAAAAACTGGGGGGTGGGGGAGACAACATAAACAACTTAAGTTAGCTTTTAGGGAAAGTACGATGCGTGATGTGTGCCGGAAATTTAGAGCGCAGCATGTGAAATTCCCACATGTTTGGGGGAACTGACTTGGGAAAAACTGTGGGGGCACAGGCCTCCCTGATCACTACGGCCCTCTATTACCCTAACAACGTTTGCGTAAAAATAATGACCCCCCTTTGTCATTATGCACCAAATTTTTTTACCCTCCCGTTTTCACCTGCATAAAAATTAGAGGCCCTCCCCATATTTGCACCCCCCCCCCCCCCCCCTCTAATGTATGACCAGTCCCTAACTGTTTTGCAAAGTGAAATGCAAACATACACATGCCCGGTTATCACCAAGAAAAACAATCAGAGGGCACATACATATCACACATACTATGATGTAATCGGGTTGGCCTACGGCCTTGCCTGATTCCTACTGTCTCGACATGCATTATGCATCAAGGCTAATGAAGGTTGAAACTAAAAAACATTTGTATTTTTGTTTTTTCCTATTGTTCTTACTGGTACCTTTTTACTAAGAAGGTTACTAGCATATTATCATAAGGTTTTATGTATTCACTCTAAATAGAGCGGATTTCACATGACTGTCGTGAGTAATTCGCAATTACTTTGTAATTGCTCCTATAGGTTTTATTCAGAATTGGTGTAATTACTTTGCGATTGGTTTTCACTACAGTCATGTGAAAACCGCTCTAGTAGACAGTGCCAATTCAATAACTTCTGCTGTTTATCTGTCGTATCTGATGTCTCCTCAGTTAACCGTGAAACAAAAGAATAATTCCAATTTTCATTGTTCACGGTCGACTGATGAGACAGATACGACATATAAGACTATATGGAAACTAGGCTTAAACAACTTCAGTACCATAAGTCAATGTCCTGTTGCCGAGGATCCAAGGCAGCAAAGAGAACATGGCTCCATCAACATCTTCTCAAGTAAAGTAAAGTAGTTTTGATTGCCAGCCAAATGTACAGCAACAGCAGGGATCAGCAGCGAGCAGAGGTTTTCTTGTGTGCCGCTTGATACAATATTATCAGTACGTTTTTCAGCGTTTATTTATCTGTGAATCAGAATAATGATAATTAATATGTTATTCTTTATGTAATGTGACAGGCGTTTATTTGACTCACTTTTCTTTAGCTACCTCGTGGTTCTTGTTTTGATTTCGAGAATTGTACACGTGCAGAAACCTAATGTTTTTCTCAACACACACGGCTCAAGCAATAGTTAGCTTTATTAGAAAGTTAAAGGAATTCTGGAGATTTTCGGGGTCGCATATTAACTCAAATGCATATTTTATTTTGAAGCTAAAACTACCCTGCGAGCAGTGATTTCCTCCTCTCTTAGACCGGCTCGCAGGGTAAGCTAAACTACTATACCTGGGTCTTTGGAACACTTTTAGGGTTGTGTGAAAATCCGAAGAACACGTAAAAACGGGGAAAAGGAGTTAAAAAGATTTCAGAAATTATCGTAAAAAATGAGCAAAAAATCTTAGGAAAACATTATACTAAAAGTTATACTTTGAAAGGATTTGAATGGGGTGTGTTTGAAATTGAATGGCCGCCATCTTGGAGGATTGTTGTCTTTTGTAAGAAAAAGCGCGCTCAAAGTTACGCATGGTTTGGTAAGTATAAGTCGACGATTGTCATTGACCACACGAAGTAAAATCATTTGAATCTCTTTATTTTAAGATGATTATGAGTATAAAAAAGTGTACAAAAAGTATAATAAAAAGTATTACATTGAGTTTTCTGTGATTCTATAATGCAATAAGGTGATTATGAGTATAAAAAGTGTATATGTTAGTGAGTATAATAAGAAAGTATTACATAGAGTTTTCTGTGATTCTATAATGCAGTAAAGCTGCTTTCTTTGTATTTTGTTCAGGGGAAACGAATTTTTCACCTGTGTTTACAACAAGATATTCATACAAAGGTGGTTGCCAAAAGTATATTATAGGTATTCGTTCTACCGTGATTCCGTTTCCTATTTCTGAAATGTAACAGCAATCGGATTTTGATTCTAACACAATTTGATGTACAATTCCTTTCCAATTTTCAGGAGTGATATCTTTACTATAGTAAAAACGGAAATAATTTTCAATCATACATGCGGCGAGTTCTCGTAAATAAAGTGTTCTATTTTCAAAGTCATTATCCCATGGTATGTCATCTTGTACTCTTTCTTGAAATGCCTTGTAGTTAGTATAGACATCTCCAAGATACAAATTGTTCAAGAAGTTCTCCAACATCAGTTTCCACGCTTTATTTGGAGTTATCGAGTACTCTTCCATCATTACATGCGGGAATAGTTCCATTAGTTTTTCTTGATAAAATTGCGTTTGCATGCGATAGTTGATCATCATTCCTACATCAATTTCACCCTCAAGTTGCTTAAGCAGTTCTTTCCTTTCCAATGCTTCTACGATAAAGTAGAAACAAAACTCAAAAAGAGTTTTATCTCCTTAACCCTGTTTTCGTGCTCGGCTTGATAGAATTCCTTGATCTTCCTTAGTTTCTCTAAGAGATTGGCTGTGTTGTTCATGCTTTCCTGATTGATCAAAATTTTACCACTTCTCAGCTTCATGGCTTTTGAAAAAACGTTTAGGAATGGCATATACTCGAATGTGAAAGATACTTTATACCTGATGTGACGTAGTTAGCTTTGTTTTTTAAATGGGTGTGCATTTGATCACGTGGTTCTCTAGCAATATAACTCACCGTCGCACATTTGATTCATCACTCTCCTCTCCTATCTTTACACATATTTACAAGTATGGATCGTTTGACAATCTTGAGAAAGGAACCTACAATCAGTTGCTGGGAGTATGAAGTCTTGGAGACGGGAGAAAAATTTATGAGTTTTCATGAAAATATTGCAACAGCCTTTTCCAACTTTATCCAGGAAAAAGAAATTGACGCAATCCTACCGTACATTTCTCTTGATTTTCCGAACGAAAAGAATGGAGCAGAGGAAAAAGAACCCAGTACAACACTCCGCCATGAACTTATTGAGAATACTCTCACTAAAGTCTACTGTGACTTAGCAGCCGAAGAGATAGTAAAACTGACAAACAAAAACTGCTATGCTTGTGAAATCTTTGATCCTTCCCAGTGGCACCATGACTGTCTGATGATTGAAAACAGAACCAAAGTGAGTCAATATTTTCAAGAAGCAATCGAGAACATTAACGACGATGAACTCACGAAGGAAATGGAACAGGCTTTTCAGTTGTTAAAACCGTCAGTAAATGGACTTGAAATGATCAAGTATAATTGTAAAGACACTAGATTAGGAATTATATTTAGACGAAGGGAGCGGTTAGAAGATATGATCATCGCAAAGTTAAACGATTACTCAGATTTTGGAAACGGTTTTTAAGAATTTTGTATTCATGTTTTGTTTTTGTAATAAAATTCATTTATCTTACTAGAGTTTATAAGTGTGGTTTCATATTTTATCCGAATCATTTTATGTAAAGGTTCACATCATGATTGACACACGGTTTAAACTCCCAACTACAGTTATGGTCTGTGGACCAACCCAGTCTGGAAAATCATTCTGGTGTCGTAATTTTTACACCATCTTGAAGATATGGTACGCGGCGAAGTAAAAAGATTGTTTATTGCTATGGTGCTTTTCAAGACTGGTTTATTGAAATGGAAGAAGCTATACCTCAATTGGTTTTTGTGAGTGGTTTGCCAGAAAATGTTCTCGAAATCTTTAATAATGAACCAGGAATACTTTTAATTGATGATCAAATGGTTGGTTGCTCAAATGATCCTAGAATGTCAGAAATTATGACTATCCATTCGCATCATTTGCAAATTACGGTCATTTATATTGTACAAAACAATTTTCCACCAGGAAAACACGCACGTACCATATCTCTTAATTGTCATTATTTTGTCGTCTTTCAAAACAAACGTGATAATTTAGGGATTTCAAATCTACTTAGACAGGCTTTTTCAGGAAAAAATGAATATCACCATGCAATGGAAAGTTTTCAGGATGCCGTTTCTAGAAACTATGGATACTTAATTTTGGATTTACACCCAAGTACTCCAACTGAGTTAAAATTAAGAACCAACATTTTTCCTAACGAGCGAGAAGTTGTATTTTCTAAATTCGCTTAAATTCTGTTGCAATCGGATTGATTGTACATTTCTATATCATGTCTCAACGAGTAAAGAAGCATTTAGACTACTTATCAGTCCTTAGTAAATGCAATCCAAAACAACGCAAAGCTTTATTACAACATTGTGATAACGATTTAATACGATGCATTTCTGAAATTGCACTAAACCTCTTAAAAGGAGCAGTACAGTTAACTCCAGCTCAGAAGAAACGTTTATCCAAGTTCAGGAAACATATCTACGGTTTGTCTCTCAAGAAAGTCCCTATAAAAAGGAAAAAGAAGTATTTGGTTCAATCTGGAGGTTCACTGTTGTTGACATTATTACCTCCAGTTCTCGAAACTCTTGAAAGAATATTTAATCGAAAGAAATCATGAAGTATACCAAACGAATGGTCCTTGTTCCAGAGGAATTAATGAATCAAATGGAAAAACGGCAAAAACAAGAAACATCTGTTCATACCAAAGCATTGACACGACTTGACCAGAAACTGGATGATGTTTTGGGAAGTGATGATCTGAACACGGATCAAAAGATGCAAGTTTACAATAATGACTTACAGCGCTACTTGAATATTCACCAGCAAAAGAAACAACTGATTCCAACTGTTCGAATGATTGATTCCGTACCAAACCAGCAACAAGAAAAAGTAGATGAATCACCTGTTTCAGAACAGGACAAAACGGAAATGATGAGTGAGCAAGAAATATTAGATGCAGTGCCACGAAACTCTCGTAAATTAGCGAATGCCATGATTTCAAGAATGAAAGCAAACCCCAACGAAGTTTCATGGGATAAATCAGGTCAGATTGTGATAGGTGGTGAAAAAATCTCAGGGACATCAGTTATTGATTTGGTTAACGATCAACTTCAATCCAGAAAACACTTCAACCCTAAAGGATGGGATAAATTCTCAAAAACTCTAGCAAAAATCAACATCCCTGAATATTTGTTACGCAATGAAAATAGACGAAAGATTGTACAACAATATAAATCTTCCATTCATGGTGGAACACCCGTGAGTGCTGAAATCTCTGATGGCTTGCCATTACTACCACCCACACCTCCCTCTACACCAAGATCATCTAAACTTCCAAGACGGAAATATGGCATGAACAACAAGACAATTACCCCCAAATGGGTGAACTATTAAATATCAACAGGAATGTTTATGTAATCTACATTTTTATTTCAAAATAAAGATTTACATTACACACTGGTGCTAAGTTGTTTTTCTACGTGCAAGTGATATTTGTTGTTGTTTACTTTTTTTGTGCGTGTACATGGTTAAAAACCTATTGATAAATTCTGCTACACGGCTATCATTTGCACTTGTATTCTTACTAAAATAAGATACGATTTTTTTCATTGACATGTTTCTATTTTTCATCATTAAGTAAAACAGACAATACTGTCCGCATGTGCTAGAACCAAAACTTTGTAATGTACGAGTATTACAAAGCCAACTATCACAGTTCCTGTCTAACAACTTTTCAAAATGTCTAGAATAAAAATTAGGTTGATTTCCGTACGAGTCAAAAAATTCTCCTACCCCATTTCTTTCACTTGGAAAATAAAATGCTACCCAGTGACTACCCCTCTGATCTGAAGGATCTGTGTTTGCTATAATTCCACATGGTAAATGTTCTATACGTGTTGGTAATGCATCACTGGGAAACACACCACAAAATGTTTTCCTTGACTTGAGGTCTTGTACCATAACGTAATTGAGTTGTTCAGTGTTCATGTTGTGTAGTCGTACAAACAATTTCTTTCTTTATCTACTTCCAGAATGTTAGAAAAATACCCTCTACATACAAGATTTACTGCCTTTTGTAGAGGTTTTGATAGAAAAATTTGTATCGAAAGATTTCCCTTTTGTCGTAGATTAAGATGATCTGAGCTACTACAAGAGTCAGGTGTCAGATCAAATACAAATATTCCGTATCCTTGCCAGTAATCATCACGTGTAATGTTATTTCCTTGGTCAAAGTGATACTTCCCAGTTCCAGTGAAGAGGGTTTCATAGGCTTGAATGAATGTACCACCGTAGGGTGTGAGATTCAATTTTATAGGTGCGCTAGGTGTTTGTTTCCCATCGACATATACGCATACGGAACTTGCGTTAAACAAGTCAAAGTTGTATGGGTTTTTAGAATAATCCCCGTCAAGTGCGGCGGCATCACACATTGCAAATATAATTTGATTCGGAATAACTCCATTAAATATGTTATCTTTTCGTATAGATGGTGTTGTTCCAGGAACGGTAAAAACCTTTGTATCGGTCCTCTCGATTGGAATGTAGACAGGGCTTTTCGTTAAACCAGCTTCAATACCAGCTATTACATGCTCACCCAGTTTGACTTTCCGTATGATAAGTTTGACTTCTGAAAAATTGATTTTGTATTTACCTACGGGATTTTCACCGCACATTAAAAAATACTCTGGTGTATTTGGTGTTAACTTGACCTTTAGATCTACAAAACTGGGTATTAAACGATTTGTCATAAAAATATCCGAATGTATTGGACCACTCAAATCAAACTCGTGTGATTCTTGAATAAGCTCACTGCGTTTTTTGAGTCCTTCATTCGTGTCAGCTTTAGTAAAGTCTGCCTCATCCATTTTCCCAGCCGTGTCTTTTTCATAAACTACAGTAGAAAGCTGAGTTTCCTTGGCCGATTTTCCATAGTTCAAGGTGTTCTCCAGATACGCTCCAATTGCATACCCACCGGTAGCTTGTGAGACTTGAGTGCCATTTGCAAAAATGTCAACCTGTTTCCATAAACTGTGTAAAAGGTTGTTAACTGTGCTTAGTTTTAACCCCTTTTTTAATTCAGTTCCATCGTTATTTTTTATACTGCCCCTTACATAAATTCTTGTCATCCCAGGATCGATGTAGTATTCTGTACCAGGAACATTGAATTCGGTTACAGTAGACGAGCTTAGGGTTGAGATAGGATGGTAATCAATATCCACTTTTTCTAGTATTGATGTCTGTGTTGCTGGTATCTTGAATAAATCTAGCTCCTCTTTTGTACATTCAGATGATAGTCTATGGACGAGTGACATGATTTTCTTTAAAATCCTATAATATTCTTAGACAAGAAAGGTGATGCTTTCGGTTTCCTAGCTCGCGATGGAGTGGAGTTTCGTTTGGGCTTTTTTCTCTTTATAGTTTTTTTCATTGGTGCTAATTTTCTTTGTTTTTTACTTGGTCTCGCTTTCTTTGATGGATTAGATTTACGCTTTCTACCCAAACCAGTTTGTGATTTCAGCGCTTGTGTGATTGTTTCCCTGGAATGATTTTTTATGGCTGTTCCGGCATTTTGAAGATGCTGCCTTGCAGATGATTTAAAATCCTTTCCAGCTATCACATCATTCATCATATTAGTTCCGGTTTGTACTGCTGTTTTTGCAATGTTCTTTGTACCTTCTTTGAGGAATGGCAAAGCGGTGCGAACAAGTGATTTGAAAAAATTTCCTATACCGAATCCTCTTTGACCGTGACCCCTTTGAAATACACTTCCACGAAAAACTGGAAATCCATTCCCATGTTGAAGTGCCTGTCTAACATAGTAATTTGCGTATTCATGTGTGGGAGAACTGTGCAATTCCCTCATTTTTCTAGCGTAAGTACGACAACGGTTGTAATCTAAAGTGTAGTGTAACGATGACCTTTCCTCTTTGAAATGCCAATGGTCTCCCAGCACCGTCGTATATATAGATGGAAACTTTCTCAAAGGCTTTTGTTTCAACCGGAATGTATTGTGGATTATCGTAAATTTTTGAGATAACACTACCGTGTTTTCCTTCAATTGGAATTATTTTAAGTAGTTTTGATTTCGTATCACCGACTACTTGATAGCCTACAACATCAGAATAAATGTACATGGTTTGAATTCCGCCATTAAGATCACAGACATAGGGACTTTTGGTTGTTTGTGTTATCTCGATTCGTTTTCCACCGAAACCTAAAATACCGCTTAGAGACTCAGTTAAAGTAACTTTACCACCTTGTTTTAATTCCACGGTAGTTTTTTCTGATAGAACATCATAAGCAAATTGATTTTTCCAGAACCTTTAATCTTTGTAATGTTTTCATTGATATGAGTTATCAGCTCTTCTGTAGTATTATAGTAACCTTCCGATATTTCAAATTCGTCATAACCAGCCCCAAGATCAAAGTAGATTCGGTTTTCCTCTGATTTAATATTGTAGAATGTTCTTGGCCAGATGACAGATTGTAGTCCCACTTCCCATGGACCTTGTAGTACGATAGGTTCTGGTAGTTTCACTGTAAAATTTGCCAGTGTATTGTTAGGGAAGACATCCATGGACGCATTACTTGGTAAAATAACAAAAAATTGATGTTGTTCTTCCATTACTCTAAATGTGATGATAATTCAATCGTCTCCTTTCGCAATCGTTTTCAGTTGTGAGGCATTTATCCATGAGTCAAACTTTTTATGATGATTCTTCCAGTGAACTTTATATTGCAAATTTCTGCCGCACCCACGCGTTTCCAAGATCTTCTCGATTTCGTATTCGTCATTTTTCTGAATTGCAGGAATCATCTGTTTTTCATAAAATACACCAGTGATCTCTTCATTATCGTAATCTTTTAACTTGTATACTGGTGGATCCCGGGCTATGCGTTGTGTTATGGTAAAAATTTCTTTGGTAAAGTTGGGCTCATAAGACTTGTCAAACGGAGTCTTAGTTTTTGAGATACAGACTTTTTGCCCGACAGAAAATTTGAATTTTTGCTCTCCATTTATCAAATCATTGTCATATAAATTATGCCATACTTGGTCTTCATTGAAAATGGTAACATCGCGTGGTTTCATTTTTGTGGATGAATGTATGGTATTGTTATATGACTTTACTATTTTTGGTAAACATCAAGGTAGTTGTAGGTATTTTTGTAAGTAAAATAACGATATAGACGTGCTTTCAGTGTTCTTATGACTCTTTCAGCTATTGGAACCTTGGTTTCGTTTTGACTAGTAAAAAAGATGATATCTTCATCGTGCATGACAGATCCTCACATTGACTTGAGGTCTTGTACCATAACGTAATTGAGTTGTTCAGTGTTCATGTTGTGTAGTCGTACAAACAATTTCTTTCTTTATCTACTTCCAGAATGTTAGAAAAATACCCTCTACATACAAGATTTACTGCCTTTTGTAGAGGTTTTGATAGAAAAATTTGTATCGAAAGATTTCCCTTTTGTCGTAGATTAAGATGATCTGAGCTACTACAAGAGTCAGGTGTCAGATCAAATACAAATATTCCGTATCCTTGCCAGTAATCATCACGTGTAATGTTATTTCCTTGGTCAAAGTGATACTTCCCAGTTCCAGTGAAGAGGGTTTCATAGGCTTGAATGAATGTACCACCGTAGGGTGTGAGATTCAATTTTATAGGTGCGCTAGGTGTTTGTTTCCCATCGACATATACGCATACGGAACTTGCGTTAAACAAGTCAAAGTTGTATGGGTTTTTAGAATAATCCCCGTCAAGTGCGGCGGCATCACACATTGCAAATATAATTTGATTCGGAATAACTCCATTAAATATGTTATCTTTTCGTATAGATGGTGTTGTTCCAGGAACGGTAAAAACCTTTGTATCGGTCCTCTCGATTGGAATGTAGACAGGGCTTTTCGTTAAACCAGCTTCAATACCAGCTATTACATGCTCACCCAGTTTGACTTTCCGTATGATAAGTTTGACTTCTGAAAAATTGATTTTGTATTTACCTACGGGATTTTCACCGCACATTAAAAAATACTCTGGTGTATTTGGTGTTAACTTGACCTTTAGATCTACAAAACTGGGTATTAAACGATTTGTCATAAAAATATCCGAATGTATTGGACCACTCAAATCAAACTCGTGTGATTCTTGAATAAGCTCACTGCGTTTTTTGAGTCCTTCATTCGTGTCAGCTTTAGTAAAGTCTGCCTCATCCATTTTCCCAGCCGTGTCTTTTTCATAAACTACAGTAGAAAGCTGAGTTTCCTTGGCCGATTTTCCATAGTTCAAGGTGTTCTCCAGATACGCTCCAATTGCATACCCACCGGTAGCTTGTGAGACTTGAGTGCCATTTGCAAAAATGTCAACCTGTTTCCATAAACTGTGTAAAGGTTGTTAACTGTGCTTAGTTTTAACCCCTTTTTTAATTCAGTTCCATCGTTATTTTTTATACTGCCCCTTACATAAATTCTTGTCATCCCAGGATCGATGTAGTATTCTGTACCAGGAACATTGAATTCGGTTACAGTAGACGAGCTTAGGGTTGAGATAGGATGGTAATCATATCCACTTTTTCTAGTATTGATGTCTGTGTTGCTGGTATCTTGAATAAATCTAGCTCCTCTTTTGTACATTCAGATGATAGTCTATGGACGAGTGACATGATTTTCTTTAAAATCCTATAATATTCTTAGACAAGAAAGGTGATGCTTTCGGTTTCCTAGCTCGCGATGGAGTGGAGTTTCGTTTGGGCTTTTTTTCTCTTTATAGTTTTTTTCATTGGTGCTAATTTTCTTTGTTTTTTACTTGGTCTCGCTTTCTTTGATGGATTAGATTTACGCTTTCTACCCAAACCAGTTTGTGATTTCAGCGCTTGTGTGATTGTTTCCCTGGAATGATTTTTTATGGCTGTTCCGGCATTTTGAAGATGCTGCCTTGCAGATGATTTAAAATCCTTTCCAGCTATCACATCATTCATCATATTAGTTCCGGTTTGTACTGCTGTTTTTGCAATGTTCTTTGTACCTTCTTTGAGGAATGGCAAAGCGGTGCGAACAAGTGATTTGAAAAAATTTCCTATACCGAATCCTCTTTGACCGTGACCCCTTTGAAATACACTTCCACGAAAAACTGGAAATCCATTCCCATGTTGAAGTGCCTGTCTAACATAGTAATTTGCGTATTCATGTGTGGGAGAACTGTGCAATTCCCTCATTTTTCTAGCGTAAGTACGACAACGGTTGTAATCTAAAGTGTAGTGTAACGATGACCTTTCCTCTTTGAAATGCCAATGGTCTCCCAGCACCGTCGTATATATAGATGGAAACTTTCTCAAAGGCTTTTGTTTCAACCGGAATGTATTGTGGATTCAATTGGAATTATTTTAAGTAGTTTTGATTTCGTATCACCGACTACTTGATAGCCTACAACATCAGAATAAATGTACATGGTTTGAATTCCGCCATTAAGATCACAGACATAGGGACTTTTGGTTGTTTGTGTTATCTCGATTCGTTTTCCACCGAAACCTAAAATACCGCTTAGAGACTCAGTTAAAGTAACTTTACCACCTTGTTTTAATTCCACGGTAGTTTTTTCTGATAGAACATCATAAGCAAATTGATTTTTCCAGAACCTTTAATCTTTGTAATGTTTTCATTGATATGAGTTATCAGCTCTTCTGTAGTATTATAGTAACCTTCCGATATTTCAAATTCGTCATAACCAGCCCCAAGATCAAAGTAGATTCGGTTTTCCTCTGATTTAATATTGTAGAATGTTCTTGGCCAGATGACAGATTGTAGTCCCACTTCCCATGGACCTTGTAGTACGATAGGTTCTGGTAGTTTCACTGTAAAATTTGCCAGTGTATTGTTAGGGAAGACATCCATGGACGCATTACTTGGTAAAATAACAAAAAATTGATGTTGTTCTTCCATTACTCTAAATGTGATGATAATTCAATCGTCTCCTTTCGCAATCGTTTTCAGTTGTGAGGCATTTATCCATGAGTCAAACTTTTTATGATGATTCTTCCAGTGAACTTTATATTGCAAATTTCTGCCGCGCCCACGCGTTTCCAAGATCTTCTCGATTTCGTATTCGTCATTTTTCTGAATTGCAGGAATCATCTGTTTTTCATAAAATACACCAGTGATCTCTTCATTATCGTAATCTTTTAACTTGTATACTGGTGGATCCCGGGCTATGCGTTGTGTTATGGTAAAAATTTCTTTGGTAAAGTTGGGCTCATAAGACTTGTCAAACGGAGTCTTAGTTTTTGAGATACGGACTTTTTGCCCGACAGAAAATTTGAATTTTTGCTCTCCATTTATCAAATCATTGTCATATAAATTATGCCATACTTGGTCTTCATTGAAAATGGTAACATCGCGTGGTTTCATTTTTGTGGATGAATGTATGGTATTGTTATATGACTTTACTATTTTTGGTAAAACATCAAGGTAGTTGTAGGTATTTTTGTAAGTAAAATAACGATATAGACGTGCTTTCAGTGTTCTTATGACTCTTTCAGCTATTGGAACCTTGGTTTCGTTTTGACTAGTAAAAAAGATGATATCTTCATCGTGCATGACAGATCCTCACATTGACTTGAGGTCTTGTACCATAACGTAATTGAGTTGTTCAGTGTTCATGTTGTGTAGTCGTACAAACAATTTCTTTCTTTATCTACTTCCAGAATGTTAGAAAAATACCCTCTACATACAAGATTTACTGCCTTTTGTAGAGGTTTTGATAGAAAAATTTGTATCGAAACATTTCCCTTTTGTCGTAGATTAAGATGATCTGAGCTACTACAAGAGTCAGGTGTCAGATCAAATACAAATATTCCGTATCCTTGCCAGTAATCATCACGTGTAATGTTATTTCCTTGGTCAAAGTGATACTTCCCAGTTCCAGTGAAGAGGGTTTCATAGGCTTGAATGAATGTACCACCGTAGGGTGTGAGATTCAATTTTATAGGTGCGCTAGGTGTTTGTTTCCCATCGACATATACGCATACGGAACTTGCGTTAAACAAGTCAAAGTTGTATGGGTTTTTAGAATAATCCCCGTCAAGTGCGGCGGCATCACACATTGCAAATATAATTTGATTCGGAATAACTCCATTAAATATGTTATCTTTTCGTATAGATGGTGTTGTTCCAGGAACGGTAAAAACCTTTGTATCGGTCCTCTCGATTGGAATGTAGACAGGGCTTTTCGTTAAACCAGCTTCAATACCAGCTATTACATGCTCACCCAGTTTGACTTTCCGTATGATAAGTTTGACTTCTGAAAAATTGATTTTGTATTTACCTACGGGATTTTCACCGCACATTAAAAAATACTCTGGTGTATTTGGTGTTAACTTGACCTTTAGATCTACAAACTGGGTATTAAACGATTTGTCATAAAAATATCCGAATGTATTGGACCACTCAAATCAAACTCGTGTGATTCTTGAATAAGCTCACTGCGTTTTTTGAGTCCTTCATTCGTGTCAGCTTTAGTAAAGTCTGCCTCATCCATTTTCCCAGCCGTGTCTTTTTCATAAACTACAGTAGAAAGCTGAGTTTCCTTGGCCGATTTTCCATAGTTCAAGGTGTTCTCCAGATACGCTCCAATTGCATACCCACCGGTAGCTTGTGAGACTTGAGTGCCATTTGCAAAAATGTCAACCTGTTTCCATAAACTGTGTAAAAGGTTGTTAACTGTGCTTAGTTTTAACCCCTTTTTTAATTCAGTTCCATCGTTATTTTTTATACTGCCCCTTACATAAATTCTTGTCATCCCAGGATCGATGTAGTATTCTGTACCAGGAACATTGAATTCGGTTACAGTAGACGAGCTTAGGGTTGAGATAGGATGGTAATCAATATCCACTTTTTCTAGTATTGATGTCTGTGTTGCTGGTATCTTGAATAAATCTAGCTCCTCTTTTGTACATTCAGATGATAGTCTATGGACGAGTGACATGATTTTCTTTAAAATCCTATAATATTCTTAGACAAGAAAGGTGATGCTTTCGGTTTCCTAGCTCGCGATGGAGTGGAGTCTCGTTTGGGCTTTTTTCTCTTTATAGTTTTTTTCATTGGTGCTAATTTTCTTTGTTTTTTACTTGGTCTCGCTTTCTTTGATGGATTAGATTTACGCTTTCTACCCAAACCAGTTTGTGATTTCAGCGCTTGTGTGATTGTTTCCCTGGAATGATTTTTTATGGCTGTTCCGGCATTTTGAAGATGCTGCCTTGCAGATGATTTAAAATCCTTTCCAGCTATCACATCATTCATCATATTAGTTCCGGTTTGTACTGCTGTTTTTGCAATGTTCTTTGTACCTTCTTTGAGGAATGGCAAAGCGGTGCGAACAAGTGATTTGAAAAAATTTCCTATACCGAATCCTCTTTGACCGTGACCCCTTTGAAATACACTTCCACGAAAAACTGGAAATCCATTCCCATGTTGAAGTGCCTGTCTAACATAGTAATTTGCGTATTCATGTGTGGGAGAACTGTGCAATTCCCTCATTTTTCTAGCGTAAGTACGACAACGGTTGTAATCTAAAGTGTAGTGTAACGATGACCTTTCCTCTTTGAAATGCCAATGGTCTCCCAGCACCGTCGTATATATAGATGGAAACTTTCTCAAAGGCTTTTGTTTCAACCGGAATGTATTGTGGATTCAATTGGAATTATTTTAAGTAGTTTTGATTTCGTATCACCGACTACTTGATAGCCTACAACATCAGAATAAATGTACATGGTTTGAATTCCGCCATTAAGATCACAGACATAGGGACTTTTGGTTGTTTGTGTTATCTCGATTCGTTTTCCACCGAAACCTAAAATACCGCTTAGAGACTCAGTTAAAGTAACTTTACCACCTTGTTTTAATTCCACGGTAGTTTTTTCTGATAGAACATCATAAGCAAAATTGATTTTTCCAGAACCTTTAATCTTTGTAGCGGAGCTCCTTGCGGCGGCCGAAGGCGGAGCACCATACCTAAGAAAACAGCGTCAAAATGAAGGCAGATGCTGTAAATACAGCATTTCGTAGTATTGGGTAACCTGTGGAAATTGCTAGGGGTCGATCCAAATTTTGGACGTCTTGGCAGTCCCGGATGTGTAACGTGGCCGTGATCGCTGACGTCACAATAGCATGCTCAGCTAACAGGGGGAGGGTACGTCGCGTTGTCAAGGGAACGGGGGTTGTTGAAATTAACGTACATGAAAGTTTGCCGGCTTGCTCCTGAAATTCTCTCCCAGTCGGAGTTTCAAGGACTAGAAGAAAAGACAACTTGGAGTACCATGCTATAAATAATTATGCCACAAAGGATAAACAACGTGAAGAGAAAGCCGTCGAATACAACAAAATGGGTCGTATTATCAGAAAAGCAGAAAGAAACGCCAAAAACAAACTGGAGCACCAGAGCTAGAAACAGCGACCGGGAAAAAGCCGGGCAAATCAGAGCAGAAAGAAGGTAACCATCATATCTATACAAGATACTCGATAGTCGAGGAGGAAACGGTCTCGTTCAGACCTTCAGTGAGCCATAAAAACACAAATGTTCGGCTCTCCTCGAGCTGATGGGGACACAATGATCATTTTGTAAAACAAAGTTTCCGTCCGTACCATCTTGAACGACACAACTCCTCACGAGTAGCGTCGACGCGTCGAAACCATGCGCGGTATAGTAAAAAATAAGACATTATACTTTTGAGCCCCTGGTCCCCAAAATAACTTGTTGGATCTCATCTCTGTTTAATCACCGGAAATCACAGTCACTTTACTTTACAGGAAGCGGAAATTAGTAGAAACAAGTTTCTATTGTTCAGACCACTACACGTGACACGACGCGGCAAAAGTTAATAGTGAAGTTGAGCTCTACTAGAGTTGTTGTACACAAGCACCAACACACGAGGAAAAATTACAGGCTGCAATTCTGTTAAAACACGCATGTTCTACTTCTCCACTGAATACGAAAGTGTCAGGAAAGCTGAAGTCACAGGAACTAAAAACGTTTATCACCAGTTACGGATATATGGTTGCGGTGGGGATTGGAAACTCACTGTTCCCTGCAGTTGGACAAACATTCGGTAAGCTTATTTTCCTCAGTGAAATGGGCGAATTAAAGCTTATGAGGTGGACTAAAACTGCTAAGACACTTTGGTTAAGAATGTTTTGTACCCGTTTACATGATTTTCAATGACTGTATGCTGGACGAGTCCAAAGGAGATTTGATTCCTCGGTATTAGAACAGTCAAAAGATGATCAGACTTCAACTGTGTATTGGTCTTTCATTGAATTATAGAATTACTTATTCTATTGACACTGAACGCCTATCTTTTATCTCTTGAAGATAAAACCTTCAACATGTGGTTAAATTTGTTTTGGATTCTGAGTGAGTGATCGGTTTGTTACCAGTCAATCGAAATGTGAATTATCAAGAAAATTTTCCTTGCTCAAGGCCGGAATAAAAAGTTAGCAGAGTGCACCTAAAGACACTCACGTTTTCCCATATTTGTTGGCTCAGTATCAAAATAGCCCTTGTTATGTTTCTGTCTTTGTTTCATGTTATTCATCTCTCTCTAAAATTCTATAGGCTATGGAATTTTAGAAAGAGATGAAGAAAATGAAACAGACAGAATAGGAGTATCTTGTTCCAAGTTTTTCAAAATTTTCTCAGGGGGAGCAAATGCCCCCTCAAACTGAAATTCTTTTGCTTTTATTTCTCATTCTTATTTTCTCAATTTTTCCCCCGAAACCTCCATTTTCAGTATTTCAAGTGCAATTAGGTGAAAATTAGAGTACCATAAGATTCTTTTATGGGCATCTTGTGAACATGAAACTTGCTCCATCCAAAAACTCACCAGCTGCGTCACAAAGCTTTCTTTGTTTGGTAGAACGAAGGTTGAACCAATCATGATTAAATAGTGACTAAACACAAAGGTGTCCTCAGGGAATGGTTCTTACACTGGAGATGACCCCAAAATTGCTCCACCCATGCAATTATTTGGAACACTTTAGACTTTGCGGCTTAATGATTTAACACCCTTAATCTTTTTGTAGGGTCTGCATGCAAGTATAGTAACTCATATTATTTCCATTATGAAATCTAGATGGCAAACAAGGAAAGTCAATTTCAGTTTATTTACATAATATACAGCTGACGATTTTTATAGAATTGCATGGTTGACGACATAGAGTTTCCCTATTGTAGTACTCCAAGGTGATGAACTTTGAAATTTTATTTCTTCAATTTTTACTAGTTGTTATGGCATATTTTATAGTTTTTCCAAACAAACCGCAATCAAGCCAAGAGCTTCTAATTGTGTTTCAGTAACTGCTTTTTTTGGCCACTGTAGCCACAATTGCCTGGAATCCTAGTAAAATGTCTCATAATTATTTCTCTGATGATCAGTTGGGGGGAATGCTAATTTTTGGGGACTACATGCCGGAGAATCTTAAAATATAGGGAAAAAAAGTTCACTTGTTTCTCCCCCCGATATATATAATGATTGCATACCGGTAATGAGTGCCTGTGTATCATGCCCACTGAACAGATAACAAAGTAAAATTATTCCACTTGTAGGAAAGATATTTTCGGGTGTCCCACCTTGACAAAGTGTCCCACAGTGTTCAATTTGCTGGGATTATTTTGTTTCAGTGGTGGCAAAATTGTTCTGTTAATGCATGTTTCCACCAAGATAATATTGTCCTGAACAAATCATGAAAGTTATTGCTGAGAACATGCTTATCCTGACATGGCACACATGCCAAGCAATACATTAATCAAGTTATCAATATTTGGTTATCTTGTCAGCTCTGAAAAAGTCTCTGCAGCTGCAAAATTTGTAAAGACTAAATTTATTTAATTCTCAAATAAATTTGATTTTGTTTCCAAAAAAATATCCATACCCCCCCCCCCCCACAGAAGGGTGTTGAGAAATGACCCCCCTTCCCCCTTCCCCTCTGGAATTTCGAAGAAAAATGCAGTGTTGGTATCGAAAAGATCAAGTAAATTGACCCCCCCACCCCTCTGGAATTTCCAATCCCTTCAATACGGGGGGGATGGATATTTTTGGGAAACACACATTAAGTAAATTTAGTCATGACAAAATTTGCAACTGCAGAGACTTTTTGACGACTTAATAGGTTACCAATATTTTAGGGGGATTCAAAACACTTGATAAACTAGTGCAAAATGTGTAAAATGCTGTATTTCTTCAAATCTGATTTTTTTGCTGTTTTGCTATTAAATACCCCAGTATTGTATTTTGTGGGGTGCAATCATTAGCTTCACTGGATTCCTATGTTGAGGATACACCCGCTGTTTTTTTGCTGGCTAGATGCCTGCCTTAGCTCCCTCCCCCCCCCCCCCCCCCCCCCCCCCCCCCCCCCCCCCCCCCCCCCATCATCATCTTTATACTTTTGAGCCCCTGGTCCCAAAATAGGATCCAAGACCTGATTTGTTCACTATTTATCAGTATGCTTGCAAGGCAAGACCTTAAAATTTTTACTGTACCTACAGGGTATCTGACAGGGTGCGGTGGTGGGGATCCGCACAATTTGGTCATTTCCGCACCTTGAGAGCTTTCCCTGCACCAGCTTTCCTGGTGAACAAATTAGCCTGGGCCCTTGTTTTCAAAAACCGATAGTTCGCTGAGAGTTTCTCGTCAAATTTCTGTCCAAAAACTTGCCCTCTTGCCCTTTTTAGTACAAAAATGCCCTATTGATGGAGATTGGAGTGCAACTTTCAGTATGTATAAATTGTTTTAGAGGCGAATTAGACCCGTTTCAGAGGTGTTATTATCAGAAATCCAGTAAGTGATTTAGCTTATTTCTCTGTACATTTAAGCTTAAGCTAAGTTGACTTTTAACATTTTCCCCCCTGTTTTATCAAAGCTTTTGTGTGCAAAAGCATCTTTTAATGTGTATACATAATGGTAGACCATATTTAAACTCTGAAATTGTTTTGGAGGTGAATTAAATTTGTTTTAGAGGCATTTAAATTTCCGCACAATCTTTTTCCGCACAATTTGCCTTTTCTTCCGCACATTTTGCCCTGAAATTTCCGCACAATTTCCAAAAAATTTCTGCACCCTGTCAGATGCCCTGAAATTTTTGTGCAGCTATCAAAGGAAATTTAAGCAACAGAAATTGATTGTTGTACTCGGTATGTAAAGGCTTGACAAGCACAATGGGGGCTTATATGCAGATCAAAATAATATTTTGCTGTTGAGGGACAGCTGAGGCAACCAAACCTGGCAGTCTACTTTATTTGTGCCAGCCATATTTAAAATAATGACAATTTGTTTTCATGGCAAACCATTTAAGGTGGTTGGACAAGTTTCTATACTGAGTTACGTCAACCCTGTCGCTCGAAAAACCTTGAGATACCAAAATATAGGGCTTTTGACACAGGAAAATACCTAAATATGTCAAAAATTTTGCTGACCAGAAGCAAAAAAAAAAAGCTATAGCAATTTTTCAAAGAAAATCGGGAGATTTTACTTAAAGGCCCATCACCAACCGGGAGCCTTAATTTGTGCCAAGTTTTCTTTTGTTTTCAAATTGATCCATTGTTTTTCGGGTGCTCTGATTGGGTAAGAGTCCGCAAATTCTCTTGGTTGGTGATGGGCCTTTAAAAGCCGGGAGACCCGGAGATGAGGTAAAAAAAAATGGGAGACTCCTGGCAAAACCTGGAGAGTTGACATCCCTGCTATACAATCCCCAATTCACATGTGACCGAGACAACTCTGGGTTGGGAGATGGTATCTCTGTAGCTAGGATAGCCATCAGCTCCATGTAAACTGTCTGTCTCTGGGTAGGGCCAACTTTATTTGTTGTGCATGCTGCATGTGTTAGCCACAACACCAAGATAACTTGGTGCAATTTTTTTTTTCATGTGAAACAGGAGCAAGTTTTTTCCGTACTCCCCAAGATGATGAATCCCTACTCCCTAAGATGATGAACAATACCTACCTTTTTATTAGTTATGCTGTTCCTCAAAATGTTTTGTCTTTTTTAAAAGGCATGCCACCTGCCCAATATAACTGTGATAGACAGGGATTTTTTGTTACTATGGCAACATTTCACATCATCAAATGATGCAATAGAAAGCCCATTGGTATACTGATTACAGTTAATATTTGAATACATGTAGTTCATGGTAAAATGTTCATTAAATGTTCCCAATGTCAAGTGAATGTCAAAAAAGCAAAATTAGCATCACACCCTCTTAATTTGGTTGCTCTGGCAACAAGAATCTTAAGGATGGCACAACAAAGCTGACTGTCATGAGACATTTGTATGAGTGCATAAAGCCCCATGTTAAGCCTTTATTATATCCATGTTAAAATCACACGCGTGTTCTGCAATCTGATTGGCTCTCAGCAGGTCAATTTAGATAAATTGACCTGATTTAAGATTTTTGACATTGCGCGAGCAGAATGTTCTACTTCTAGCATGCGCTGCATTTAAAAGTTTGGTTATTTCCCTTCATTTGGTTCGAAAAATATTTTCTATGGACTTGATTTCAACATTGATATAATAAAGTGGTAATTGACTCGAGTGGGCGAATTTTGGTCACAAATCATACTTGTGATTTCAAATCCACCTCGCGCTTTTTGAAATCACATGTATGATTTCTGACCAAATTGCACTCCACTCACAGGTCAATTACCATTATTAACACACCTGCATAGATTTACACTTTGTGTTTTGCTTTTTTATACCAAGGGGTACGCTAAAAGATCGCAGGCCTTGATTTTTGAACAACAACAAAATTGATGTCTTGAAAGTGTGAAGTCTGGCAAATCATCCAATACTAAAACTTTTCATTTTCATTTCATTTTTATTGAGATATTTTTAAATATAAAATAAATGCACTATGCTTGCAAGCACGTCTCTCTCCCTGTTTCTTATTGTTAGGTTTTTGCACTGTCATTTCTCCTATCATTTTTGTTGAGTGTGTGGTATAGGGGCCGGGCATCATTCTTTTTATAGTATATAATATAAGGGAGGTGGCAAAAGTATTTTAACTTTGGCTAGGTGCATATAAAAAAGAACTTAAACCTGCAAGGTCACTGTTTATAATGTAAAGTACAGCTTTATCATGAGATCACATCCACTATCTTGTTTTAGTATAAACCAACTAATGGTCTATTACAAATCCTGCATTCTGATTGGCTGAGCTACTAATGGTCTATTAGTGATAGACCGTGCCTGGCAAAACCACCACCTTTCTTTGCAAGAAAACTTGATTTTTTCAACATAAAATAATGGAATTCATTGCCAAAACCGACCAACTAGTTGGTTTATACTAAAACAATTAGACCTCTCGTCCTCATGTGCTATGATATCAATAGACCATTCGGCCTTCGGCCTCATGGTCTATTCATCATAGCACATTCGGCCTTGAGGTCTAATTGTTAAATATTGTGGATTGATAAAATAAAATTTGTCTAGATAAAATAAACCTATTTTTCATACAACAACTACTGCTTCTTCTGACATCTTTCATTCCGTATGATAGTTGGGAGCTCCGCTTTTAGCCAGTGGCTAAATCTATATATTAATGTTTTCATTGATATGAGTTATCAGCTCTTCTGTAGTATTATAGTAACCTTCCGATATTTCAAATTCGTCATAACCAGCCCCAAGATCAAAGTAGATTCGGTTTTCCTCTGATTTAATATTGTAGAATGTTCTTGGCCAGATGACAGATTGTAGTCCCACTTCCCATGGACCTTGTAGTACGATAGGTTCTGGTAGTTTCACTGTAAAATTTGCCAGTGTATTGTTAGGGAAGACATCCATGGACGCATTACTTGGTAAAATAACAAAAAATTGATGTTGTTCTTCCATTACTCTAAATGTGATGATAATTCAATCGTCTCCTTTCGCAATCGTTTTCAGTTGTGAGGCATTTATCCATGAGTCAAACTTTTTATGATGATTCTTCCAGTGAACTTTATATTGCAAATTTCTGCCGCGCCCACGCGTTTCCAAGATCTTCTCGATTTCGTATTCGTCATTTTTCTGAATTGCAGGAATCATCTGTTTTTCATAAAATACACCAGTGATCTCTTCATTATCGTAATCTTTTAACTTGTATACTGGTGGATCCCGGGCTATGCGTTGTGTTATGGTAAAAATTTCTTTGGTAAAGTTGGGCTCATAAGACTTGTCAAACGGAGTCTTAGTTTTTGAGATACGGACTTTTTGCCCGACAGAAAATTTGAATTTTTGCTCTCCATTTATCAAATCATTGTCATATAAATTATGCCATACTTGGTCTTCATTGAAAATGGTAACATCGCGTGGTTTCATTTTTGTGGATGAATGTATGGTATTGTTATATGACTTTACTATTTTTGGTAAAACATCAAGGTAGTTGTAGGTATTTTTGTAAGTAAAATAACGATATAGACGTGCTTTCAGTGTTCTTATGACTCTTTCAGCTATTGGAACCTTGGTTTCGTTTTGACTAGTAAAAAAGATGATATCTTCATCGTGCATGACAGATCCTCACATTGACTTGAGGTCTTGTACCATAACGTAATTGAGTTGTTCAGTGTTCATGTTGTGTAGTCGTACAAACAATTTCTTTCTTTATCTACTTCCAGAATGTTAGAAAAATACCCTCTACATACAAGATTACTGCCTTTTGTAGAGGTTTTGATAGAAAAATTTGTATCGAAACATTTCCCTTTTGTCGTAGATTAAGATGATCTGAGCTACTACAAGAGTCAGGTGTCAGATCAAATACAAATATTCCGTATCCTTGCCAGTAATCATCACGTGTAATGTTATTTCCTTGGTCAAAGTGATACTTCCCAGTTCCAGTGAAGAGGGTTTCATAGGCTTGAATGAATGTACCACCGTAGGGTGTGAGATTCAATTTTATAGGTGCGCTAGGTGTTTGTTTCCCATCGACATATACGCATACGGAACTTGCGTTAAACAAGTCAAAGTTGTATGGGTTTTTAGAATAATCCCCGTCAAGTGCGGCGGCATCACACATTGCAAATATAATTTGATTCGGAATAACTCCATTAAATATGTTATCTTTTCGTATAGATGGTGTTGTTCCAGGAACGGTAAAAACCTTTGTATCGGTCCTCTCGATTGGAATGTAGACAGGGCTTTTCGTTAAACCAGCTTCAATACCAGCTATTACATGCTCACCCAGTTTGACTTTCCGTATGATAAGTTTGACTTCTGAAAAATTGATTTTGTATTTACCTACGGGATTTTCACCGCACATTAAAAAATACTCTGGTGTATTTGGTGTTAACTTGACCTTTAGATCTACAAAACTGGGTATTAAACGATTTGTCATAAAAATATCCGAATGTATTGGACCACTCAAATCAAACTCGTGTGATTCTTGAATAAGCTCACTGCGTTTTTTG
This sequence comes from Scolanthus callimorphus, assembly GCA_033964015.1. Lineage (NCBI taxonomy): Eukaryota > Metazoa > Cnidaria > Anthozoa > Actiniaria > Edwardsiidae > Scolanthus > Scolanthus callimorphus. Next base: position 2,199,845 of record JAWWUD010000016.1, on the reverse strand, counting down.
AGTCCTTCATTCGTGTCAGCTTTAGTAAAGTCTGCCTCATCCATTTTCCCAGCCGTGTCTTTTTCATAAACTACAGTAGAAAGCTGAGTTTCCTTGGCCGATTTTCCATAGTTCAAGGTGTTCTCCAGATACGCTCCAATTGCATACCCACCGGTAGCTTGTGAGACTTGAGTGCCATTTGCAAAAATGTCAACCTGTTTCCATAAACTGTGTAAAAGGTTGTTAACTGTGCTTAGTTTTAACCCCTTTTTTAATTCAGTTCCATCGTTATTTTTTATACTGCCCCTTACATAAATTCTTGTCATCCCAGGATCGATGTAGTATTCTGTACCAGGAACATTGAATTCGGTTACAGTAGACGAGCTTAGGGTTGAGATAGGATGGTAATCAATATCCACTTTTTCTAGTATTGATGTCTGTGTTGCTGGTATCTTGAATAAATCTAGCTCCTCTTTTGTACATTCAGATGATAGTCTATGGACGAGTGACATGATTTTCTTTAAAATCCTATAATATTCTTAGACAAGAAAGGTGATGCTTTCGGTTTCCTAGCTCGCGATGGAGTGGAGTCTCGTTTGGGCTTTTTTCTCTTTATAGTTTTTTTCATTGGTGCTAATTTTCTTTGTTTTTTACTTGGTCTCGCTTTCTTTGATGGATTAGATTTACGCTTTCTACCCAAACCAGTTTGTGATTTCAGCGCTTGTGTGATTGTTTCCCTGGAATGATTTTTTATGGCTGTTCCGGCATTTTGAAGATGCTGCCTTGCAGATGATTTAAAATCCTTTCCAGCTATCACATCATTCATCATATTAGTTCCGGTTTGTACTGCTGTTTTTGCAATGTTCTTTGTACCTTCTTTGAGGAATGGCAAAGCGGTGCGAACAAGTGATTTGAAAAAATTTCCTATACCGAATCCTCTTTGACCGTGACCCCTTTGAAATACACTTCCACGAAAAACTGGAAATCCATTCCCATGTTGAAGTGCCTGTCTAACATAGTAATTTGCGTATTCATGTGTGGGAGAACTGTGCAATTCCCTCATTTTTCTAGCGTAAGTACGACAACGGTTGTAATCTAAAGTGTAGTGTAACGATGACCTTTCCTCTTTGAAATGCCAATGGTCTCCCAGCACCGTCGTATATATAGATGGAAACTTTCTCAAAGGCTTTTGTTTCAACCGGAATGTATTGTGGATTCAATTGGAATTATTTTAAGTAGTTTTGATTTCGTATCACCGACTACTTGATAGCCTACAACATCAGAATAAATGTACATGGTTTGAATTCCGCCATTAAGATCACAGACATAGGGACTTTTGGTTGTTTGTGTTATCTCGATTCGTTTTCCACCGAAACCTAAAATACCGCTTAGAGACTCAGTTAAAGTAACTTTACCACCTTGTTTTAATTCCACGGTAGTTTTTTCTGATAGAACATCATAAGCAAAATTGATTTTTCCAGAACCTTTAATCTTTGTAATGTTTTCATTGATATGAGTTATCAGCTCTTCTGTAGTATTATAGTAACCTTCCGATATTTCAAATTCGTCATAACCAGCCCCAAGATCAAAGTAGATTCGGTTTTCCTCTGATTTAATATTGTAGAATGTTCTTGGCCAGATGACAGATTGTAGTCCCACTTCCCATGGACCTTGTAGTACGATAGGTTCTGGTAGTTTCACTGTAAAATTTGCCAGTGTATTGTTAGGGAAGACATCCATGGACGCATTACTTGGTAAAATAACAAAAAATTGATGTTGTTCTTCCATTACTCTAAATGTGATGATAATTCAATCGTCTCCTTTCGCAATCGTTTTCAGTTGTGAGGCATTTATCCATGAGTCAAACTTTTTATGATGATTCTTCCAGTGAACTTTATATTGCAAATTTCTGCCGCGCCCACGCGTTTCCAAGATCTTCTCGATTTCGTATTCGTCATTTTTCTGAATTGCAGGAATCATCTGTTTTTCATAAAATACACCAGTGATCTCTTCATTATCGTAATCTTTTAACTTGTATACTGGTGGATCCCGGGCTATGCGTTGTGTTATGGTAAAAATTTCTTTGGTAAAGTTGGGCTCATAAGACTTGTCAAACGGAGTCTTAGTTTTTGAGATACGGACTTTTTGCCCGACAGAAAATTTGAATTTTTGCTCTCCATTTATCAAATCATTGTCATATAAATTATGCCATACTTGGTCTTCATTGAAAATGGTAACATCGCGTGGTTTCATTTTTGTGGATGAATGTATGGTATTGTTATATGACTTTACTATTTTTGGTAAAACATCAAGGTAGTTGTAGGTATTTTTGTAAGTAAAATAACGATATAGACGTGCTTTCAGTGTTCTTATGACTCTTTCAGCTATTGGAACCTTGGTTTCGTTTTGACTAGTAAAAAAGATGATATCTTCATCGTGCATGAGTTTTTTGAATGGCTTTCCTGTAAATTCACCTCCTTTATCGGTAAACACTTTTTGTGGTTTAACCCTGACTTTTGTAAAATGGAGCTAAATGCATCGGTGACTGTAGAACTTTTCTTGTCTTTCATGGGAACAGTATATAGGAATTTTGAAAGTGCATCAATAACTACCAAAATATATTTGAAATTTTTGTTAAACTTGGTCAACGGTTGCATATCCATGAGATCGGAACACCATTCTTCATTAAGAGATGATACGATTACTCTGTTACGGCGAAAACGCTTTGCTGCTGTCCTATGTAATGTGTAACTGTCTTGTTCGACAAGCCAGTCATTCACTTGTTTTCTGGTTAGGTTTTTCTTTACAGTTTTTGCTTCTCGATAAAGTCTTTCTGTTCCTCCAAAACTTCCTGGATGTTCTGGATTGAAATATATCTTTTCCAGTACTTTTGCAACCGCCATCAGATTGAAGATTAATTTTGGTTTGAGTGTTACAACACGCCAACACACACCTTATATTTCGGAAAATATTCCCAAGTTTACATTCAGGTGGTGAAGTAAAACATCCCATCTTACTTTGTTCAAAGAAGATTATTTCTGAACACATCAAACAGAAAACCTAACAACTTATTTCTTGTTACACATGTTTTAGCCTGTGTAAAAATTGGATGCGAAAGACTGGTAACTATTCTCGTACTGAATTATGGGTAGAAATCTATAATTAGCATGTAATTTTAGATTTGATCTGTGTTCTCGCAGGATTTCTCTGGTTTTAAATCATTTTTTGGATAGAAAAAAGCTTACAAAAATAGTCAAAGGTAAGATTGAACTGTTCTGATACGTTTTACAAAGACCAAGGTATTCACGGATCAGATGTTTATCTCGTTTCAGGCAGGATCATTCACAATCTTTCACCGTATCTCAAAGATAAGTATTCTTTGTTTGTATTTCTTGTGCGTTGAAAGAATTGCTGGACATTCAGGGTGGTAAAACTAGCGGAATCGTACTATTATGTGAAAACTTGGACTACAAAAAACGTGAAAAATAAACTAAATCTTGAGGTAATATTGATCTGATTGTTCTGTTCATGGTTCAGGAGGAATACAGTGAACGGCGAAAAGTCTTGTTGCTTCCATGAAATCAGGTAAGAATCATACCCTTAATGGCTTTTTACACTTTCTCAGATTGCATGGGAAAATCAAATTCGCATGGATCACTGTCTTGTTGTGCTCACAGTTTTAATCATGGCCAACGTTCAAATAGTGTTTGTTATTTTGAGTTGTTTCGCTATTGGAATGCGTTCAATATGTCCTCCTCAATGCAAGTGTTTACGGATTATTCGCTTCCTAGATTGTGGGTCAAAGGGAATCACACAAGTACCTGAATTTAAAAGATTAACGCAAGATAACTACACCATCCTTTCCCTGAAGTACAATCCAATTTTTGATATAAACATAACTCACATAATCAGTCAATGCCTACACTCAAGAAAATCGATCTACGAAACACTACCATTGATTGTAAAATGATCTGCAAAGCAAGAAAACTAATTCAAGTGAGAAGCTTCTGTCTCTGCCCGACCACAATTTCAACTACAAGTATAACACAGTCCATAACTCCTACTTCCATTTCTACAAATATATTACCAATCACATCTCCGACTTTGTTGTCTAGTACTTCAAGTGGTACTCATCCAACAGAATACAGTTCATTAACATCTATGATTCATCTTCAAACATTTCCTCTGCTGTATCAAGTACTTCTGATCCTCAGTCTTCTCCTCATCATTTTCTTTTCACTTATCATATACTTTTGTGTAATCAAAAAACGAAGAAGGAGAACTGAGATGTACGAAGCCCCAGTTGCGATACAAATGAATCTTTTTTCCACTGATGACAGTGATGAGAGTGAGATTGAATTTGAAAGAGTCAAGTCTGAGTAAGATTCTACCATTAGAATAAATTTAAACACAGAGATGATTTTTTAAAATGTTTTTTTATTCCAAAAAGATACATGGTTTTGTTTTAAGATTACATGTAAATAGTGCAAATGATTACTAGAATATATAATTACAAATTAATGTACACAACATTTGTTAAAGATGTAATATTTTTTTTAATGAAAAATGTCTTTCAGGTTATCTGTATTTGATGATATCACCAAGGATTTTGTGGCACAAGTTCTTCATTGTTACTTGAATCAAACACTTTTGGAAACATAAGGTATTCTCTATCCACGTTACTGACAGTCATGGCCACCATACTTTATACAATATATACAGTTCTCTTCACAACGTAGTCCTTTCTTGACATGTAGAGTCTTGTGAACTCGCATTTCGATTAGCCATAGGGGTCTTGTTATATCACGTAGTAAACAGTAGACTAGTGGTATCACTAAAAGTATCATCATTTTCATTCTGTGTGAGTCTATCAAGGAAACTCTTGTTCGTATGAGTTGTAGTTTGTGAATGTACATCATATAGAGAATCAATGCTCTTTATTCATTCAAGTTAGTCTTCATTATCCATTCTCCGATAGAAAGACAGATCCTCACATGATTGAGTGTCAATGTCATTTAAAAATTCCAGATCTTCTGTTGTAGGCACATCATCACTTTCTGATTCATCAGAAGTGTTCATTAAGTTAACAGATTCATCAGAAGTGATGCTTTCCATCTCTGTGTTGCAATCGTTATTGATTTTGTAAGGAAATAGTTCACCCAGCATATTTGGTTTTGATGTATCATGTTCAGAGAATAACATAGTGAGTGGAACTTTTCCAGTGTTTCGACTAGGACACGTTTCTCTCTGTGTTCTTGGATGCCAAGTGTATCCGTATGGCAGGGTATCATAACTATCATTTAAAATGATTCGTTTATCAAATACCATTCCATACTGTTTTTCTTCACGTTTATTAAAAATTCGACGTGATTTGCCATCCCTGGTAATTTTTCTTTCTGTAACCACAGTGATCTTTGCTTGATGATTTTGAACCATCTGCTTCATACTTTCAAAGTTTAGTTGTTGTTGATTTTTGAAATTTAATGAGAACCCCTTGATAGTAGCCTTGGATTGTCCATTCGATAGTTTGTAGGCATAATTCTTTGGTCCTAAGCAGACAAATTCCTCAATGTGTGTATTAGGAGGTAACTCAGAAGTCAACCCACCTAAAAAATCACTCAGTTCTGGTTCAGAAGTGCTATCTTCTCTAGATACATACAGGCAAGAGTCCGTGTCGGCATATAGGATGGAAGATTTCTGACTATTTAGAAGATCAAAAAGACAGTCCCTAGCATATGCTGTAGTAAAGATACCTATAAATATATTAGCTACATCACACTCTTCCCTATATTCAGCTTTTTCTCTATACAAAACCTCAACAAAATCATCATTAATTAGAATAATGTCGTGTACTTCGTGTTCAGCTGAATTCATGATTTCAAAAAAGGATTTGGGTTCAGAAATGAGTTTACTTTTCAAATGATCTTGTCGCATTGCAAATCGACCCCATAAACTATTTAAGCATAGTTTTGATAAGGATCGTAAGCCTGGATTGTGCTCAATGTTTTCATGCCGAAGTTGAATTCCCTCATGTTCTTTGTAATTGTTGATATAACTTTCCTTGTCTTGTTCTGACTGAACCCATGTTGGGTATCCTGATGATTCCTGTTTGGTCCTCAGAAAATGATCAACATAACTTTTAAACAGTGTTCTGGAAGATTCCTCAAAATCCCATATTTCTTTTATCTCAAGAATCTCATATCCAAGAGAAATAGATTTTTGAATCTCAAAGGTAGTAAAAGTTCCCCAGAATGCACGTTCCTCGATAGAATGCAAACAAATAAAAAGACCTTCCAAAGCACATTGTTTACAAAGTACAAACATTAGTTTCCCATTTATTCGTGCTGGTAAATACGGAATGTACATCTCAGATGGAGCTAATACTTTACATTTAATCAATCCAAAGTATTGTGATATTTCCTTAAAATCTTCAGTTACTAAGGTAGGGTGTGATTGAATATACTTCATCCTAGAATTAACGTAAGGATATAAACTCGTATAATCGATATACTTGATTTTTTCCCCTGGTTTGCATTTGTAGTAAAGTTTAAACCCTTCCGTTCGCCCTCCGAAGAAAGCATCTCTTGGATTTAATTGGGTCACGAGTTGAAATGTTTTTTCAAAGTCTTGGTACTGAGCTGTTTTCTGCAGTGTTTTGAAATCACATTCCCAGATAACATGTACAGAGTAACCTAGCTCTCGCAAACATTTTTCTTTTCTCAAGGTATTTTCATACACCTGTTGATTTGTTAAGTGTTTTTGAAAAGGGTGCATATCTTCACCCGAGCAACACTTATTGTGAGAATGAAAAACACATCCATTGAATTCGTAGGCCTCTTTGATTCCTTCTTCTGTAATAAAATATCCATCAAGATAAAATGTTTGGCCTGTTTGTGGGTGTACTACTTTATGTTCTCCAATATTTTCTGCATGTTGGATGCGTTTTCCTGTTTGCTGACTTACAAATTCTAACCACTTAATAGCTGAGATTGAATAGAGTTTTTGTATTCCACGGTAATTATCACGTGGAACAATAGCAATTGTGTTAGGTTGTAAAAACTTGGATTGATAAGTTGCCATGACACAGGAAGCTATTGTGGTGTATTGAAATGGGTCAATATTGATTTCCTTTAAAAACAACTCGCGAAAGCGAAGGCAAGCCTCCCTCAATATGTTAACATCCTGTACTGCATAGATCTCCAGTTCTTTTCGAAAATTAAAAACATAGCCACTCTCAACCATTTGTTGATGCCAACAAATCAATTTCTCTCTTTCTTGTGGTGAAAGACTGTCTGGATCAAAAAATTCAATAGGTGGAATAGGTGAAATTGTGTTTTCATTCCAGTGTTCCTTGTATTCCAGAGATAGGGAAATGTTCCCTTGCGAAATTGAGTTTCATCTAGTCCAAACGCTTTTGCCAGTTTGGAAAGACCCATTTGAAAAAAGCAAATACTGTCAATGATACGTATTTTGTAATCCTTACAGTATAGTTGAATGATGGTATTTCCACGTCTTATTATAGAAATTTCGGTAGTAGGTCTATTTTTTAATAGCCATCCAAGAATAAGAATGGTGTCAAATTTTCCCCCATTGTGAGCAATGGCCGTATATTTTGAGAAATCTTTACGGAATAAAAATTGACAAAAACTATCTAAAGCATTATCACCGCTAAAACATTCCGTTTTTCCATCAAACGTTTGTGACACAGCGTAATTTACAATATGTTCTCCACTTGATTGAACGGTTTCAAAATCAAAAAACAGCAAATTTTCGGATGGGTCTTTTGGAGGTTTTCTTTGTATAAAACAAAGATGACCAGGTAAAACGTAAGACGCACAATGCACACATACGTATTCGCCACACTGATGATTCGTAGACCTCCCTGAGTTTACAACCTGTTTGCAATTTTCACAACAAAATTTACTAGAGCATTTTGAGGTAACTGGTTTACCTTTCTTGTATCTTTTTTGTGACTTTCAAAACAAGACTGCGACCGACAAATCCTGTTACAGTCGTGACACTTTACTTGTTGATCAGAACGTTCACAATTTCTACGTTCACACACTTGACAAACATCGTTACATGGGTGTGCTTTATAATCGCAAAACGAACGTTTACAATGTTCACAAAAATAATCTTTACCGAAAACACACCCTAACTGATTTGGATGTATTACATCAAAGTGAGCTGACCCATGACTTGTTTCAGAAAAATACAAAAGTATCTTCTTTTTACGCGCAGGGCCTTCGTAGATAACGGAATTTCCCGCTGAAAAAGAAATTACTCGTATTTGAAAATCGGTGAGTACGTTTTGAAACTGATCAATTTCTTGTAAACCACATGAACCGATAGGAACATTTGCGAGTGTGTGTAACTCCAAAGCTAGTCGTTCTTGTATTTTTCTACCCATTTTAATTTGTTTTAATTTTGGATGATTTAAAAGCAATTCACGTCCAGTTACAATGGCGCGCGCGCAACACAGATCGTCAGTGTTTCTTATGGTGATGATAGACTTTTTTAGTTTTGCATCCTTTGCGTAGTTCAAAACTTTACGTCTGTTAGATTTTCCGCGACCAACAGGTGCTTTGAATGCAACAAGATCTATTTGAAAACTCTGATCTAATTTAATTTCCTCGTTCGATTGTAAAACTTTGGCTATTTCAGACAAAATTAAATTTGGTTTCTGTTCAGCAACAGATACTAATCTAGTCGATAAAGGTTTGTTCAGCTGATCCGAAAATACAGCGACCCGCATCCGATCTGACAATGGATTGTTGAGTTTACATTTCTTTTTAACTTTAGAAATGGTTTCAGAAAATACATTTTCTAAACTATTCAGTACATCAGTTATACGAATATATTCTTCTTCATGATTAATATCTAGTTTAACGCTGTAGGCACATGCTCGAGCTGAGAATTTTTTTACCTCTCTATCAGAAACTTTTTTAAGAGAGAATTTAAAAGTAGGTTGAGTTGAGTTACCGTGAGGAACTGATTGACTGTCTTGTTCTTTTCCTTGTGAAAGAACACGTAGACTTCTGTTTAGTACCTTAATTGCCCTTCTTTGTAGATTTTCGACTTTGTAATGGTCCACATTTCTTTTTTTAAGTTCTTTACCTGCTCGTTTTAGGATTCGCTGAACCTTGTACTGATTACGGTGGAGTTTCTCAGATGTTGTTCGATGAAGCCCCATTATGTTGAGACCATAATATGAGTTTAGACTGCGATAAGTTCATGATTTGCTTACTGAAAGGGTTACTGAAAGGTGTGGCATTTTATACCATCAGATTTACATAATAGTCTTCTTTCGTGAGGTTAGGTTATGTAAGAGGGATTTACCTTTCTGTTAATTAGGATTTTAAAATCAACTTTGTGATGTTGTCTTACTAATGGAACCGTTTAATTACAGGGATAGTCATGTCCCTTTGGGTGTTCATCACATGGTACATGGTGGAATATCAAAGATTAGGAAGAGTGATATGTGCTAAATATCAGGGACAGTCATGTTTCTTTGGTGTGATTTATTTACATGACACCTGATAGAACACCAAAGATTAGAAAGAGTAATACGTACTTAATTACGTAAATTACACTCGATTTGAAGTTTGATAGAAAATAGTTTCAGGTATAAGTAAAGATTAGGGGTACTGTTAAGGGATTGATTATGTATATTTCTTTTAACTTGATTGTTGATAGAGAAACGCTTTCAATGCCTTCTTTTTAAAATAAAAATTTATGTTTCCTGATTTGAAAAGAATAAAATGTACTTTTTTTGCAAAGAAATCTAATCTTTTTTCATTGAATATTCGCAAAAGTATTCTGCATTTTAATATATGAGTTTTGTTTGTTGTTATGCGTTATTATTATTTCCCTCCCATCTTGTACACATAAAGATGATACTCGTTTTTTCGTCATGTCCAGGTTTATTACTTTTTTCAAAATACATTTTTTTCTATGAAAATAATATTTTATCTAAAAAATGTATCTTGTTAAATTGTTCGTCTTGGCCAGAGCTCATTTGGTCGGACTCTTTATTTGATTCAGGGGTCCTCCTTTTGTCTTCTTGTTAGTAACATCAATGGCCTTCTTTTTCTTTTTGGGCGGTGGTGGGTTCTCTTCTTTACCATCTGTAACATTTACTGTCTTTTTGGGTGGAGGTGGAAGAACTACAATTTCTTCTTCTTCTTCTTCTTCGTCTTCAGCCATTCCCGTGTTGGTAGCTTTGTCAACAGTTTGTTTTATTGGGAAATTTTCCCAAGACGTTTTGGATGGAGCTTCATTTGCCCACTGAAAATATGTGCAAGTATCGCCTGGCTTATGGCGACACTTGAAAAATAGTTTTTCAGGGTTTTTTTTCTGACTTGGACAACCACAAGCTTGCTGGTGTTTGACAGTTACAGAATGCGCCACCCTTGGTCTTGAATACGCTGTGAACGTCGAAAAACTTGGTTGCGTATACGTTAAAATCTTCAGCAGGTGTGAAGAATCCGCACGCGTCTTTTTTACACTTTATATACTGCTTTCCCGCTTTTGACGTGAAGAGATGAAGTGCATCACTTGTCTTACAAAAGCATGGGTACTTGTTAATGGAAACCATCTTGACTAAGGACTAAAACTTGATTAAAGTAAAAGGAGAACCTCTGAATCAAATAAAGATCTTGAGCAAAGGCAAACTTATGGGAGTGTACCATCAAATTTATAGTGAAAAAAAACGGAGAGGGACTGGTAATAAGAAAATACATAATTTATATTTTTATTCATTGTTGTTCTTTGGTGTACAATATACAGGATGTTGATTACGTAGAACCTCACAACACTAACAAAACACAATTCAATTCGTTACGTAACTACCATTGTACTTCTTTAAAAACCGTAGGAGCGTTCATCTTCTAATAAATGAATGTTAGCGATGGTATGCAAGGGGGAGTGTCTGATTCACAATAGATGTAGACCATGTGTAATTACTAATAAGACATCATAAGATGATTTGGTTTACTCAACAAGACTATATTTCTGACAGGAAATGGTTTATCAGAAAAAATTTCCAAAACATTCCCAAGAATTTAAGACGGAAAAAAATTTTCATGTACCTCATTGCTACCATTCAGAGCAATATATTTATAACTCAATATTCAACTGTGTGTTTAATTCATCCTTCCAATGTTGAATGAACAATATTCATAGTTACTGATAGTACATCGATCAATCCAACATGTTTTCCTAACATAGAGTATGGAAAATATGTTGAAAAAATCAAAATATATGTGCTTGATAGTAAATCTCTTCGAGTCGGTGTTTGTTGCTAGGTCATTAACCATTGTTTGAGTTTAATGAAGTGATGGCGGAATCAGTCTATTTATCTAGAAGGATTAAAGGAGGCGTGGGAAAAACTTCAAATGCCAAAAAGAGTTCCTACGTATGTTACCGTTTACTTTACTACAAGTTCTTAAAATGTTTTCTCATGTAAAAAAGGATGAAAAAAAAAACACAAATGGATATGTTTCGATGATAAAAAAACGATTGGATGTAATTCATGTTTAGTTTGAGGACTGATGATCCCTTACTCTATTCGAGTTGGTGTTTGTTGCTAGGTCATTAACCATTGTTTGAGTTTAATGAAGTGATGGCGGAATCAGTCTATTGATCTAGAAGGATTAAAGGAGGCGTGGGAAAAACTTCAAATATGCCAAAAAGAGTTCCTACGTATGTTACCGTTTACTTTACTACAAGTTCTTAAAATGTTTTCTCATGTAAAAAAGGATGAAAAAAAACACAAATGGATATGTTTCCATGATAAAAAAACGATTGGATGTAAGTCATGTTTAGTTTGAGGACTGATGATCCCTTACTCTATGTTAAAGTAAAAAGAATAGAATTAAGTAAACGTGAAACAAGAGCCTAATTGGTTCTTGCGTAACACAAGATCAAACATCCGTTAACATTAATGGTTAAATAAGTTAATGAAAAAGGGATTCTTTTTTACGTGTGTATGTTGTATCCCTCAAAATTGGAAGGCATATCAAATGTTCTAAATAAATGAAAGTCTAGGATGAACTTAAAAATAAATTGAATGTATGTTACACAATGAAATTCAATGATATAAACAAAATTTAATGACAGACGCTATAAGTCAGTTAGTCGGGTCAGCTAATTATCAGAGTAGTGAAAACTTTGAATAAATGTTGAATTTCTCAGATACACAGTCACAGGTAGGTATAAAAAAATGCATATTTCTATAAATGTATATTAGCGATGTTATAAAACGTCAGAATAACAACATTAAAGACAGTTTGGGTTTGGCGTCTAATTTTGACCTGAACAATTGGGTGATCATTCTTTTAGAAAATGAGCGTCGCTTGGTTTTTTGCCGTTTCCAATGGATACGAATCTTGTATCACTATAAATAAGAAACACGGAGTATTCACTTTACCCCTGAAACTCGAAAGATTAAAGCCAGTGAAAATCAAGTCATCATGGGTAAGTATCTGATTCATTTTCTGTATTTTTTAAAAAAAAAGATGTACTGCTTGGGTTCTTGTGTGGCCTATTCTACAAAAAATTTCATTTAGCTGATCAACCACAGATATTCAGACAACTAACACTTCATATCTGATTCTTAGGTGAAAAAAGTTTCTAATCTATGATAAATAATTTGATGTTTTTTTCTTGTAGAATGCAAAAAATGCAAGACAAAAACTGAAAACGTGGCGGTACCGGACCCATGCGGTCACAATCTTTGTGGCCGGTGTGGGTTCGCCATGACCAAAAATGGGTTTAGATGTACGGCGTGTGGGTAAGTCTATAAAATGAAACTCATCCCTAACTTTGACGTAATTCTTATGTGTGGTTATTTTTCTTTCTTATCAGTGTAAAAGTCGAAGGAGTAGGGGCCATGGGCTCAATGGACTTCATGTGCGCGGTAATGCGCAATATCGAAGTCCCACGATAGTAAGTATTAACTCAACATTGATATGTTTGCTATGAAGAAAACTCGAAACAAAACGGATTGGGTACTATACTAAATCATGATTCCAAGTAGATTTCATCGTTCTTTTAATAGTTTCTACAACTAAGTTTTGTATTTTTGTTTTTGTTGTATTTTTCAGCGAGGCTTCAAAGAGTGACTAGAGTTGTCGCAAGGGCGTGAGTGTGTGTGTAACGAGTAAGCGAGTGCGTGTGAACATGTAATGAGAGTGTGTGTTATTTTTGTAATAAATCAATTTGCTTTTAAATATGGTGTATATAGATATACATATCTTTGCCCGCATCCTTTGCGTATTTTCTTAAATGCAAATACCGAACTTTGAGCGCGCTTTTTTCTTACAAAAGACAACAATCCTCCAAGATGGCGGCCATTCAATTTCAAACACACCCAATTCAAATCCTTTCAAAGTATAACTTTTAGTATAATGTTTTCCTAAGATTTTTTGCTCATTTTTTACGATAATTTCTGAAATCTTTTTAACTCCTTTTCCCCGTTTTTACGTGTTCTTCGGATTTTCACACAACCCTAAAAGTGTTCCAAAGACCCAGGTATAGTAGTAGCTAAAACAGGATTCAAAGGTCAAATGCTTGATGTTATATTTACTAACACAGTAAACTAACTTTTAGTTCTTACCTTCATTCCGAGTAGTATTTTCTCCCGTGTATAGAAACAACCTCGGAACTGTGAATGTCCTGCCATCTCCCAATAAACACTGCTTTATCCAGGAATTTTGAACCACGAATTGCTCGACCGCCGTTGCTAATTATTTCTCCAAATAAAACCGTCCCCTCACACGCTTCTCTGCCGTAGTGAAAATGAGCTTCTCCCAGTTAATTTTACTCTTCAAAAAGTCACTGCCCAGTTATTAAAACGCCTCGGCTTTGTTAAAGAAATGGAGAGAAGATGAAGAATGACTTCGCAATGACTCGCACAGCCATTACAATTCTACTCGGCGCTAAAATCTTGGTTGGACTTCTAGATGAAATGAAGACACTCTTCTGATTTCTTCAGACACGGCTCAGACTTTGTCTTGTAGTCCCTGGCTTTTTGTAAACAAATTATCATTTGCGTAGAGCAGTTGTGCAGCCGCGTACAGGATATTTTTTCTATCAAAAGATTCGTCAAGGTGTTTGGGTTTCCTGTAGTCTGTCACGTGAGCAGCATCCCCCCTGACCACCCACCCCTCCCCTCTCACTGCCATACCGCCATTGAGCGCGCGCCATCTACCCCTTCCCCGTCGCGCCATGTTGTGACGTCACACCAAGTTGTGACGTAGGGCTTCACAGAAATCACGGGAAATGGCGGGAAAATGCCTCTCGACGTCGAAAATTCACTCGCATCCCTTTGCAACCTGTGATGCTTTGGGTACCCTGTGGATATCACACATGCGCTATATTTGCGATCATTTGGACGCTTTTTTCTTAGGTATGGTGCTCCGCTCTGCGGCCTTCGGCCGCAAAGGAGCTCCGCTATTAGCAAAATTACAAAGTAAAAGGAAAAGCTTTTGTCCATATTTATTTCCTTTGATAAGAATATATGTTATTAGTTTATTGTTATCGTGTTCTGTGTTATTCTGTAATTTTGGTATTCTAATGTAAAAAGTAATTGTATTTAGCGTCCACACACTGCCTGACTTGATTAGCTCCGCTATTTGCAGGTAGTGTGCGTTTTAACTTAGGTCAAAAATAACAATAAAGATTGAAGATTGAAGATTGAAGATTGTGTAATGCCATTGTACATACATAGTCTGCCACCGTCATAGCACGTGACTAAGCACTTGCACTCCCCTTGCCACTTAGAAAATTTCTCCCAAGTTTGGTTGTCTGAGGCTCATTTCATCCAAAGTATCAACAAGTTTGGTTGTCTGGGGTTCATTTCGTCCCGAAATATATTGTTTTTCTCATATGATGACGTCATCGATGATGTCATACCATGTGACCTGGCAGTTGCACCCCCTTACCACTGAGACACGAAAGTTTGGTTGTCTGAGGTTCATCCCTTACCGAGATATATTGTTTTTCTCCTATGATGACGTCATTGATGACGTCATACCACGTCACCATGCAGTTGCACCCCTTGCCACTAAGACATCTTGACCCAAGTTTGGTTGTCTGAGTTTCATCCCTTCCTGATATATCAACCTTTTCTTGTTTGATGACGTCATATCACGTGACCAGGGGCCAATCTGGAGTGATCACTTTACAAGATGGTGTATATATTAACATAACTGGAGTACCTAATTTCATTTGCCCAAACAGAGCTGGATATTACTGCCGGTCATCGGACATTGTCCGATCAAAATCGCCAAATGTCCGGCCAATTTTCCAGTATAAGAGACAACCAAGAATTTTAATGGACATATGTCCGATCAAGTAAGATCTAGCTCTGCTCAAAGTTACGCTAGCACCTGATGCATCACGTTTTAAAAAACTTCAGCTTTAAAACGGCCACATGGAAGCTGCTCCAATTTTCTTGTAATGTAAATCAAAAACAACAAAACTCTTCTTTTTTGTACGTACGTCCCCAGCGTACTCCATTCCCAGACATATCTTGAAATTCCAGTGTGATAATACTTTTACCGGAATTCCGGTGAGTGTGGTTTAAATCCAGTTTCCAGCCAAATAGAAGAATGATTAGCCCATTAGCCTTGTCCACAGGTAAATGTATAATGACAAACTACAGAAAAATGAGCATGGCCCCCTCTCCCGCTAAAAGGTGAGATCCTGCTTTGGAACCTGCTCAAGATATCTACCGGTAACACCTGATTCACACTTACAGGGGTTTCAATAACTTTTGAAGTAGCAGGCTAAGTTTTGGAAGTAGGCGACTTGGTTTTGCGGTCCCGTAAGGCCTTAGCCTTCTAAGGCGGGCACGGGAGCATGCCCCCTGGGAAATTTAGTAGAAAAGGCGTTTTCCTAGGTTGTGAGGGCAAGATAATTGCCATATTCATGTATTCTATTCCTTTAATAATTTCCTTGTAACTGATCAGTTATACAGTCCACGAAAGTTGCCGGCAGTCAGAAGTGAAGTAGACAGCGTTTCACCGCCTGTAGCCGCCTTCTATTGAAACCCCTGCACTTAAACATAAGCACCGGTTGCAAGCACAAGGCATGTGTGAATCAGATATCCCATTAGTACAAATGCACGGCAGTTGAAAGTACAAGTGCACAGCAGCCCATTGATACACGGTAAAATTAAAACATATCTTAATAAACTGAAAGTTTAGCGCTTGAAACACCTTGTTTCCATAGACTGAAAGATTTGATCTAAGAAGGGTACAATCAGCGTTCTTCTGTAGTAATCCTCGGTTGTTTCATGAGGTGTGTTATTCCTATGTAGTTGCCTTCCGACTGTACGTGTGACACTAGGAGGAAAAACATCCACAGCACAAAACTCTTTGCATTCATCAAACCAGTCGTGGAAGACTTCTGCTGCTGTCTTGCGGAGGTCTTGCTTATGGTCTGGCTGACCATCTTGTACTCTTTTACTGCGTCATTTTAATTGTTCTGAAGCTTTAGGAACACTCATAGGTTTTATATATGTCAGAAAGTGGGGGGCATGTGGCAATGAACTGAAAGGGACACATGGCATGGTAAATCCATTTGCTTTGGTGACAGTCTCGTTGTCCCATTTCCATGGATTTTCGGTACGACAACCTTGTACAGAGATACCGTCGTTTCATAAGCTTCATGTCGTTGAATCCATCTCGCTTGGCACAAATCTTTGGGTTTCACATTAGTGAGTGTTGGTTCGTCAACTTTACTTACCTTCTCTAGTAACTTTGCAAGGCACCTGTTTGCAACCTATCGTTAAAGAAATTAATGCTCACACTTTCTTCCTTGTTCCCACTTTTTAGAGGTTTCTACCTTAGGATAGTTATTGTTGTCAGATTTTTCTCTATTAGTATTAGCTTTAAATGTACACTATTAGTACTATTATAAGTATTGATATTCTTAGATTTTAGATTTTATTGTGTAATCCACACGCCCCCTGTGGAAATCAGCTTTTTATTTTAGTTGTCGGGGCAAGCGTGTATAAATAAAGTTTTACCTTCCTACCTACCTACCTTGAGTGGTATCATATATATAATACGATGTCAATTAACTGATAATAAGCAATTATTGGATGAGGTTTGTGATTTCTAGAATAAACAATGTCGAGACAAGTGGAATCAGGCGAGGCCATAATTGTTTTATCTACATTGATTCAGTAAAAAAACTTTTTTTCTGTCAAGCAATTTCTTTTACACAAGCGCCTTGTTAAATAGGGAAAACATTCAAGGGCTCTAGTCCCATGATGCATTGCGCGCGTAGACTGATTCTTATAGACCCTCAAAGTGCGTGATTCCCAAAGTAAAGCGCGCGCTTTTAGCCAATCAAAATCGAGGTAGTGAGTACAATATATAATAATGTCAATTAACTGTTACCACAGGATCCTGGAAAGACGGCTGCGCCACTGAACTGCAATACCACGCCATTTTCTTGCATACGTGGGGAACAGTGTTATAAGATATATTTTTTATCCAAAATGATAAAGTGGACGGAAGATCTAATTCAAGCGTTTTCGTAAGCGAGAAGATCGTAAGCGCTAAGTCTTCCACAGAACCTATGAAGCGTTAGCTGGCGTAGCGACTGTTGAAGAGCCAAAATATGTCACCGGCTAAACAACCTTTCGCGGCGATCCACGAGAATAGCTTCCACAGGTCGACGAAAGTCGGAAAACCACAGAAAACCGAAAGGTGTTGATTTAAGGTGATTTAATGGACATTATCCGATCGTAAACTGAAATACAATGCAACAAGCAATTCTAATTAAAACATTTTACAATAGTGCAATTCAAGAGTAGATAAATGGCATGCATTCCAATCATAGTTTTGGTTTGTCAATAATCATTTGGTAAAGTTTAAAACATGTACAACAAGCATTACATATCAATAAAAGCAGCGAGCGTAAGTATAGGTTCTTGTGTTACATTTGAACGAACTCAAACAATTACTAAATCCAATATAATCCAACACTCACGATACTAATTCAAAAACTAAAAGGGCGATGTCCCATGCCGTGATATGCAGGACTAACAAACTGGAATCATGTTACAAAATACACAAAGGGGACGAATCACAGAAGACTGCTTATCACTAAAAATAGAAATCGCTAGAATCGTTCGGTATTCTTTACATGGCTTCCCTGAAAATTCAATATTTCACTAACTACTATAATCATTGTTCATGAAGCTATACTAACTATAAATATTCATATGTATCAGAGTCCTGACCTGAGAGAGTTCAATTAACAGTTCTTCACTTATTTGTAGGCTCCTCGGCCGGGACTTCCCCGGTCTCACTCACTTGATCGGTATGGTCGCTTGCAGGTAACAGCAATACTAGTTTCTGGACTGGTCGTTCCAGATAGCGTAGTGGGTTTGCTCTCTTACCCTTCTTGTCCAGGCGGCCATCCGCAAGGGCCACCTGGACCTTGCGCACTTGGCCGTCTTGACTTGGATATACTGTAGCGACGCGGGCGAGTTGCCATACGCTGCGTGGAGTGTTTGCATCCTTGACTATAACGATGTCACCTACGCACAGGTTTCTGCGAGGGCGTGTCCACTTCTGGCGTTCTTGCATATGCAGAAAGTACTCATTGCTAGATGTTGTACGCGTCTCCAGCGCTTACGGGCATATACGTCTGCTGGCTCGAAGTTTCCAGGGAGTGAGGTGAGCAACTTGGATTTCATCGTCAGGAGGAGATTTGGAGTCAGCGGTTGAGGCGAGTCAGGATCTGTGAGCTGATTGACTGTGAGTGGGCGGCTGTTAACTACGGACTCAGCCTCGTCCGCAAGGACTCGTCGTCGAGCTGCTCGCCGTTAGCGGTTAGGACAGATGACAGAACAGAACGCACGGATCTGATCTGCCTGTTCCACACCCCTCCCATGTGACTGGCTGCCGGTACTTAATCCAGTCGCACTGGAATTTTAAGAGCTCTTCTCTTACACGTGTTTGATCCATCTCCGTTAGGGCTTCTTTAAGTTCTCTGCTAGCGCCAACGAAGTTCGTACCTTGATCGCTGCGGAGCTGCCTGACGGGGCCTCGTCTACACACAAAACGCCTCAGCGCGTTCAGGAAGGCGTCTGTTTCGAGCGAGGTCGCAGTTTCCAGATGAATCGCTCTTGACGACATACACGTGAAAAGGACGCCATACCTCTTGACTCTCTTTGTACGACCTTCCTTTATCACATAAGGCCCAAAATAATCCACGGCACAATAGGAGAACATTGGGCAGGACTCCAGGCGATCTTCTGGGAGATCGGACATCTTCTGTTCAACGACAGATCCGCGAAGCTGGCGACATTTCACACACGACGCGATCGTGCTGTTGATTGATGTCGTGCCTCCGATTATCCAGTAGCCATTGCACCGTACTTCGTTTAGTGTAATTCCTTTGCCTTGATGCATCGCGCGCTCGTGGAAGTGCTTGATTATAAGGGACGACACGTGACTCTTTTTCGGTAGAATCACTGGATGTTTGACTGCTGTGGGCAGATCTGCGCGTTTGATTCGTCCACCAACGCGCAACGTACCATCTTGCAAATGACACTGTGCAGCTTCAGGTTGTTCGGGTTTTCATTTTCGTCCTTTCCTAGGGTCTGTTAATGACGACGACTGACTATTATTGCTCTAGGCACAAATAGAGACTTACATTTACAAGAAACTCCTGTCCCTTTTCGATCACAAAGCAAACACAACGTTTTTCCTACGTTTTCACCCACGGGCTCCCCACTCGGTGCGCGGCCACTCGACCACAGGAGGCCCGCTCCAGGAGCATTGAAATGTCAACAATATGGTTACAAAATAGTTCTTAACACCCCCACCCGTGACGTGCAACGGGGCGTAAACGTCACTATAACTAGTACATATAGTTCAATAAAGTTCATGAAAAGCTGTAGTTTCCTTGTCTTCACAATGCTCTCTCATTGTTGCTCGTTGCTTGCTTCTAGAAGCGCTAGCTTGCCAACAGGACGCACTAGAGTCCCTTTCTTGGTTACAGCTTCCGCAGATCGGATAAGACCATCGGCGCTAGCGATTGGGGCAATTACTCGTCCTAAGCGCCACTTCCCTCGTGGAACGTTGTCTTCGACGATTACCACTAGATCGCCACGTCGAATATTGCGCTGTAACGAACGCCACTTGCTCCGACGAACCAGGTGTGGAACATATTCCTTTCTCCAACGTTGCCAAAACGGATGTCCCTCTCGACGAGTGTTCCAGGTGTGATATTAGCACTCGCGCATCCATGTAGAAAGTGATTAGGCGTCAGCGCACTCACATCCGTAGGAGACGACGCACTGCCTCCGTACACTAACGGACGAGAATTCAACAGTGATTCAGCTTCGGCGATTACCGTCGAGAATACCTCATCAACCGTAAGAACATTTCCGAGTATCACTTTCATCTCGCGTTTTGTAGACTTGACCAACGCCTCCCACGCCCCGCCGAACCAAGGCGCGTCAGGAGGGATGAAGTCCCATTCAACTCCACGAGCACTTAATTCATCTGCAACTTGCTCTTGATCCATCCTTTTAAGCTCCTCACGTAATTCTCTCTCAGCCCCAACGAAATTTGACCCATTATCACTCATGATGCGAACTGGATTACCACGCCTAGCCATAAAGCGGCGTAGGGCCATTATGAACGAGTCTGCTTCGAGGCTGTGCGCGACTTCTAAATGCACCGCGCGCATATGAAGACAGGTGAACAAACAGATGTAACGCTTCTCTACTCGATTTCGACCGACGTGAACTTGAAATGGACCAGCATAGTCCAGTCCCACATACTTGAATGGCGTACTGACACCGGTAAGACGCGCGGCAGGTAAATCACTCATCCGCTGATTCACTGGTCTAACCCGACGGCGATGACATACCGGACACTGGACAGTACAACGCTTGACTTCAGCCCGACCACGCAAAATCCAGAATCTCTCACGAAGATGGTTGAACACGTGCTCAACTCCCGCATGAGTGAGCTGGCGATGATAATCGCTTACAATAAGACGTGTGATGTCATGTCCATGATCTAGAATTATCGGGTGTCTGACGTCCCAGGTTAACTCTGCCCTGTCGATTCTGCCACCAATACGAAGTGTTCCTTCCATCAGCAGAGGATCAAGACTCACAATGCGACTGGTACGCGACACTGGGTGTCCCTTTGACAACGATGCAATCTCGCTTGCAAATCTGTCTCTCTGTGTCCACATTATCCAATAGCGCTCAGCCTCCTTAAGCTCTTCGACACTAGTGCGTTCGACCTCTTAGCTTGTTTGCGCACATTGTATACAAAACGAAACATCCATCTGATCTGGCGGTAGAGGATCATCCCAGTCGATGCCTCGCGACCACGTGCGCTGTAACAATACCTTGGCGCGTATGACGTAAGGACTAGCCCAACCTAACGGGTCGTACAACCCGGCCAATCTCTTCAAGACGCCACGTTTCGTAGCCTGTGTCGGAGGGCGATCAATGTGTGCAAACGCGAATCCTACTGTGTCCGACTGCGGATCCCATCTCACTCCTAACGCTCTTCCCGACGGCAGGTCTCCCATCTCTAGGGCTTCATTCGGAACAGCTCGCTTCGCTTCTAGGGTCGTGGCCAGTGACGAAGAAATCCATTTGCGCATTGGAAATCTTCCATGGCCCATGAGGTCAGTCACTTCCCTTCGTAGACTTACAGCAGATTCTTCACTCTCACAAGACGTGTACAAGTCATCCGCGAATATATCACGCTTGACGGCGGGGCTGCATCTGGCCAGCGACTCTCGTTCTCCTCTGCGGTGCGCTGAACGGCGAAGTTTGCTTCGCACGGTGAACACTTATCTCCAAAGACCAGACAGTTCATTTCATTTCATAGACTTCAGGAGGTCCTGTGGTTTCTAGCTCATGCCAAAGATAGCGGTGATACTTGCAATCTTCTGGACGCAAACGCACATGACAGAACATATCGGTAATGTCTACCGCGAGTGCCACGGGTCTCTCGCGAAAACGCATCAAAATTCCAGGTAAGTCATTGTGGAGACTCGGTCCAGCCTCAAGACAGTCGTTGAGGCAAATCCCGTGATGCTCTGCGGCCGAATCAAATACAACTCTCGGTAATGGCTTATGAGGCGACAGCACTGGGTGGTGCGGAAGCAGCCACTGTTCTACATCTTCCGCACATTCCTCGGGAGATAGCTTTCGGGCGAATCCCTTCTCTACGTAGGCGCTAATTGCCGTGCAATATTTTTTTTTTTTTTACATATAGTAATTTATTGAAAATAAATAAAGAGATGAAACTAAAGACCAAAAAAAAAGATGAATAATAACAATAACATACAAGCACCCCCCCGCCATCCCACCCAAACAAAAAACTAAAAACGCCCATGCTCACGCCCTACAAAGGATTTTGACGATCAAAGTATGTTTTGCCATTTTGCACAGTGCTTCTCTAGAGTGCCATTTTGGTTTGCAATGAAATGTTCGATTTGCTGAAGGTATTTCATTCTCTTTAGAAAAGTGTCGAAGTTTGGCTTGATCCCACTCAGACGGCATTTAAAAACAACACTCTTAGCAACAAGAATAATAAAATTGAGTAGTTGATTATTCGGTTTTTCCCAGATACCCAGAATGATCGTACTTTCCTTGAATACCGCGCCTTCGTATATGCCATAATGATCTAACCACGTCATCAGACGCGACCAAAAGGTTTTAGTGCAAGAACAGTGGCAGAAAATGTGCTCAGGCGTTTCCTCCGTAGCTTGACAAAAGGTACACAAGGAAGAGGCTACAATCTTCATTTTACAAAGTATCTTGTTTGTGTAAAGGATTCGATGCAGTATTTTATATTGAAATGAAGTAAAAGTTGATTTAAAAGGCACAAGATATATGGCTGCCCAATCGAGATTTTCATCGGGGTATTGTGCGTTGTAGCGTAAAGCAGCAGTAGGGACTATTGATTTCATATTGACAAAATGTTTACAGATAAGCCGAGCAGTAAAGCAATCGCTAGAGACTTCTTCACCGTTTAGACAAATTGTTGGATGGATGCCTGGAGTAGTGGACTCAACTTCGGGGTTGGGATTAGAAGATTTTAAAGATTGCTTCCATTCTTTAGGGATTGCATGATATATACTAACAAGATAAAGGTAATCGGCGGCAGAAAAATTTTCATAGACATTGGTGAAGTACTGAAATTCACGGAGGGCCCCTTCGTTGGAAAGAATGGCGCCGAGTTTAAAATTGCCGTGCAATAGCCGTTTGCCAACTTTGGATCTCTCAATAAGCGACGTTCTACCGATTCGAGGCGACTCAATGCCGTGCTATAGTTATTCGGTAACGGCGGGCGGGTTTCCAAAGAAGAGCTAGTTCGTAGCCCGTCTCCACCTTACGACACGACTCCTTCATCACATCCAACGCCCTTTGCTGTCGAGGGCTGCGCGGCAACGATTCTTCGATTCTAACTCCGAATGTGTCCACGTCCCAAAATTTGCGCAGTTGGTAGTTCGCGTCATCCTCGACTTGTGTGGTGCGCGCGCGAAGAATGCGTGGCGCGGTATTAGCAGTCTCCTGAACTGGGCCCGCGATGACCCAACCCAGCGGTGTCTTCTCCGCATACGGTTCAGTAACACCCCCCGTCGGACTTCAATGGGAGTCATAAGCGCTGCAGCATCTAACCCGAGCAACACATCTGCAACACATTGCCGCTTGACCTCTAACCAATTAATAGCTTGAACTCGGGCGCAAATGTTTTTGATGGTCCAAGCGCATACAGTTTCCTTGACAACAGATGGCGCAAATGGTAAATGAACGCGTTGAGACTTGATTACTGTGCTGACCCCCCTCCCCTCCGGACTGTGTCTACGGTAAGAGTTTTCTTAGGCCCAGAGGTTCCTAATTGTTTGGCAAACCCGGTTCTAATAAGGGTGGTCTCACTTCCAGAGTCTAGCAGCACTGTCCCCATAACGATTTCTCCAGAGTCATTAACAAATTGAACTGCCACGGTTTTCATCGCGACTTTATTCTCACTGACTTGCGCTTTCCCACAACGAAGAACCTCTTTGGAAGGGGGGGGTAGTTCTACTATCAGTTGTTTTTTATCCCCAGTGGGTGTGTCCCTAGATTCAAAATTATGCAGTAGGTAGTGATGTCCCTTTTCACAGTTATCCACCCCACACGTCCCTGACCGACAATTGCGACGCTGATGGCCTGACCTTAAACAGCCAAAACAAACCCTTTTGTCTTTTACAATGTTCCAGCGTTCATTGATCGGTGCGGCTAAAAGGGTTGGACATTTAATTTCTGGGTGTTCCTTGTCGCAGAGCGCGCATTTTCTTTGATGTTGTTGTTGCTTTGTATTGAAATGCATGGTTTGATACCTAGAATCTCTTTGTGGGCGTGGCGTCGGCGCATTTGGGGGTTTGCTGTTTGGGGGCTTACCCTTCTCTGATTTCTCATCATACCGTTCGCGCATGCGTAGTGTCTTTGCGTGCTCCTGAGCCCACTCGGACAAACCCTTTACATCTTCCTGAATCTCCTTTCGCTCTACTCTCATAACAAATTCGTCTCTATCTTGGGTGGGCAATTTACGAACTAACATCATGCACAAGGGTAAGCTCTTAATTTCATGCCTGTAAGTCGGGTGATCTAGGGCGAACACTGCGGCCTGGAGCGCATCAGCGATTTGCTGAAATCCTTCTCGATCATTGTCATTTATTTTAGGCCAATCAGTGATCCTATGCAAGTGAGCTTCAACCACTTCGCTGGGATCACCATATCTATCACAAAGCAATTTGACGGCTCTCAAATAATCACCTGGGGCCCCGGTTAGGCATGAGATTACTCCCCTAACTTCTCTGTCACTGATTGTTGAGATGTGCAAACTTCACTGCATCACTTAAGGTATAAGTATACCTTTGAAGGGTGTCGCGGGAAAAAATTTCGTATCGCGTCACAATTTACACCACAAACGTCGTTCATATATCATTTTAAAGCTAAAAGGTTGGGCTATGTGATGAATAACTTTGTTTTCATTATATTGTACATTAACATATATTTGTTTAGCTCTAAAGAAAAAAGTACCGACTTTCTTGAAAAAGTTCCAGCTTCTTCCAATTAAATTGCACAGATCCAAATTTAAGCAAAATCTATTCTTTAGAAGGCGATCTAAAAAAGGTGTGCGGGATTTTTGATTTTCCTTCAAAACATATTTTATGCTAATTTTTGTGTTAGAATTGCCAAAAATATCGATTTTCAATCTGTTTTACATAATATTTCCGAAAATACGTAAAATATCAAAAATCCCGCACACCTTTTTTCAGATCGCCCTCTAAGGAATACATTTTGGGGAAATCTGGAGCTTTTAACATTAACTGGAAGTGGCAGGAACTCTTAAAAAGCAAAAATTGGTACTTTTCCTTTGAAGCACAAAACGACGAAAACGTTCCATCAAATTAACGTTGCATATAAATATACCACTTAGCAAGTAAGGCCGTTTCACAAGCTTTAAAACGATATATAAATGGCCCTTGTAGTGTAAATAATGACGCGACAGTGATTTTTTTTCGCGAAAAATTGACGTCTCTCGCGCAAAGGTATACTCATACCTTAATGATTTGTTTTCATGTACTAAAGAGCTAAAAATCCCCCAGAAATATGGCGATTTATCTCTATCTCCGTCAAACGTAGGGACTTGAACGCCTTTCAAGCCACTTTTCGCCGAGAAACTAATATCATTGTCACTGCTACCACTGGCATTGGCAGCACTCTGGCTCGACAAAGACTTATTCGACTTTTATTCACATATGCATTTATCTCACCTACAATTTCATCCACATCGACTTGTAGGTCTTCTAGATATTTCCTGTCTGTTTCCAAAGAGTCCGGGTCTAGCGTTTCTAATTCTAAGTTCAGTTCTTTTACCTTTTCCCAAGCATTCTCGAGGCTTTTCGAGTACTGTTGGATCTTCTCCATGTTACTTTCGGTGGTGATCAATTCCTTGATCTTGTTGGTGTTTCTTGTAATACTTGACTTGGCGACTTTCCGACATATCCGGCTCGAAGGACCAGCTGTTAATGACGACGACTGACTTTGATTGCTCTAGGCACAAATAGAGACTTACATTTACAAGAAACTCCTGTCCCTTTTCGATCACAAACCAAACACAACGTTTTTTCTACGTTTTTACCCACGTGCTCCCCACTCGGTGCGCGGCCACTGGACCACAGAGGCCCGCTCCAGGAGCATTGAAATGTCAACAAAATGGTTACAAAATAGTTCTTAACAGGGTCTTGATCTCTTCTTGAAAAGCTTATGCTTGAACAGAGCGGATGATGAGCATTCCAGCTTCTAAATCTTCAACGGTAATATGCGTGTCTTCGCTTTCTCCCTTGTTTGCCCGGCTCTTAAGTTTCTTTAAGTACTTCACGCAAATGGCGACGGCGCGTTTTGCACGATGCCAATCTGAGAATCGCTCGACTCTCTCTGCAAGGCTCGGATAACTGATAGCGGATGTCGTCGCCATGGCGACGGACTTCTTGACGTTTGGATCGTTTTGTGAAAGAACGAAGTCTTGGTCGGATTTGTCACTTGACGGCCACTTAATCCGATCTTTCCACAGGAACCCTGGTCCCCAGATCCATCTTGAGCTTGAGAGGTCTTGAGCCTTTACTCGTCTGGATGCTTCGTCAGCTGGGTTTTCTTTCGATTCTACATACTTCCACTGAGATGGAATAGTGTGGTCCTGGATCTCTTGGACGCGGTTTGAAACGAACACGTGAAAACGCCGGCTCTCGTTATTGACGTAGCCGATGACCACTTTACTGTCCGTCCAAAAGTAATCTTGATATATCTTGTATTCCAGCTCTTGGTGGATTTGTTCGCTGACTCTGACAGCGCATACGGCGGCGGTGAGCTCCAGTCGCGGAATCGTGACTGGCTTCAGTGGAGCTAGCCTGGACTTGCCCATCACGAGGGATGTGGACTCGCTTATCCTCGTTTTCGAGTCGCAAATAGCTACACTGGCCGTAGCCCTTGACACTTGCGTCGGAAAAGTGATGAAGTTCGACGTGTCCAAAATCGACGGGCTTGTAACATCTAGGGATTGAGATGCGCTCGAGTTGCAACAGCTCTGTCCTCCACCTTTCCCGCTTAACTTTAACGTCGTCTGGAATTGGATTGTCCCATCCTAAGTCCAGACTGCATAACTCTTGTAGGATTGTAACAGGAGCGGGGCAACGAATCCGATAGGGTCGAAGATAGAGCTGACAGTTGATAGAATACCTCGTCTTGTGCACGGCTTGTCTTGTAGTGTTATGCAAAACTGGAAGCGATCTGATTCTACGCACCACTGCACTCCGTGGATGCGTTCTAAAGGAAGCGAGTCTAAGTCCAGGTTTAACTGCTTAACGCCTTCGGCCCGGTCTGTCTCTGGAATCTTTCTTAAGCTCTTACTCTTTGAGGTAAATTCATGTAGCTTGAAGCCTCCACTTGCGCACATTTGTTTTGCTTTCTTGTCGAGTTCGGCTGCTTCTTCGGCCGTGGGGAGAGACTTCAGGCCGTCGTCTACGTAAAAGTCGTTCCTGAGGAAATTTTCCGCGTCTGTACCAAACTCGCTTTCATGGTCGTCGACGGTGGTCTTAAGTGCGAAGTTTGCGCATGCGGGAGACGACGTGGCACCAAACAAATGTACGGTCATTCTACTGGTTCTTGATTCATGTCGCTGTTTGGCCACCAGAGGAAGCGCAGAAGATCTCTGTGCTCTTTGTTTACTTTCACTTGGTGAAACATTCCCTCGATGTCGCACGTGAACGCTACTGCTTCTTGTCGTAACCTGAGTAAGACACCAGTTAGATTGTTCGTGAGTGAAGGGCCTTGGAGAAGGTACTTGTTAAGGGATTCTCCCATGAGCTCCTGACTGCAATTAAACACGACTATTAATTTCTTCTTTCTGGGGTGGAATGTGCCATGGTGATTGATGTACCAGGTAGTACCAGGGGGGGGGGGATGAACTTTGTCACTTGGGATTCTCTCGGCAAATCCGTGTTTCATCATCTCTGACATAAACTTAAAATATTCTTCTTTGTATGCTAGGTTGCTAGGCGACTCCATTCTCTTTTTAGTTGGTTCATTCGATGCACTGCTGTATTTCGGTTATTCGGCAGACCCTTAAAATTCTCTTTCAGCGGCAGGGGGAGTTCGTAATGGCCTTCGCACCTGTGTATACCTTGCTCGACAATAGTTAGGAATTTCCCGTCTTCCTTAGAAAGACTCTTGGGCGTTTTGTTGTGCTCTGCGAAGTCTAGATTGAACATTTGTGCCACCGCGGACGGGTGAACAATTTCCTTTGTTTGTTCACTGATAATGAACTTTAGCTCTCTGTCCTCGCTATTTGTTTCTTGAGCGAGTATTCTATTGCAAGAAGATTCTTCTGATTCGCCGTCATTCGAAGGGATGTGAGAGGGGCTGACCGGTCCGACTATGCACCAACCGAGCAATGTTCGTACGGCATACGGGTCTTCGGTCTTGCCAGTGATGACTTCTTTAGGCTTGGTTGCTTTCGGGCAATTGCATCCGATAAGCAGGCCTATTTCCAAGTTCTCGTCTGGTCTTGGAATCTTGTCTTTGATTGAGTCAGTGCGTTCTGCTATTAAGCCGTCAACTCTGGTCGCGGATATCATTTGGTTTCCATGCATCGTGGATAGGTTCAGGTTCGTATCCACTCCCTCGATTCCAAGCTCTTCTTTCACTTCAGCTGTCACGAAGGTTGTGTCGCTCGCGTCGTCGAGAGGCGCATAAGTCTTGACCTCGACGCTCGGGTCGTCTTTGTGGTGCAAGACTACAGGGACGATTCGAAAGGCGGTGATACAGCCTAGGCCGCTGGCTGAACTGAGCGAAACACTAGTGGCGTTAGACTGCGCGGCTTCCGTGGCGGGAGGCGATTACGAAGACCGAGCTGAAAACTGGGCACTAGGTAAGTCATCACGTGACTTGGGTTTAACTCGTGCTACGTGCAAGAGGGTGTGGTGACGTTTCCGCATTCTTCGCAGCCAGACGAGAACGTGCAATTGGCTGAGAGATGACCAGGCATAAGACATCGGAAGCACCGTCCCTTGGATCTAGCAAACTCAAATCTTTCATTCACGGGAGCCTCAGCAAAGCTGCTGCATTTTGCCAGGGCGTGCTTAGCATGCAGGGATGTGACTGCTTATGCCTGGTGCACATTAGCGACATAGCGACATAACGACATAAGAGCATAATGACATAACAACATAACGACATAAGGGTCTAATGTGAACGCTGACGACATAAGCGCGGAATAAAAATGAAAATCATTTGTTGTTTTCAAGATGGAGGGCGAGGGAAATGCTTTTGTTGCTGTTTGTGTCGGTGTTTTATTTTTGTTATTGAAAAGACGTCGTCTGCGTCTAGCGGGCACAACCAAGAAGAGAACGGTGAATCGAACAAAGTGGGTGAGGCCCATATTTATGCAAGCTGAGCGTGAAAAATACGGCCAGTTTCACAGCTTGGTTAGAAAACTCCAAACTGGAGACCGCGAGTATTACTTCAGGTAAGTGTTCCGGCCATATTGATTTGACTTTTTATTTTGTGTCGTTCATGTTCCTAACAACCCTGTGGTTCGTAATTGCCGCGGTGAAAACGAGGTATGGAAACTAGTAGAAGTGGTTTCTGTTTGTCATGCGCTGACTTGAAAAGCTCGGCGTGAAATTTATTCGAAGCAAAGTCATGTATTCATTCCATGGAAAAGAGACGAGAGCTGCCGGAGAAAAACCAACAGGCTTGAGAAAAATATTTAAGACATTTATTGATGTTTGAATTTGTTTTGGTTGTTCTTCCTAAAACATTCCCCTGTTAAGCTTAATACATTCACGTTTGTGATGAAAGCCACTCTGTCTTCTCTGGTGGCTTTCATTAAAATTATTTTTATCGGCTAAAAACCTTTCTCCAGTGAATGTATTTTGCCGATGCACTGTAGTTTTCAAAATGCGAAACATTTATAGAGAATAACCAAAATATACAGTTCACGAAAGATTTTTATTATTAACAACAGCGAAAAAACTTTTATGCTCCCTAGTTTTATGAAGAACAGTGTATTATAATTTTATCATTTACGTTTTGTACACTCTATTGTGGGGGGCGGGGCGGGGGGGGCGGGGGGGGGAGAAATATTTCCTGGTATCACACAAATGTAATTGCTGTTTTGGCATTAATAATACCCAGGAGAAAATTTTGTCATGGCTCAATCATTTGGTGACTAATGACATGAATGGTTGTGGACATACACATATAATAATAATTGGTTATAATAATGATAATTATAATAATAAATGGTTGTGGATGTAATTCAAACAGGTATATGCGAATGTCCCCAGAGAGATTTGAGCATCTCCATTCCCTGGTTGGGCCAATGATTGCCAAGAAGGATACAAAACTGCGAAAGGCTATTTCCTCTGAAGAGCGACTTGTTGTTACACTGAGATACCTGGCCACTGGAGACTCTCAACAATCACAGTCATTTAACTTTTTAATTGGCAAATCCACTGTATCAAAGATAGTCCGGGAGACCTGTGCTGCAATTTGGGAAGCCCTCCATGAATCATACCTGAAGACACCCTCTACACAGGAAGAGTGGAAGTCTGAAGCAGATGACTTTGAAAATATGTGGAACTTTCCACACTGTGTAGGGGCTGGGGATGGGAAGCATGTTGTTATTGAGTGTCCGTCTAACTCGGGGTCTGATTTTTATAATTATAAAGGCACCTATAGCATTGTTTTGTTAGCCTATGGGGATGCAAGGTATTGCTTCACGGCAGTCGACATTGGACAATATGGCAAGTGTAATGATTCAGGTGCATATGATGATTCACAGATTGGCAAAAACCTTGAAAGTAATAGATTTGACATCCCACCCCCAGAGCCACTGCAGGGATTCCAGGGAAATGCCCCATATGTGACTGTAGTTGACGAAGGCCTACCTCTTAGATCTTATCAGATGCGGCCACACCCAAGAAGGGGTTTAACAGAAGAGCAGGCCATCTTTAACTACCGGCTTTCAAGGGCAAGAAGAACAATAGAGAATATCTTTGGAATCCTGGCAGCCCGATGGAGGATATACAGGCGTCCCATAAGAGCTGATGTGGCTACAGTCGAGGGGATTGTGAAGGCCACTGTCTGCCTTCATAACTACCTTCAGCTGACAGCCAATGCTGCCTACTCACCTGCAGGATTTGTGGATAGTGAGGATGTGACAGGCAACATCAGGCCTGGTGACTGGAGAAAGATTGTCAGTAATGACTCCAGTGCACTCCACTCCTTTCCCTCCAAACAAGGGAGAACCTGCACAGATGGCAATAACATCAGGAAGCTGTATACCGAGTACTTCAACTCGCCATCTGGATCAGTGCCATGGCAAAGGGATCGTGTCCGCTCTTGTGGGCCACAGCTGCACTAGAGTTATGCCTGAAAGCAATTACCTAGTCCAGGTTTTTTTTTTGGGGGGGGGGGGAGGGTTGATATGTTCACTCTCAGTATTTTTGGGGTTGATGAATTTGCCCATGGTACCTAGTGCAGAGACATAATGTGGGATTGTGGGATTGAGGTCCTACATAAAATTTTCCAGGTCTATTGGACTCTGGTCCACGATAGGGGGTGTGTCTGGAGACTGGAAATTCCAAGGGGGAGGGTAAAAAGGGTGACTTTCCAGGGACATTTTATCCAAAAATAGATTTTCCAGGGGTATTTTGCCAGAAAAAATGGAATTCCAGGGGAGGGGGTCCTTTATGGGGCTGGAAATTGGGTCTGATTCATGAGTTGAAATTCCAGGGGAGGGTTTTTTTTATGGGAGGTCCCGAACCCCCCTGGTGTGGTTTAGTATATATAATAGGACTCCATGCTGTCCAATTAAGAAAAAATGGATGATTCAGAGGAACTCCAAAATTGGACGAGGCCGCAGGCCGCAGGCCAGTCACCAGGCCTGATGTTGCCCGCGATCCAATTAAAAAATAATTGGACGATTCAAGAAAAATCTACCTGCCGGCACAATGGGATTTCGAGCTGGCTATATAATTAAAAATGCAATCAGCAAATTTTATTTGGAACCATTGCCTGACTGCCATTGTCAATTTTAACTCTGAGAACTATTCAAGACAATTTGCAGATTTTTAATGTTTCTCTGTACAGACAAAAATTAAACTAGGGAACCAATAAGATGTTGGTTCCCTAGTTTAATTTTTGTAATTTTTTTTTAATTTTTTGATAGCCAAACTAGAATATGCAGTGAAGGGCAATGACAAACAGCCCTACCAATTAATTGGATAAAATGTGTTTTTGTGATTGGGAATGCCACACCAATTTTAAAGTGATCTGGAAATGATTATGTATGTATGCAAGTTATTCTCATTAAATATTTCCTTACATCATCATTTTTTTAACAAATAGCCATTAGGACTGTTTACAATAGCTGGCTACAATCAAACTATTGATTTCCTTAAAACTCCAAGGATATATTTTCTCATGCAACCACACAAAGCCTCTTCTTGAATGGTAATGTCTCTACAGTTGATTTGCACTGGCAAATTCTTAAGTTGATGAAATTAAATTTAATGACCTTTAAGTTGATCAATTTTTCATTTGCTGATAATGAACTATCATAAAAAATGTATATTAAAAATAATTCATTGAATAATTCAATAAATGACAGAGTTCCTGAAAGTTACAGGCCACTAACAGAAGGAAGGCCAGTTTGCATTGAAGGCAAAACTGTCTGCAATATGCCCAGTGATGCTAGCTTTGCTTCCATGCAAACCTGGCTTATCCTGAACTTTGCCAGTGCATTCTGCTCTAGAGTCATGGTGCGGAGTTGGGATGCAATATAAGCACAAAACAACTCATCCTCATCTTTGGCAGTCTCAGGCTGTGGGTTCGAAAGCTGGACGAGGCAAGAGAGCATCTGCTGCTCAACAGAGTCTCCCACCTCCCCCTCTTTCTCTGCCTCAGACTTTCGCTTTCTAAGCCACTTGGGACGGCCAGTAGCCTCAGATTGTGGGATGGACAGAATTTCCAGGGAGCTTCCCATCTCGTTCTCCTCACCATCCTCATCTGCCTCATCACCTTCCTGGCCTGCCTCACAGACTGCTACCTCAACATTTGTTGAGGTGCGCCTCCTTGGTGCGATGTAACTATCCAGCCAAGAAAGGTAAGGATATAGCTCTGATGCCTCTTGCTTAGCTTTTTTCACATCAGCAGCTGCCGCACCTTAAAACAAGGAAATTGCATGGTCCTGCTATGTTTCTGGGATGAAGGGTCATAACTTTTAAGTAGTTTTCAGGTCATAATTTACCAAGCTAATTTCCATCAAAAATATAGTGATTTTTATAATGAATCAAAGGCAATTCCAGACAAAATAAACACCCTCGCCATGGTGGGAATTCAAAATTGTAGAGGGGAGGGGGGAGGTGTCAATTTACCTGTCTTTTTTCATACAAATACTGTTTTTTCGTTGGAAATTCCAGGGTTTTTTTTGGGGGGGGGGGGGATGAGTGCATTCACTCTGTGGTGAGGGTATGGATTTTTCTGGAATTGCACAATCACAAAAATATGCTTGCTTATCCATGTACTGTTTATCAGTTGTAAAACGTCGGAAAGATGAAATCATTTGATACAATTAAACAAACTTTTTAGCAACTCTTGAATTTTGCCCCTTGTGGCAAAAAAAAGTGGTGCATATTTTCGCTTAACAAGAAGTAGAATTTTAATTTACACTGATCATTTCCATAGAAATACTGTATTTTCCTTGGAAATTCCAGAGGGGTGTGGGGTCACTTTCCAACACCCTTCCGTGGAGGGGGTATGGATATTTTCTGGAACCACACATTAGAGGTCCCTGTCCTATTGCACCAGTCAATTGTAACCACCTCCCCCCCCCCCCCCCAAACCTCAGGGAAGGGTGGTGAAAACGTGGGGCATTTATACAAATAGGCGAGGCTGTGGTCCTGACTACGTGGGGGATATTCTCATCGTGGAGCCCCCACCCCTGAGTGTGGGGAATTAGGTGGGGGATATAATTTCTCCGCAATCTCTCCATTCACCTTGAAATACATCAGGAGCGCTGACCACATGCCAAACAATGCAAAACGCCATTTATGTCAAGAAACTTTGAGCTAAGTTATTTGCCATATTTTTATACCAATGCATTATATTATTATTAGGTGCTTTCCTCATTTCTCCCTAATAATTTTCGGAAGTGTTCAGCATATACTACGAAATACACAATGTGGTAGCTCACTCTTGAGGGTAGGGGCAAAAATCTAGTATGACTCAGCTAAAAATCCATGTCCCCACCCTTCCCCGGGGTTGGGGGGTGGTGGTTACAATGGGCCTTTCCATTTTATATGCACACACCCCCCATTGAGGGACCTGGAAATCCATGTGAAAGGGATGGGGTCAGTAGGGAAAATATCCTAGGGGACTCATCGGAAAATTCCAGTGGGCTCCGTCAGAAAAAGCTGAAAACATCCAAAGGCCCAAATGGGGAAGGCAGTTAGAAGGCACAAAATATCCACGGGCCTTTTTCCCACATTCTTGAGCAAATTTCGAACAAACAAGTTCCGAGGGCAATTCCCTCAATAGGGGCAGTACACAAACATTGAAATCCAAGGGGGACATTGAGAATTCCCTCAGTAGTGGTAGCCACCATTCCGTTGTCCAAGGGGGTCTATAATTGATTCCCTCAATAGAGGCAGAGATGAAAAGGGAGAGACCAAGGGGGGTCAACAGCAATTCCCTCAATAGGGTGAGCTTATTGTGGGGCAAATCCAAGGGGGCTTACGCAGGTACTCATCCAAGGGGGATGCACAATATTGTCGTCCAAGGGGGGTATCTGAAGGGCTCCCTCAAATAGGTGGGGTGTGAATAAAAAATGGAATGGCCCAATTGACTGGTGCATATGTCTAGTGCAAAAGGTATTCTAGTTATAGCTAGAACATAACGGAATGTAAAAGTTTCAATTATTGTTTATTTTCCTTTGTTCAGTGTACTTGTAAAATCAATGAGACCGAGATGAGATACACATGATTGAGAGAAGGAGATAATAATACGAGATAAGCACGTCGACCAATCCTACCTGACTTGGTCTTTCCATTTATTTTTGCTTTGTCCCTCGTGTAGCGCCCTCTCAATGCTGTAAATCTTCGTTTCGCTTCGTCCGCTACAAATAAGCAAAAATAATAAAAGAATACCAAAATTAAGGTTGAGTTTGCTACATTAGGACAAAAGTTAAAATTAAGCTTAATACTAATAGATGACTGTCTTTATTTTGTGCACGACGTAACCAGAAACACAATTTCCCCGGTCCTTTCGAGACAACGGCTTGACACATGAAATCATCCTGTTCCAGTGGTTGTAGTTGGGCTTGAAGCTCTGATATTTGTTTTTAGAAATTCCAACAATTTTAATGTAGAACTAGAAGCTAGAGAGAAAGACAAGACAAAAAGGTTTTCTTCGTCGACGCCAACTGCTGCAATAATTTTCAGTCAGGCGTTCCGCTGACTCGCACATTTGAATGATAGGTGACAGCTCGCTTCTCATTGGAAAACGCACAACCCGTGACCTTTGGCAACAACAATTCATTGGGTACTTACCAGAAATGCACCCTGCCGCCTCCGCCACTTTGTTCCACGCATTTGCTTTTGCGCTGTTGTCGCGGAACTCTTTCAATGATTTTTTGTAGAGTACAGGAAATTGCCTTACTGCTTCTGCCAATACTTCGTCTCCGAGGTAACTTATCTCCTCAACTATCGCCGTCGCCATTTTGACAGACTTTCCCACTGCAATGTTTTGGCGCCGAAACTAGTTTGCAGCGGCCGCGGGCGCGTTGTTTATTTTTTGGCGCGAAATTCAAGTCAGAAAAATTTGCGAGCGCAGATGGGAGCTAAAACTTGCAAGGAATGAACGCTGAAACGTTCGAATCCAGAAAAAATATTCGAAAAACCTGACATAACGACATAAGAGAAAAAACATGTTTTTTCTCTTATGTCGTTATGACTTTGTCGTTATGTCGATCTTATGTTGTTATGTCGCGATGTTCACACTTGTACATAAGAACATAAGAGAGCGCGCTCTTATGTCGTTATGTTGTTATGTCGCTAGTGTGCACCAGGCATAAGCGTTACACTTTGGACAGGGTTCTTGTTGCGTTATTGGGCTTGATTGACCGTGTTGGCTAGAGCGACGCGGGGCAACACTTTGCGTGGTACTAGTTGCGAGGGCTTGGCTTGAGTTAACTCCAACTGGCTGTCTTGGCTTTCCGCTTCGAGTATCTCTAGGGTTAATTTTTCTTCTTTCTTTCTTGAGCACATCAGGGGAGAACACTGGATCGTTGGCGAGCTCAGATTCTTGTTTCACAATTTAACAAAATCTTTAAATTCTACTAGTCTCTGTTCTTTGATCTGTAGCTCGTGTGCCAACCTACACTACTTAATTCCTAAATAGGAAGGTAGTTTAGCGGATATGCTCTGAATAATTTGAGTCGAGCCTAGCTTGCGAGCTTGGTTAGAGACTTCATGGTTTTCATCGCCTCCTCGCAGCGAATTAAGAAATCTGAAAAGTCCTGAAGCCCTTTACTGTCTCCATCACTTATCTGCCGCCAGGTACTTAGTTTAGACTTATAATTTTCTGCGACAACCACAGGGTTACCGAAACGCCGGGCCAAGAGCTTGCGTGCTTCACGGTAGGCATTGTCAGAGTTGGTTGCTAGGAAACCCTTTATGGCCTCATTTGCCTTTCCACTCGTATATTTTTCTAGGAAAAACGTACGGTCCTTATCTGAACGGACATTAGCGGCGATAATAGAATCGAAGGCGGCGATGAAAGCCGGGTACTCGAAAGTGTCACCCGAGAACGTCGGCGGCTCCTTTACGCGGAGATGAAAGGATTTCTGTTGATTTATCAGTAATGAACTAAGCTCTGTTTGACGAGCTTGAAGGCTAACAAGCTGATTGAGAGCGAGGCTCATATCAGATGATTGCTCAGCGTTCTGTGCTGAAGTAATTTGCTGCTGAGTAAGACTATGTCGTGGTTGGGAGGCGAGAACTGCAGGCTCTGATTTTGGGGCAAAGGAAGTACTATTAGGGTCCATTTTCAATTCATGCAAGCCAATTTCCTGTTTGACACATTTCGTGACCTCTGGCATTTGAAAGTTTATCTCGGGCTTGATAACTACATCCCCTGTTTACACATCCTGTTTCATTTGTCCGTCAGCTTTTTCGTCTAAAATGTCTTTGAAAGCGCTTTCTTCTGCCTTAGCGAGTGCATAGTCTTTCTCCAACTGAATTCGCCTCAGCTCGCTTACCTTCTCGAAATAAGCAAATTCAATTTTCGCCTTAGCAGCCTTTGCAATGGCATCTGCTTTAGCTAGTGATGCTGAGCGCAGGGAAGACCTACATGACTGGCTGCTTTTATTTGTCTTCGCGTCACTCCTATGACTAGATTTGACGCTCGACTCGGCGCGATAGGAAGCACTTTCGAGAGATTGTATGAATTCACAAATCCTCTGTTCTGTGAACTCGCGATCTCTGGCATCGAACCACTGATAGGACTGACCCTTTTCCAGAACAGTGTCTAATAGTTCGTCGTGTGCAAAATGCGCGTCATTAAGTTGTTCCTTTAAGAAATCTAACCTTTGCCGCTCGTCTTCTAATGTTTCTAAATTCACTTGTGGGTCGCCACAAAGTTTTTTGACGCGTTCGAGCTCAACCTTCGAAACGCGCTTTCCCTATTTATTCCCTTGCACCTTTCAGAAACGCCTTTCCCCTTTCGGAAAATGTCTGCTTTCGGTGAGGCGAAACATACTGAAATTTTGATCTAGCCACGGGTGCTTTGGAGCGATTATAACTTGTTTTGTCGTCGATTAAAGCCAGCTCTTCCGGTGCGGACAGAGCACTCATTGTTCGACGGTCACGTTTATTCAAAAGTTCACAAAGTCCACAAAGTTCTGTTGAGTTCAACTACCGATGGTCGACATAGGGCAGCTTTATTTTACTGTAGCGTTAGCCCGCGTAGCGACTGTTGAAGAGCCAAAATATGTCACCGGCTAAACAACCTTTCGCGGCGATCCACGGGAATAGCTTTTACAGGTCGACGAAAGTCGGAAAACCACAGAAAACCGGAGGTGATGATTTAAGGTGATTTAATGGACATTAATCGATCTTAAACTGAAATACAATGCAACAAGCAATTCGAATTAAAACATTTTACAAAAGTGCAATTCAAGAGTAGATAAATGGCATGCATTCCAATCATAGTTTTGGCTCAATAATCATTTGGTAAAGTTTAAAACATGTACAACAAGCATTCCATATCAATAAAAAACAGCGAGCGTAAATCATAAATGGCTTAAACTTAAGTATAGGTTCTTGTGATACATTTAAACTATTAGATTATGAACTAGACACGCTCATAGGTGTGCTACAATGGGTAATCACGCGATCAAAAGAACGTGGGCTAAAGAACGTGGGCGAGACTTTAACAGCGTATAACGCTAAGAAGCTTACAATTTCCAATTATATAAGGCCTGGTGATGTAACTCAACTCGTAGTATTATGGGCGTTGTTATGTGTTTAGGCAACAACATAAGTACAATACAAAACGGTCCTTAAAGGGTGCTAAACATAACATTGATAAGCAAGGGCTTGTATATAAAGAAACTAAAACTAGGGTACTTACATATCAGTTCCCGCTTGCCTCTAAGTGCCAAAGGTAAGCAACGAACTCAAACAATTACTAAATCCAATATAATCCAACACTCACGATACTAATTCAAAAAATAACTAAAAGGGCGGTGTCCCATGCCGTGATATGCAGGACTAACAAACTGGAATCATGTTACAAAATACACAATGGGGACGAATCACAGAACACTGCTTATCACTAAAAATAGAAATCGCTAGAATCGTTCGGTATTCTTTACACCCCAAAAATAAATCATTTCTCGCAACCGAAAGCAACAAAGACGACCAAACCTACGAAATTCTCACACAAATCGCACAGTAATGTTCACGCAAAAGTCGTCTTTCCAAAAAGATCAGAGCTAGTGGACAAGATTTTGGGGCGTTGCACGAAGCGCTAGAGTGCCTTTTTAAACACTTGGTTCACAAACAACAGAGGTTTGACAGCTTTTTGAGCCCGGTATAAAACTTTCGAAATCTCTACTAAAAACAGAGATTTTGAGCCGAAAAATCGAAGCTCAAAAACCTGAACAGAAGGAGGAAATGTCACCAGTATGGCAGGCCGTTTGTAGCAATTTCAATACTTAAAATATCAATTCAATTCAATATGAATTCATTCAATTCAATAATGACATTTCATTCAATCCCCTGTATGCATTCAATTTAATCTTGAAAATAAAATCAATTGAATCACAAAATTTATTACTATTTACTATTTGAAATTACTTCTATTCAATGCCTGATGCCTTCATTCAATGCTTTGCATACTATTCAATTCTATCACTCAAGTGTTTAAAATCATTTTTTTTCTAAAATCATTCCAATGCAGTGTAAATACATTCAATTCAGTTTTGATCACTTCAGTTCAATATCTAAAATCAATTCAATTTTCTGTGAATGATTTATTTAATAATTTGGGGCGAGCGTTCCGGATTGGCCGCGGATGACTGTGTACCACTTTGGTCGGGGTACCTGTGGTTTAGTAAACATGGCGGCCGACTCGGCCGACGACAGTTTCCAAATTTCGTTTCATTTGGAGAAGTTCCTTAACTCTTTCCAGACGGCCCCTGTAAATATCGATCACCCATGATCGATGGCTTCAAAAATTCTAACACAAGATTTTTTGTCACAAGATCATAAATACTGCCAATGTAGATAGCTGATATCTTGATTAACATGTTAAATCATAAATGACTAGGCTCTAGGCGTGCATTTTGCTTTTATTTTCAAACTCACTTTACAAATGCTCACTCGATCTTGTTTTGTGGTGGCGTAACGAGGGCCTAAAATGTCTATGTTTGATTCTCTTATTCTCGATTAGTACAGTGAAATCTTCCCAAATTTCAAGTTACAAGCAACAAACATACCTTCTGCAGTTGCACTAACCTATTTTCTAGCATTTGAGATCCAAAGACTGCCAGAGTGTAGGCATTTTCTTCTCAAGCACTTGCAAACAAGAAAATTCAACGTCCACGCCCGTGGAGCATGCTGGGAACTTGTACACAACCAACCATAGAGGTCTCCCAACTTTAAATATTGTAAAATATATATAAGTCTGAAGCCTTGCCTGCCAAGTAGCACAATTTTGGGCTTTTTATCTAGCAAACATTGTGAAATATCTAAATCAGAAGTCAGACATGGCTTCAAACTGCCTCGTTTCTCAGAGCTCAGGTATGTTTCCCAGAATATTTTTCTTGCCACCATTGTCGAATTTCAGGAGCAATTTCTGGTAAAAATACCTTGCACTTAGCTCGGTTCTTTGAGAAAGTGCTGAATTATGCTGTCAAAAGACTTCATGATGTCCCCAGCACTCTGAGAAATGAGAAAACGCCCAAAAAATACCAAAATTTAGCTGTTTTGTGCAGCGTGACACTCGTTCCAGCTGGCCGTTAAAAATGGCTTCTCTGATCAACATGGCCTCGTTTGAATATCTGAGCCCCAATTATTATGGTCAGCTGTCATTGATTGGAGTACATAAAAAACTGAGGGGGGGGGGGGGGGGGGGGGGGTTGTTGTATTGACACTCTTTAAAACCCTGCATTTTGAAAAACACCACGCCGTCGTGAAAGAGTTAATCGTGTTCTTGCTGAGACAGAAAGTATTTTCGAAGACGCTACCATTGATTATGAAAGAGAAGAGGAACATACAGTTGTTATTGCTGTTTCTTTACTAAGGTCAGTTGCAGAATGCGACGGGGTCGGAGAAGATGACAAAACTGAACTGGAGTCGTTGTCATCAGCCTTTGCAGCTGTTTTATCTGAAATAAAACATCAGTTAACTTTGGGTGGTTACTTGTAGAGGGACGTTGGTTTGACGATATTGAGCTGGACGCTTGTCTAAGCAGTTCTGCTACTTCTTTCTTGAACTTTGTTTGCCTCCATGTTGGTTGGGCCAAAACAAAATGGCGTCCTGGCACGTCACATGTCCTAAGCACATGCAACCACAGGTAACCCGACCAAAGTTGTACCCAGTTTTCCGCGGCAAATGCAGACCGCTCGCCCCAAATTATTGAATGAATTTAATGAATTAACACTGGGTTTAATTGATTCAAGATACATCGAAGATCAAATTTCGAATGATAGAATTGTCAGTCACCGAGTGACTGACAATAAGGTAGTGTCTGTAATTTTTTATACAGTTTATTTACGTTGATTATGATACATTCGGTTGAAGAGATACGATGGAGTTATAGTAGATGAAATGACAATGACGACGATGATGACGGTTCGAACTGAAATAAATGTTAGAAACCGAACTATAGCAAATCACAAATCAAGCAAACACGAAAGATTACATATAGTGTAATAGTATTTGCAGGCGGCACAGGGGTATTTGCTCTCCGTAGGCAAATACTGGGAAACTAAGCCAAACTATACGTAGGCGGTGCCGCATGCATATACACTGTGCGATAACAAATATGATAGCTACAAATTCTAGCAAGAATGATCGTACAAAGTTTGTATAACAAGGGACATATACACAATATCCACAAATCAATGCATAATATGGCGTCCAAATGTTGTACAATATAACGAGATTAAGTCTGTACTTAGTGCTTTACCCATGTTGCACTTGAATTGAATATGAAATCACGCGAGCTAGTAATAATTTGTCACAAGAACATAGTTTATAGATTTGCTTACTAGTCATTGTAGATGGTTTAATTATGAGAATAGGTTGACTTACTTTGTCTACGCAGCACCAAGTAGGATCGATGATTGTAGATTTGCAAACGGTTGATATATATGACTATAAATTGTGGCGTGTCTACCACGGTCGACGATATGAGCTATATAAATCCTACAAAGGCGTGCTTGACATTTTAGAAGTGATAACCTGTCATAACTAGTGAACTAATCTATTTACTTATCAGTGGTAAATTTATCGAAATTAATACTCTTGATATAAAGAACAAATTTCAAAACCAACATTCCGGCCCCTAAAATGCGTACTAAGGGAAAGCATTTATAATCATGTATATAAGACTAGGGATTGAATTTTAGACTAACTATAAGGTACAATAATGATGATGGTTATATAAATGTTCATGATAAAGTGTTCAGTGTTTGTTTTACTTATCGTCAGTAGGAGATCCATCCGCAGCCTCCAGAAGAACAATCTTGTCGATTGGACGAACTAGTGTAGACGCTCTCGTTTTCATCTTTACGCTGCGCACCAGTCCATCCCTCCGGTTGGTGTACACCTCTACGATGCGCCCAAGGGACCATGAGCTGCGTGGGGTCTTCTCGTCCACGATCAACACAACGTCGTTCACTTGGAAGTTTCTCTGTTGTCCGATCCACTTCTGACGTTCTTGAAGTAGGGGAAGGTATTCTCGAATCCAGCGACGCCAGAATTTGTCAGCGAGGTATTGTACTTGTCGCCAACGTCGCTGAATGCAGTTATTGCTCTTGTTGAAGATTCCCGGGGGAACTGCAGGACCTGCGTGTAGTAGGAGCAGGTGATTCGCTGTGAGTGGCTCCATGTCACGTGGGTCGTCCGACACTTTGGTAATTGGTCTGCTATTTAAGATAGACTCCACCTCACACATAAGCGTATTCAAGCCTTCGTCATCTAGTGTTTGCTCCCGGATTACCGCCTTCATGACTTTCCTTGCCGATCGAATACAGCGCTCCCATACTCCCCCGTGATGGGATCCGGCTGGTGGGTTGAAGGTCCATTTGATGCTTTGCTGTAGGAGGTGGTCGTGGATCTGTGCTTGATTC
Source organism: Scolanthus callimorphus (assembly GCA_033964015.1). NCBI lineage: Eukaryota > Metazoa > Cnidaria > Anthozoa > Actiniaria > Edwardsiidae > Scolanthus > Scolanthus callimorphus. Next base: position 2,156,892 of record JAWWUD010000016.1, on the reverse strand, counting down.
CATTCTTCGATGGCTTCCTTGATCTCTCGCTCGCCTTTTACAAAGTTTCCTCCGTTATCAGAACGCATTTCAAGGGTTTCCCTCTCCTTGCGATGAATCGGCGCATTGCGTCGATAAACGACTCTGTGTCTAGCGAGTGCGCAACCTCGATGTGTACGGCGCGAATAGTAAGACAGGTGAATAGTACGCCATATCTCTTCACCTTCACTCTCCCTCGACGCACTTCGAACGGACCAAAGCAGTCTACTCCAACATACGAAAACGGTGGCTTTGATGGGGTCACTCGATCTATTGGGAGACTAGCCATCTTTTGTTGTGCAGCAGGCGCTTGGCGTTTTCTGCAGCTAACACAGACATTGAGTATTCCTCGTATTGTAGATCGCGCATTGATAACCCAGAATCTCTCTCTCATCAGGGAGAGCGTGTGTTCGAGACCGGAGTGGCCGGACAGGTGATGGTAGTGCCTGTGATTAGCTTAACAATGTAGTGGTTCTTGGTAGCACTATGGGGTGTTGTTTTTCGGTTTCAATGGGGGCGTGGTGGAGTCGTCCTCCAACACGTATCAGGCCGTCATTCCATGACGAAAAACGCTCTATCATCTCTGTGATGGGGTCGGTTGTCACGTCAGTTGCGCAGACTATTATCTCTTTCTTTACCTCTGGATCGTTATATGCAACCGGTCCGAGGTTTTCGGGTTGTTCTGGCCATGAGTGTGGTTGCTGGTAGAGAAAAGCGGGACCACTCGTCCAACGGGGGTTGAGAACGAAAGCATCGACTGACATTCCTCTTGACGCTTCATCAGCTGGATCCAATGCTGTGTTGATGTAACGCCACTGAGTATCTTCAGATTGGCTCAGTATCTTGGCGACTCTGTCAGCTACAAAGACTTGGTAGCGTCTGTCCCTGTTTCTGATATAACGGAGGACGCACGTGCTATCCGTCCAAAAGGTCGATTGCTCAAGTGGAAGGGTGATTTTCTTCTTTATCATGGCGTCTAGCTTCGTTGCTAAGACGGCAGCTGTCAACTCCAAACGAGGGATTGTTACATGCTTGAGAGGGGCAAGTCTTGACTTAGCCATCACGAGGGCGCATGTTATCAGGCCGGACTGGCTTACGAGACGAAGGTATGAGACTGCTCCGTATCCGAGCTCTGATGCATCTGAAAAATGATGGAGTTCACAGGAATTGATCGATTGGAAGCCATCTGGTTGAAAACAGCGTTTGATATCGAAGTTGTCTAACTTAGGTAAGTCAGTAAGCCAATTTCGCCACTCCTTCATCTCCTTTTCTGGAATCGGGTCGTCCCATTTCAACTTCTTTCGACTGAGCTCTTGCAAGATCAGTTTTGCCGGTAGGATGACTGGGCTAACGAAGCCTAGAGGGTCGTACAATGAACTTATGATTGAAAGGATTCCTCTTCTTGTTTCGGGTTTTTCTTTGATTGATATTTGAAGCAAAATGTATCATCCTCCACCTTCCACTGCACCCCGAGATGGCGCTCTATCAGGTTGTGGTCGAAGTCCAGATTTTTTACCGCAGCGGCTCTCTCGGACTCGGAAAAGGATTGGAGAACTGATCGTTCATTAGACAGCCATTTGGTTAGGCGGAAACCACCTTTAGCCAATAGTGCTCGAAGTTGAGATGAGAGCTGAACTGCTTCTGTTTTGGTGGCCACGGACCTCAAGCAATCATCGACATAAAAATTGGACAACACTGTCTCCACGGTAGCTCGATCAAATTCATGCTCGTTATCCTTGGCGGTTCTCTGTAGTGCAAAATTCGCACAGCTGTCGCGCCAAACAGGTGCACACACATCTGAAACTCGGTAGGGGGGCTGTCCAGATCGTAGCTATCCCACCATAGAAACCGTAGGTAGTTACAGTCGTCTGGCCGGACTCGAATTTGATGAACATGGCTTCAATATCTGCCATCAGGGCCACTGGCTGCTCTCTGAAGCGAGTAAGGACACCAACAAGTGAGTTAGTGAGGTCCGGCCCCTGTAACAGCGTGTCGTTAAGAGATCGCGCCACTTTGCCGAGCAGTCCCAGACAAGACGGAACTTATCTGGCTTCTTTGGATTCCAGATATTGTGGTATGGCAGATAGAATGCGGGAGTGCCTTCAATATCTCCTAGTGGTACTTGTCTTGCGTGACCCCTTGACACTAAATCTTGGATAAAGGCCTTGTACTTCTGGAACTGCGCTTCGTCTCCTTGTAGTTTTTTCTTTACATAACGTAAGCGGTGCTCAGCCATAGATCTATTGTTGTCTAAGGGGGGCGCGTAGGTTTTCCATGGCAGCCCTATTTCATAATGTGAGTCCTTGAGAGTAGCGGTTTTCTATATTATGTCTAAGGCTTGTTTATCGTTGCGTGACATCGTACCGTCATCTTGTGCGACATCGTTAAATTCTAGTTCACAAAAACGCGCAAACTCCTGACTCAGCTCCGTGTCGGCTCTTATGAAACTCGATGTATGAGCCAGTCTTTCTGCATGCCTTCCTAGGGGTCCGTTCACCGTCCAGCCTAGTAGGGTGCGAGTAGCGTAAGGACTTCCTTTAGCCCCCACTCTTATGTCGTGAGCCTCAGGAACATCGCTACCGATTAGCAGGCCAACACCTACATCGATGGGTGACAGTTGGATGTGTTGCAAGTGCGGCCATTGTTCTAGGTCTTCGTGTGTAACGACATCTTCTTTGGTTACTGGCAGCGTTTCGATAGAGAAAACTGATGGGAGATAGATTTGGTTCTCCTCTGTGAGATCTAAAACTTCTAAACTGACAACAGAGGAAGTTAAATGTGCATTTGTGCTGTGTAAAGTAGTAAGCGATAAGCTGGTCGAGTTCCCTTGAATGCCTAGTTTGTTTATTAGTTCCTAATGTGCAAAAGGTAGTGTTTGACCCATTGTCCAGGAATGCATAAGTATCCACCGTCTTTGGTTTTCCCGGTAATCTGACACGTACTGGAACTATGGCGAGGCCAGTTACTGAGCTAGGACGACTGGTCGACATACTAACAAACCCATTTCTCACTTCTTCTTGGTTTAATGCACTGGACTCGTGTTGACTTGCGTTCGTAGCGTTTGTACGCGCTTGTGAAGGGTTACTGCCAGTCGCTCTTGCTGTCGACACTGGCCGATGCAGAAAGGTCGAGTGTTTAGAGGTGCAGCCATCGACCTTACAGAAACCATCCTTTTGACAGTTGTGTGCGAAATGACCAGAAAATAAACAATTATTGCACAATTTTTTCTCTAGAACAAACTTTTGCCTAGCCTGGACAGATTGGTTGCGGAACCTCTCGCAGCGCGTTAGCCAGTGGTCACTCTCGCACAGCGGGCATTTAGGCTTCGGTCTGTCTCCTTCTGGTTTTGGCCTATTACCGTCCGGTAGAGGATTACTATTAATTCCGTAATTAACAGCTGACCTTTGTTGTCTTGGGTTGTGTTGCTTGTTAGTTTGGTTGGGAGCTTGTTTGAGCTTAGGAGCTTCTACTTTTCCAAAGATAGGATGGCTGGCCGCTCGAGCCTTCTGGCTGACGAACTTAGTTACGTCTTCGATCGTGACGTCTCTGTTTTCCTTCTCCACGATACTGTCTACCACTTCGCGCCACCTTAACTTGAGGCCATAGGGAAGCCGACCTATTATCTTTTGTAAACTATCTTGACTATCTAATTTCGTAAGACATTTGAGTTCCTTTAGTGTATTTGTGCAGCTGGTCAGGCTAGTAGAGAACCCTTGTAGGGCAGCGTTGTCTTCTCCCTTGATCGGGGGTCCTTCGGTCAATTTCAGTACTAAAGCGGTGGCTATCCGGTAGTTCTGGCCGTATCTCTCTTTCAACAGACGTCTGGCTTGGGTGTAGCCGTCTTCTTCATGCATGGACAGGCAACTGCGCATCAGCTCTTGTACTTGGCCCGATGTGTGTTGGATCAAGTAGAAAAGACGAGCGCTTGCACTCGGCGTTTTCCTTTCGATGAGAAGTTCGAACGCTCTGATGAAGCTACTGTATTCAGCCGGATCGCCACTAAATACTTGCAAACTAGGTTGTGGTAAAGTCAACGAAGTCACGCTCTGTTGTTGTTGTTCCACGAGCAATTGTAGGGCGTGGCTCGGTCCTGGTTTTCCATTAGCCTTGACACAAGCTCCTCTTGTAGAGTGCTAGCATTTTGGTTCAAAGCGGGCTCAACCTTTTGCCATGCGGTAGCACTACGTTTTGGTGGTTCCGGTTTGTAGTTGCTGACCAGGGGGGGCGGCTCCGTTGATGAAATACCATAAATTGGATAGCTTTGGGATTCTAGCGGGGGCCCATTTACCAGCTTGTAGGAGACTGGGTCGGGTTTGACCGATGGACCAGGAGACACATCCTTGTAGGGCAAAGGGGTAGAACTATATTGCTCCAGAGAAGGAGAAAGACTAAAGTTGGGGTAGCCGTGACCACCGGAAGGGCCAGCGGCCGCGTTGACAGCTGTGAGGCCTGTAGGCTTTTGGCCGTTAAGGGAAGAAATATATGGCACTTGAGCTAAATGTGCCTTAATCATGGCGGCCTCTTCGGCCTCCGCCTTTTCGTAGGCCCTTTTCTCGGCTTCTGCAGCGTTTATTTCTGTCTGCAATTCAATGTCCGCCTTCTTTTGTTGTATTTCGAGCTCTTTCGCTTGTAAAGCGTGTAAGCTTTTGAGAGAAGCAGCTGTGGCCTCAAGAGCTGCTTGTTTTGCTGCTGCTCTCGCTTTCGAGCTCGACGAACTCTTATTAGATCGCGAGGAGATTATCGAGCCTAAATTAGTTACCGAGTCCTGCGCTAGAATTTCGGTGCTTGTCTCTGCCAACAACTTTGAACTTTCTGATGTTTGAGTGACACGAGACTTCAGTTCTTTCTCTAGGCACGCGATGTTCTCAACAACGCATCGATAATTTTTTATAGAATTTTCTATCTCCCTTTCATCAGTTAGTTGTTTATGGTATGTATCGTGTGCCTTTTGGAAAACACGGAAAGCTTTTCTTGCTTTATGGGCGGCTTCGTCGATAAGTTTATATCAACATTATCTAGAGATTCTAAAAGTTCCCTGACCTTTTTTACTCGTTTTGTGAATGTTGCTTTAGAGTAGATGCGTGCTTTTTTAAGCTTATCAAGCTTTTCGAGGTCAACTCCGGAAGCCATTTTCGATAGCGGCTAAACAGGATATTAGCGGAGCCAAATTGCTTTTATCAAGTGACACAGATGTATGCCAGATGAGTCTTGGGAAATCGCTTCAATTCTTCGAATTCTTTTGACTTGAAGGTTTCGGGGACAAAATTCGAACTTTAATGTAATTTTTTATACAGTTTATTTACGTTGATTATGATACATTCGGTTGAATAGATACGATGGAGTTATAGTAGATGAAATGACAATGACGACGATGATGACGGTTCGAACTGAAACAAATGTTAGAAACCGAACTATAGCAAATCACAAATCAAGCAAACACGAAAGGTTACATATAGTGTAATAGTATTTGCAGGCGGCACAGGGGTATTTGCTCTCCGTAGGCAAATACTGGGAAACTGCCAAACTATACGTAGGCGGTGCCGCATGCATATACACTGTGCGATAACAAATATGATAGCTACAAATTCTAGCAAGAATGATCATACAAAGTTTGTATAACAAGGGACATATACAAAATATCCACAAATCAATGCATAATATGGCGTCCAAATGTTGCACAATATAATGAGATTAAGTCTGTACTTAGTGCTTTACCCATGGTGCACTTGAATTGAATATGAAATCACGCGAGCTAGTAATAATTTGTCACAAGAACATAGTTTATAGATTTGCTTACTTGTCATTGTAGATAGTTTAATAATGAGAATAGGTTGACTTATGTTGTGTTTACACTCGGGGTTTTTACTTAGGTAAATGCGGGAACTTACTTCAGTAAATTTTTCGCAAGTGTAAACACCGTCGCTAACCTCAGTAAAATCCGATCGGGAACAATAGGAAATTTACCTAGGTCGAGTTAACATTTACCCTGCTATGAGGCTGGGTTGGAGCGACTCGACTGAGGTAAATATGACAGCTCATGTCAAATTCGAGACAAGTGGCGCCTGGTTTCTCTTGTTCGCTCTCGAAGATGGAGGACATAAACCGCGAGAAGGGCAATGATCAACAATTTCGGTAAGAAGCTTGCAGATTTCGATAAACAAACACCTGTGCACGTAAAATCGTAAAAATGTGCTTTTATTTTACACTACTAGGGAGTCTTCCAGCTCATCAGATCGAGCCAGAGGCGACATTGTGCGACGCCATTTCTACCGCCGACCCCTCAAGCTTTACGTATCAGCCACGTTTTGGCCAAGTTTTAACCCGATGCAATACGAAGTCCCTTATGGTTACGGCACTCTTGGCAATGGCATGTTTAATCCTATTTGCCAACAACAGGCTGTTCCTTCCACTTCGTCTTCGCCGTGTATTGCAAGCAGCACAACCACAAGTCAGCGTAGCGAGTCAAACTCGAGCTTAGGGGAAACGAAGAGAAACAACCGGAGAACTTCGGAAAAAAACCCAAGGTGGTCTGAGACGGAGGAAAGCATATTAATTGAATTATACAAAGAGTATTCGTCCAAGCTAAAATACAAAAACTACAGTTCGGACGAATGGGAACTGGTCGCTAAAAAGCTATCCGAACGCTGCGCAAAACAGAATGTGTTTGATAAAAGGACTTCCAAAGAATGCAAAACCAAAGTAGGAAATTTGACAAAGAAATACAAAAAAACGAAAGATCAGCTCCGGTCGACAGGCTATGGCACGGAGGAGCCTGGTGATGTTTTGATCCCTACACATTTTAACGATCTAGATGAGATTCTAGGGTCAAAGGAATCAATTGATCCAAAACACGTACTGGAAAGTAGTAGCGACGACATTGAGCGCGATATTATGGAAAGGAGGAATTGGACGATGAATTGTTTGGCGGAGCGCCAGAGGATAGCACATCCGATAAAGAAGAAATAGAACTTTATAGATCAATGGGCATTAAGCCTCCAAAAGGAAAGCGGGAACCAGTTGCCCGTGGAAAAGCTCCAGCAAAAAAGCGCAAAAGAAAATCTGAAGTAGAGGGTGAGCAATCAGCTGTGCTTACATTCCTTGAGAAATCACAAGAACGTGATCAAAAGTTCATGGAACGAATGATCGAATCAGACAGGCAAAATCAAATGGAGCAACAAAAATTTTCTGTTGAGGCCTTATCTATGCTTGGCATATTCTGAAGGACATAGCAAAGAAATAGGTGTTGTTCAAACATTTTATTATGAAATGCACTTTTTATTTATTGCATTGACATCCAATAATTTCCACATTAATATTTTCTGGATATTAGATGCTTTTGGCTTGTTTACAATGTTGATTCAAGCCAAAACTTTGTTTATATTCTGGTTCATTTTCGGGATCATTAATTATTGGAAGGCAGAATTTATGTAACCTGAACATTTCCCATCAATTCCTTTTTTTCTATTTCCTATTCTGTTTCTATTTCATTAATTTATCTCTGTTGATATTCAGAATACGATACCTCCCTTTTACGATACCTCCCTTTTACGATACCTCCCTTTTGATGTTGTTAATGATCCTAGTGCTACAGGCGCAAAGCTAAATACTGACCTGCAGAAAATTAGCCAATGGGCGAAGCGCTGGCTAGTTACGATTAATCCAACCAAACTAAATGTATGACTTTTTCTGTAAAGCGTTTAAAACCTTTTCATCCTCGGCTCTTTTTTGATAGTAGTGAAGTGGATGAAGTGTCGCAGTACACTCACTTGGGCCTAACATTAACATGCAATTTGTCGTGGCGCGCTCATGTTTTAAAAATTTATGAAAAAGCTTGCAAAAGAACAAACATGCTGAAAGGTATTAAATTCAAGGTTTCGAGACTAACTCTCGATACTCTTTACAAAACTCTCATACGACCGGTCATGGAATATGCTGATGTGGTTTGGGATGGCTGCAACGAATTTGAAAGCGGTCTCCTCGAGCATGCGCAATATGAAGCTTCGAAAGTAGTCTCCGGTGCTATAAAAGGTACAAGCAGGCAACGCGTTCTTCAGGAAGTGGGATGGGAAGAAATGAGAATAAGAAGAAACATCCATAAACTGACGCTTTATTTCAAAATTGTGATGATTCCTCCCCATCTTTCTTGAAAAGTCTTCTTCCTAGGCAGGTATTCGAACGAACCCAATACTCATTAACAAATACAAGTAACTTTTCTACCTTTGCATGTCGTACTGAAAGATTTAAAAAGTCTTTTTTTCCGTCAACGACTGATTTGTGGAATGAAATTCCCTTACAAGTTCGAAGCTCTGATTGCTTAGCAGAATTTAAAAAAGCCTTGCAATCTTGCTCTTACTTGCCTGAACCAAACGTGCTTTTCAATCATGAAATAGATCGTTACTCTTCAGTTTTACACGCACGACTCCGCCTAAATGCGTGCGCTCTAAATTTCTACTTATTTAAAATTGGAAGCAAGCCTTCTCCTGCCTGTGCTTGCGGCTTTGATATAGAATCAATTAAGCACTACCTTCTATACTGCCCGATTTTTGCTACCCTAAGACAAAATTTGCTCATCTCAGCCAATCAGATTTTTGCCAGTAGGTGGGCGCGTATGTCTGATAACCAAAAAGTATCTGTGTTTTTATTTGGATCACACCTACTATCATTAGAGTATAATATGCAGTTATTTTCTCACGTGCAAACTTTCATTAAGAACTCAAATCGTTTTTCGCAATAACATGCTCTCCACCTACCGGCAAACTATATATTAAAAACTTCCGCTGTACCGTGATATACAATGCTGTAAATAATTATGAGTAAGCCCCCTAGATGAGCCAGACGAGCTCTTGGGGCAAACTCTAGAAAATATGTTAAAATAAAAAAAAAATAAAATATTCAGAATAGACATCTGCTTATTGTGGAGAACAATAATGAGGAATTATAGGATAAACACAGGCTAAAAACTATACCCAATATACATATACACCATGTGTGATTCCACAAAATATTCATATCCCCACCATGGAAAGGTATTGAAACTTGACACCCCCCATATCCTGGCGAATACCAATCCCTTTCATGAGGGGGACAGGATATTTATTAAATTACACAATTTCCACAACACCTTATCCAGTAAAGACATGTTCGGCTGATTCAACTACCCCAGATTCAAGAGGTGCATTTCCCCATATCCTAGGGCATGGGATATTGTGGGCCCAAGCCCTGGGTATATTTTTCAGGGGGTGATGGGCAGGGGTAATGACCCCCATATAAACTCCAACTTTGTACTACCAACTACTTCCCTCATACTTTTCATAATAATTTGGTATATGTTGAATCCTATGCAAAAAAATATTTCACCATTGCTCTAAAAGTATTAAAGTTCCAAACTTTTAACCCTTTTCTTGAATTTCAAAATGGCTACTATAGTTTAGATTCTGATATTTTTCCGGAAGAACCCATTTGTTGCTGTTTTTGTTTATATTACTTGGTCGCTCGACAGCATTATAGTCAAAAGACATGAGGCATGCCCCCCTAGAGTTGAAGATTCAATTCATTATTCCATTATTGATTTTATTATTCAATCCAAAAATGCATTTTTTGAATTCAATATCAAAAATGTTAAATGTTCAAAATTTTGATTTTTGAATAAGCAATTGCTCACCCAGTAATTCTTAAGATTTTTGAATTGAAATTGCATTTTTGGATTGATTAATAAAATCAATAATGGAATAATGAAATGCATTCTCTTACCCAGAGCTCCCCGGCTCGTCTCCTCGCGGGGGAGGCTCTGGTGACAGCCACTGATGCATGCGCGAGATTAATTACAGAGCCGCTGAGAGCCGCATGCTCCAACGCTAAAAATCACCAATCAGCGACTGCCCCCAGTCTCCCCAGTCATTTTAATTTTATCCTCTTACATACATACATACATACATACATACATACATAAAATTTATTTAGACACGGATTTACATCAGTCATGTAAAAAACAAACTGGTTTCCATGGAAACCGTGGATAAATATATGTACAATCATCAATTGTTATAATTAATTGTTAAGCCAGACACGATTGTCTTTTTAGTTAGTTTTTAGTAATGACTTAAAAGAGGCCAGACTCTTCGCGTGGCGTAATTCTGGACTCAAACCATTCCAAAGAACTGCACCACGATAGCGCAGACTTCTTTTTAGATAGTTCGTCCTTGGTGCCGGAAGCGCTAATTTGTTATTCGAATCTCTGACACATCTTTGGACAATGTCAGAGCGATGAACGAATTGCTCTTTGAGATACTCTGGCTGTAGTCCATTTAAAATCTTATACATGAAAATACACCTCGTCTCGGTCTGTCTGTACATGATTTTCTCCCATCCTAATTTACTCAAAGCCTCTTGGCTGGGGGTGTCATAGGTAGTGAAAGTAAGAGTACGTGCCGCCCTGTTTTGCAACTTTTGTAATTTGTCTAATAAACTTTGGCTACAATTGTCCCACACGGGAGAACAATAGTCGAAGTGAGGCTGAATAATTGAGGCATAATTGTTTTCAGGGTTTCAAGAGGCACATAGGGTCTTATTCTCTTTATGGCACCAATGCCACGTGAGATCTTCTTAGAGATTTCGTTGACGTGAACCTCCAAGAGAGGCTCTCGTCAATGATTACCCCCAGTGATTTAGCAGATTTGACCCTCTTAATTTCACTATTATTAATGTGAATATCTATTTTATTGCCAAGGGTGGAGAGTCTTTGATTAGAGCCTATGAGCATATACTCCGTTTTGGCCACATTGAGACTTAACGTATTGGCTATCAACCAGTGTCTTATGTTGTCTAGGTCTAGATTTAGTTTAGATTTAATAACAGAAAGATCGGAGGACGCTATAGTCAAGTTGGTATCATCCGCGTACATTCTGGCTTTAGAAATTTAAGGCAGTTGGGCAAATCATTGATATATACAAGGAACAATAACGGACCGAGTATACTCCCCTGAGGGACCCCGCACGTTAATGATCTGACTGTTGATAGACTCCCATTAACTAAGCATTGCTGACTCCGTCCCGTGAGGTATGATTTTAACCATGTCAGAGAATTATTACTCAAACCATACTTGTCAAGTTTCCCTATCAGTATATCATGATTTACTGTGTCAAATGCCTTTGCTAAATCTACAAAGACCACACCGTTAATAAGACCCTGGTCGATATTCAAATACCATTCATTAGATGTCTCAATCAGAGTGCTTAAAGTGGAATGTAAGGACCGAAATCCTGACTGGCAATTAGTAAGAATATTATTGTCTTGTAGATATTTGTAAAATTGATCGAAAATCATCTTTCACATATCTTTGAGATTACTGAAATTACCGAAATTGGTCTATAGTTGTTCATGTCAGTCCGTTTGTCTTTCTTGTAGATCGGGAACACTTTTGCACATTTCCACTCGTCTGGATAAATACTAGTTATAATTGACAGATTATCAAGTCCGTTAGGGAGCCGTATATGATGTCAGCCGATTCCCTCAACAGCCTGCATGAAATACCATCGAGACCAGTAGCCTTAGATGGGTCGAGTTTTTGAAGCAGCTCTAACACACGAGTGTAAGAAACATTATGTAGCTCAAAAGTGCTCCCCATCTTATCAATATAATGTGAATAATGATGCTGAGGTACAGGCAAAGATTCTGCCAGCATAGGTCCAATTTCGGTAAAATGTTTATTAAAGACTTCACTAATATCCTTGTCTTTTGTAAATTTTAAGCCGTTCAGGTCAATTTCAGGAATACAGGTGTTCTTGGCTTTGCGTGACATAAGTTCGTTTATTGTTTTTCCAGGTTGATCGTATATCGCCCTTCTCATTAGAGAAGCGGTCTTTATAATACTTTCCTTAGTTGTTTTAAGTGCGTTGTTCACTTTGTTGCGCAAATTGCGATATTCGTTCCACTCTAATTCACTTCCAGACTTAACAGCTTTACGCCTTGCTGCATCCCTACCTAGCATAAGCTTTTTTAATTGAGTATCATCCATGGATTCGATTTCCTCACACGCTTGAGACGCTTTTTTAATGGCGCATGTTTGCTTAATATCTTTAATATATAGATTTAGCCACTGGCTAAAAGCGGAGCTCCCAGTTTTTCCGAGTATGAGTGAAACAGGGTTGCCCATGTGACCATAAAAATATATTGACAAAATTATCTTGAGATGTATACAGGAATACAGGTATACGGGAGACTATAAACTCTCCCAGTGACTCTAACAAAGCACAGAACTGCAGTTAAGAGAAAAGCTATTATTTGTGCTTTGTGTCATTCAAGAAATAACCATCATGGCATGACCAGAGAAAGTAAGAATAGTCACTTGCCATCTTTATTTTCTATTCATCCTCCTTTGCATTTATTGGAAATTCCAATGGTAAGGAAAGGAACGTTTTTTCTTCTTCTTGGAAAATGGGGGGGGGAGGTCATAAGGGGAGGGCCATACCTATGTGTGAGCATTTCAGGGGAGGGTCACAGCATTCTTTATGTTGCTTTCCATTCAATTGGTTAATATTTTAGATGGACTACCTTAGAACTACTAACACTACTTAAGATATACACTCAATTTAAATTTGATGATGCATAGTTTACTTGGAGGGCTTGAACCAGTTGTACCTTTCCTAGTCCCATGCAGATGGGGAGTAACATGTTTTCCCTAAATATGCATGGATGAGTCAACACATTCTTGAAAACAATTGCTGATTCTTCCCCAGTCCTCTCTCCCTCCCCCTAAGAAAACTACCTATCCTATGTGCAAAATCCCACCATGGAGAAAAGAGCATGGTTATTCCGATATTACACAATTTATGTAACATAAAATTATAACAAGCTAGAGCTTCATTTGGGCTAGATTTACATTATTATAAGATCATAGTATGAATGAGGAGACTTTCAGATTATGGAAATCTAGAGCAAGTAATCTATTGTTTTAGTGTTCACCAACCAGATGAACCAATAATAGTGGATAAATACTCTAATCAAAAACACAAGACTGAGACAGGGTCTAGCGCATGCTATGCTAATTGCTTTGTGTATCATTTTACAATCCTCAGCTATTGCACCCTCATCAGCTGGTTTAGACTAATTTTAGACATAACTGGTTGATGCATTACATCCTTAAAATCATAGCAGCAATGTACTACCATTTTTCATCCATCCATGAAGTGTGATGATTTTTCAGAAAGATTCACTTTTCAAAGGTGCACATTTTGTCAAAAGTAGTCACACTTTTCGCTCTCTGATTGTCTGAAAAATAACGGTCAAAACCGCAGCCATCAGTGAAGGAGAAACATGACACATGCACACTTGAAAAGTAAACCTTCTTGAAAAAAATGTCACACTTCATGGATGGATCACATGGTAGTAAATGCATTAAAGTGATTCTGGATGGAAGAGCTCGTGTGGTGGTGGTGGGGGGGAAGGGGGGTGGGGGTGTATCCTTCACTAATCAGCAATGGTTCATGTTTTCTCTAAACGATCCCCCCTCACACACACACACACTTTGCCATACATATTCTCTGAAGATCCCCCTCACTTCAGAGTCTTCTCCACAGTCCATGTACAGTAATACTGTTGATATTATTTTTGACTTGTGCCATATGGTCTGTCCAAGGTAAGAACCATGTCTCTGGCCGCTGCCCTGATGCTGAAATTGAAAGAGAATAACCATAACTCTGGTGAACCTAAACACAGATGATCTTGTATGTCCAAGTCTTAAATACCATGTATGGCTATGCATACACGGAGCAGATCCAGGAGTTTCGGAAAGGGGTGGGCAAATAGTGATATAGGGCCAAAGTTCCAGTAAATGTATGGGAAAATCTCCCCCAAAAGGGGCAGTGGTCCCCTCGGCCCCCTCATCATGCAAATTTTAGTAGGGAACATACTGGAGCCCCCTTGTCATTGTAAAAGCCATAAAAATCATGAATTGATCAAATCAAGAATGAATGAAATGATTTCTATTCTTTTTTTTGTCTAATCAAGGAGTTTTTATGTGAGATGCAACTCAAACAACCAGTGGCAGGTTCTTTGAGAAGCATTTTTACACTGTCTACATAGTTTCATTGGACATTAAGTCAATGAACCGGTTAGCGCAGTGGTAGAGCGCCGGGCTTATGTTCGGGAGGTTGGGAGTTCAAACCCTGACCGGGCAACACTCAGGGTCTTTTCTAATAATTGAGGAGAAGGTGCTGCCTTTGCTCTAACATCTGCAAATGGTTAGACCTTCGCGTCTTCTCGGATAAGGACGTTAAACCGTAGGTCCCGTCTCTCACATACACTACACTAACCGGAACAAGAGGACGTTAAAGAAGTTGCCCAACCTCTGTGTCACAGAACTCACAATGCTAACACACACTCATGTTTATAAAGCTGGTTCTATAGGATGAGTTATCCGTTAATGTAAAGTGCTTTGAGCCGCGAGGATAAGCGCTATATAAGCACAGTTACTTTAATGAAATTGCATAGATTCATCGAATTCTTACTAAAAAGAAGCATGGCCTTCCTCAAACAAACACAATTAATAGAATGAACTATAGAAACTTTCAATTTATAACCATGAAGTACAAACTCTGCCATGTTTAATTCACTGAAGTTTACATACATAATTATAGCCCTGATTTATAAATCCTATCTTCAGATTGGGCTTGTAGAATTTAGTCAAACTTTGGTTACAGGTAAGCATCAGTCAATCTCGAGGTACCGTAGAGCATTTTTAGAAAAAATGTCAGTACAGTCGAAACTGGTGAGTAGAAATAGGCGTGGCCCAATTGTCACATGATACTAACTCTGATCTCCCCATACTTTTGTACTGACAGGTATTTCAGTCTATGGTAGCATTTGTGTTACATATATTGGCTGTGCCATAAAAATCAACATGCTGAATTCAAAATTGGTTGGCATGGGTGCAAATTACTGGGTCGATCCACCTTAACCCTTTGACTACTGAAGTATTTTCCCTGAAATCTTTCTTTTTGGGGGGCAAACAGACCAGAACAGACACACCCCTGCCCATTTTTGCATATCAGTGCCGAATTCCTGGGTTTCCTGTGTTTTATGGAGAGGAAGGCTGGGGCTTCTTTAGAGGTTTACCGCTGACTCATAAGTTACTTTCCGTTGGTGGAAAGCCCTCGCACAGGTTGCACATTGAAAAAATGCCACAAAATACAACCAAAATTCCACTCAGAGAGGCCATAGGACATCATTAAGGCTATTATGGACAATACATTTGTGCTGTGCTTAAGAAAGAAGTAGGGCTGACGGGTTTAATTCACTTTTTCCACTGTTCTTCTGAGAGCTGTTGAAAAATTTTGGTGAAAGAAACCCTGGCTCCTTTCTAGTGGAATCTTTTTGCTCAGCACAGAATTCGGTTGAATCTGTGTTTGAGACATAAAAGCAGCAGCTGAGAGTAGTTTAGCTTTTAAATGTTGCAGGGCAAAAAGACTTATATAAATCTTTTGTTTAACCTGCCAATACAGGGGGACCACTGTGAAATTTCATTGGTTTACCACAGCTAATCCCAAGCGCTAGGGTTTTGTGTTGCCTTGTTCTTCAGTCGCTTCAAATTTCAAAGCGCCATATTTTCCTTGAATATACACTTGCAGAGGAGAAACTTTAGGTCAGAGCTAAGGATTAAAGGTACTTTTAAGTTAAACCTGTTGGTTGTTGATTGTGTTTGATTTAGTCTAGACATTAATGTAAAAAATGGCTCCTTGTGCTAAGTCTAGCATGTGATTTTGCATGCCCAAAATTGTGTTTTTTTTTTTGTGAAATTATGTGGTTGTTTCTTTGAGAAATCCGAGCCTCTGGTCCACTCAGCCTCTCTGGTCAGTAGAAAAATCACTCTTTTACACAATTTATCAGAGATCAAGTATCAATTTGCCGTGATTTTGATAGTAGAGCCTTCCAAGTTCCTGTAATGTAGCAATGACCGATTTTGGCCGGTTCAGTAGTCAAAGGGTTAAGCAGCCACTTGGCTCGGCAGTCCTGAGGTACAGCACTGTGTATTAAGAATGTCATAGAGTGGGAGGCAAGAGGCCTCTGAGGAGAAGAACAACAGGAACCCTTGACATGGTAAAGGACACTCTTATATGAAGGACCTGCCTTAAAGGGCAGACCACTAGGGAGAGAGAGACTATAATAAGAAAGACATTTTGGCAACAAAGCAGAAGAAAAAGCAGTTTAGTAAAGCACAAGCTTTTACACTGAAACATGTTGCTAAAAAAGAAAACATTTTTGTGATTGACAAATAAATATTGGTCATTATAAAAACAATCAGTCTTTTAAATTTCCCACTTTGAATAAGGGTGTATTGAAAATAGATTTTGAAGCATTTCAATCAGCTTCATGTCAAGGGAAACATTACTTATTCTGTGATACGGAAGCAGAATGATGCAAGTATGCTCAGTGTGGGGATAATACCAGAAAATCTAAAAGCACATGGATTAAGTTATTTTTCAATGTCATAGACTAAAATGTACTGTATTGTGTGTGTTTTTTTGTAAATGTATGGTACGGTAGAAGTTTCTGATTTTAAGCATGACCTGAAAAAGTCTCAATTTACCTGAACGTATCAATACAAATACTGTATTTTTATTTGGAAATTCAAGAAGGGAGGGGAGGGGAGGGAATATTTTCTGGAACCACACATTGGTCTTCTCAATTTAGGTGCAAGTCTTGCCTGAGATAATAAAGTATTCAGAGCTGGAAATTAAGAAAAACAAGTGGTTTTTTTTCATTGTGTGGTTCCAGAAATTATCCATACCCACCCTACGGAAGGGCATCGGAAATTCCGGAGCGGAAATTCCAGAGGGGTTGGGGGTCACTTTTCAACACTCTTCCGGGGGGGGGGGGATATTTTCTGGAACCACACATTTTACAGACCGACTAGGTGAGAATGTAACTGAGAAACTTCAGTCCCAAATGATAAAAGTTTAGTTGCAAAAGTGACTTATACGTGTGCAATTTCCAGCCCTGGTATACATGTAGGCAGCATACCACTACAGTACAGTAAATCTCTAGAGTTACAGGAACACCCAACCTTGAATAAGTACCCATAAAATTGGTGCCCCTCCCCCTTGATAAATGAAGAGCTGATATTTCTCTAGAGCAAATAAGTGCAGAATTTATAGTCCTTTGTATGATAAATTGGACATTATTTAACAATTATTTGCCTCAGGCGCCGTAAATATCGGCGACAAAGTCACCGAGACGAAGTCGGTGACTATTCGCCAATATTTACCAGATTTCAGGATTATGGTTTTGACAAAACTCAGTCACCGATTTTCACTCGGAGTTTTAAGAAGTGCGACAACCAAACTAAGGAAGAAAGTAATATTCGACATTATACTGGATTTACAAGCTTGGAAAAACTATACAATGTCCATAATTTTTTCCCTACAGTGAATATGGATGTGACTTGGCTTACTGGGGTACGGAAACTGGGTGAAGAAAAGAATAAACACTTGCACTCTGTACGACTCTGATTCAAATTCTGAGGAGTCACAGTGATTGCGAAACAGAATCAGATCCAAGAAGTCATATACTTTCAAAACAGGATCAACTAATTAATGACTCTGATGAAGCTAAGACTAGGACTGACAAACTTGGAACTTGTTGATAGTTAGTCAGGAGATTTTTCCTATATTTTTCAGGCTTTTTTCGAAGTTTAGCGTTTTTTTCGCCGTGTCGGCCACCATGTTGAAAGCCTTTGCTTACCCAATTCAGGTCACGTAACTTTGTAGCGAAAGAGGTCTATTGTTTTAGTATAATTACTCAAGCGACTTTTAAAATTTTGACAAAAAAAATCGGATTTAGGAGTATTTTTGTTTTAGTTTCTTGTAATGCACCAGTCAAACTAAACCCTGAGCCTTTTTAGTGACTATCTTTGTCCCGTGTAGGTGGGGCACTAGCTCATTTTGCCATCCCTCACCAAGGATGTGGGGCTTTAGTTGGGGATTAGCTCAGTAAAACAAATGACAGCCAGTTTTCTTGCTGGCAAGTCTAAAATGCAGGGCTAAAAAATGCATACAGAAAATGCATGTACGGTCTCTTCTCTCTGAAAACTTGAAATAAAAGAACAGTTTTTATTTCATCATGTGATATTGCTAGTACATCAATTAATAACAACATTTACAAACTGCGGTAAAAGTCAGAACGAATCTTGAACTGTCAAGCATGCCATTGCTTTTAGGCAGTTGTTTTATCCTTTACATCTCAAGGGGGTATAATTTTCTCAATTTCTCAGATATCTTAACGCAGGCATTTCCAAAAGAAAAGATTGGACTTTTTTAGCGCTATTTTAGCTTAGATTTGCCCTTTGCAGAAGAAAGCTACAACTACGATCAATATGTTATAGGTGTGCCTCTGATACAAAATATCAATATCAATGGTCTGTTATTTCCTTCTTCCGTTATGTTGCACCCGCATTGACATTCTTGTTATTTTTTCTTACTTTATTTTTCTGCCACGTGAGGGAGAATCTCAAGATTTTTGATGAAGTTGGGTTGACATATTCTTGGGCTGCCCCTGGGGTGGGGGATTTCGTGCTATTTAGCCCATAAAACCTGTCCCCACAGGGTGGGGAATTTGGACGTTTTAGCACCAATTTCATTCTAATGCCCCCACATATCCCGGGTGGGGGGTCTCGGGGTTTACTTTGACTGGTGCATAAGTAAGTGTGCGGGCAATCCCCAATGCTTTCAATGTCAATATAGCAAAATATTCAGAACCTCTTGACTAATCAGTGCGCAGAATCGTTTCAGTCATTATACTAATATTAATTATGGGCTTTTCAAACAAATAATCTAGATTTTGAAAATACCTCTCCCCACTTTTCAATATAAAAGTGCCAAGTGCCTTACCCAAGGATTTATGGTAGTTTTTGGTGTGTTGTGCGGATTTCAGATGATTGTCATGAGTAATTCGCAATTACTTTGTAATTACTAACTCCTGTAGGTTTTACTCAGAATAAACTTATGCACTAGTCATTTGTTTCAACCGACCCCCAACCCCCGCGACATAGAAGGGGAATATGAAACAGATGTTGTCAAATTTGTAATAATTCCACCGCCTACCAGGGGAGAACGCCTTGGCAATTTCCTACACCCCGGGGAAACATTTCCTACACCCAAGGGACAAATTCCACCCTCCCAAGATGGATACAAGAAACTTTCCTAATACTATCAAAACCAGTAGAGTGGTCTTTTCCGAAATGAAAAAGACATGTTTTGTTTCCCCCACCATTCCCCCGGCCAGTTATCTGAGCCATAGCAAATTTGAAGTAAACTCCCTGGGGATCGGGGCACGAATACAAGACAAACCACTGATATTTCCCCCACTATTGCCGGGCAAAATCCCCGCATGTCGCGGGGGTTGGGGGTCGGGTGAAGCAAATGACTAGTGCATTAATTACTTTGCGAGTGGTTTCACTACAGTCATAATATGAAAATTCTGGCTTCAGTGAGCAAGGTTTTATCAGTTATACGTGTAGAAATTGATTCTCATGATAAATTTGCAATGGAAGCATACAATAGAACACCGACCCCCAACCCCCGCGACATAGAAGGGGAATATGAAACAGATGTTGTCAAATTTGTAATAATTCCACCGCCTACCAGGGGAGAACGCCTTGGCAAATTTCCTACACCCCGGGGAAACATTTCCTACACCCAAGGGACAAATTCCACCCTCCACAAGATGGATACAAGAAACTTTCCTAATACTATCAAAACCAGTAGAGTGTCTTTTCCGAAATGAAAAGACATGTTTTGTTTCCCCCACCATTCCCCCGGCCAGTTATCTGAGCCATAGCAATTTGAAGTAAACTCCCTGGGGATCGGGGCACGAATACAAGACAAACCACTGATATTTCCCCCACTATTGCCGGGCAAAATCCCCGCATGTCGCGGGGGTTGGGGGTCGGGTGGAAGCAAATGACTAGTGCATTAATTACTTTGCGAGTGGTTTCACTACAGTCATAATATGAAAATTCTGGCTTCAGTGAGCAAGGTTTTATCAGTTAATACGTGTAGAAATTGATTCTCATGATAAATTTGCAATGGAAGCATACAATAGAACATGACTTAAGGCGAGGAAAACCCGCAATAAAACGAGGAAGTTGGCTAGTTCTGTTTTTTAGGAACGCTAACAACACCTTCGCTTTATGAAAAAAAACAGCTTCCTGCTAGCAGAGGCCTCTCTCTTTTCTCTGCAGTTCGCTGCCTGAGAGTCGCGAGAAAAGAGACCCTCAGCCAGCGAAATGTAGTGTAGAGAAAAGAGGCTTCCGCTAGCTCGTTCTTTGTGGACTAGGAAATTCTTCCTGCCGATTCAAAAAATCAGTGCAATGCTCGATTCACAATGAACAGCGAGGCTTACCTTTATTCAGAGCAGCTTCAGTGTTAATCCTGCATGGAACTTGCAAATGTCCTCCTATACAGTATAAACAATTACAAAGTAAGTTGGACAGCTCGCAGGGCTGCCATTAAGATTTACGTACACGTGCTCTACTCTACTCGCACAAATTACTTCTCCTACTGATCAAACCGTATCGACCAACGCTTCTGCCCTTAGATGGGAATCAAACAAAGTTTTATACAATTTCAGTAAGTCCAGCAAAGCAGTTAAGCATCACCGACAAGTTTATGTGACCTGCTGGTCTTAGGCTATGTCATCATGCTTCGCTATAAACAACAAGAAGAGACGATAGTTGACAACAACCTACCTTTTCCGTGACATAGTTTCAGCCACGTAGCTTCCTCCGGGTTACTTAGTCCTCGAAAAACTGTGAAAAAGCCACTGTCCTGTTCTAAACACCTCAGGTTCAAAGAAATCTCGAAAAAGGTCAATACAGGCGAAGATCTTAATTTTTTCCTTGTTCGCTGCAGCGTGACATGTAGTTGCCGGCTCAAGAAGAAACTCTTTTGACTTCTACAGACACTTTTAGTCCCGAAATTTGCGTAGTACGAATCTAGTTGGTCCTGCAGGTCTTCTGTAGTCGCTTAAAGTAGTTATTTTTCTTCATGGCCGCGATAGAAGTAGCTCAACATTTTAAAATTTGCTCGAGGATTCACCGAGTTTACCTTTTGGTCGAGGTCGAGGGTCGAGGTACCTAGTCGAGGGTCGAGGTGGACATGTCGAGGGTGAGGGTAACTGGTCGAGGGTAACTAAAATCTCTCAAATTTTCTCGTGGAATATACACAAGACCGGAGATTGTTTAGCGTTGTTTTCACGCCTTCGTGATATTTATGTCAACGTCCGCATCTTTGCTTCGTTTCACGTTCTCAAAGTCTCTCGGTCAACTCTTTCCATATCAAACACCAGGGGAGACATGGAATACGTCTCCAATATCATTTTCTCGCGGACTATCCTACACAAGTTCACAAGAAAATATTTAAGCGTTGCAGATGATGTATATACGTTAACTTAAACATAACTGGGCGAAAAGAAACTGCAGTTTCCACTGGCTTCGTATTTATCGGCGCAGTTCCCGAAAATATTGCATGTGCCCGCTTGATAAACACGACTGATTGCCGACGCGACACAAATGTATCGCTAAAAAATCTCCAGTCTTGTGTAGAATATTCCGGGAGAAAATTTGAGCCATTTTTAGCTACCCTCGACCAGCTACCCTCACCCTCGACATGCCCACCCTCGACCCTCGACTAGGTACCCTCGACCCTCGACCCTCGACCAAAAGGTAAACTCGGATTCACCTGGTACTTTTTAAAATCTTCTGTAATGACGTCACAGTCACGTGAAACCCTCCCCCCCCCCCCGACCACCCACCCCTCCCCCCGTCATTCCAGCTTACTCGTAGCCTTGCTCCATGTGATGACGTCACTGGCGCGCGACCGCGCGAAGGCGACCCCCCCCCCCCCCCCCCCCCCCCCCCCGGGTCATTCACATTCGGCGCCATGTTGTGACGTCAGAAGGCTTGACAGGAACACTCGGGAATTGAATTACGTTCAAAATCACTTCGACCCCTTTCTGGACGCTTTTTTCGTATTGGGTACCCTGTGGATTTGGCTTCACCAGCTAGTAGGCACAGGGACACTCGCGGGAATTACGTTCAAAAATCACTTCAGTCATTCTTTTTTTCTTTGGGTACCCTGTGAAATTGGCTTCACAGGAACACGCGGGAATTACGTTCAAAAATCACTTCGATCCCTTTCTGGTTCTGGACGCTTTTTTCTTAGGTATGGTGCTCCGCTCTGCGGCCTTCGGCCGCTAAGGAGCTCCGCTATAAATACGTTTTTCCAGTCACGCCACATTCCATTAGGCTCGTGATATTCTTCCACAACCGGCCAATCACAAGCCGTGAGATCGTCTCTAAAGTGTTGGAGATCAAAATCTTTGAAATTTCTATATTCTAATAATACAGGTTTTCCCTTAGGCAAAGGAGCAGATTTCCGAACAGCGTAAATTAAGCTGTGGTAATCAAAATCGATTCCTACATGATTTACACCAGTCATCGCTAGTGAATGGCAATCATTAGTCAAACATATGTCTATAAGAGACTTGGTATTATGCGTAATACGCGTTGGTTGCTCAATCAATTGCTTAAGACCGTAAACATCGGAAATGCTACTCAAATGTTAAGATTATTATCGTTTTTGTCGAGATAATTCGTATTTACATCTCCAAGTAATAAGAGAGAATAGTTAAGGCTGTCTATACGGCCGATCATTTTCTCAAAATGTCAAATAATTTCACAGAACTACCCGGTGGTCGATACCATGTAGAAATAAGAAAGGTTTAGTATTAGGCTTCCTTATTTCAATAGTGAGCATTTCCGTGTTGGATCCGAAAAATCTGGCCTTAGACAATGTGAAATATCTGATTTAATGTAGATACAGACCCCGCCACCCCTTGCATTACGATCGCGCCTGATAACATCATAGCCCTCAATATAAATTTCATTATCATCCACTAGGGAATCTAGTTTTGTTTCGTTGATCGCTAATGCATGAACTGGTTTGTCATTTAACAATATCCGTAGTCGATCAATATTTTTACGAAGGCTATTGATATTAAGCATGGCATATTTAAATCCTCTACATGGAGGGATTAGACGAGGTGTATTATCAGTAAGTCGTGTCTCGCTTAACAATTAATGGTCACTAACATGTTTACGAAGGTGCTTGACAAAATTGCCAGCGAGTCTGCTGGAGCCTAGCTTATTTAAGTGTAGGCCACTTTTATTTAAGCAGGACAAATCAATATTATTATGCAAAAGAAAATTAAACTGTAGTCTGCGACAAGCGTCGCTTAATAATCTATTAACAGTTTGCAACTTATCTGAACTTGACTTGAACACACGATCATTTCGAACTATGAGCGCCGATACGGAGGGTTTTATGCCACGCTGTTTAACTGCTTTGGCCAAGTCAATGATGGAATCTGCTATGACCTGTGGCTCCTTTGAAGGGAGATCGTTCGAACCAATGTGTATTATAACTTCATCTGGTGTTTTTCGCTGCACAGGTTTAATAAAATCGTGTAGGTCCTCCACATTGGATCTGCGATGGCTATATACATCTACTCGAGTTATCTCGTCTGAGAGACCTTTTGCATGGATGTCTTTTAAAACAGAATCTCCAACTACGGCCACACGGCGTAGTTTTTCACCGCTTCCACCAGACCACTTTCCCGCTGTCTTCCCGCGTTTTGAGCCCAGGGCGCCCCCTTTTAAAGCATCCGTGGGTCCATTTAGCTCCGCATCATCTTCTGCCTGGTTCCGTTCTTCTACGGCTACGTTCTTTTTATCAAATTCATCCGAAACTGAAGGTACAGAAGGTGGTGAAGGGTTGGCCGCTAAGGGATTTGTTTTGTAGTACAAATCTTTTGAAAGGAGCTGCACTACGAATTTCATAGAGTCGCGTTCGTCTCTAAGGTTATTACATTTGGCTGTCAGGACTTCCAAAGTATGCCTCAGAGAGTTATTTTCCTCTTGTAATCGTTTGACATCCC
This sequence comes from Scolanthus callimorphus, assembly GCA_033964015.1. Lineage (NCBI taxonomy): Eukaryota > Metazoa > Cnidaria > Anthozoa > Actiniaria > Edwardsiidae > Scolanthus > Scolanthus callimorphus. Next base: position 2,132,886 of record JAWWUD010000016.1, on the reverse strand, counting down.
CATTATCCGAGTAACGAGAGCTCTTCTTTACTAATGATTTGACTTCCATGAGCTCCTTCCTTATTTCGGTAATTTGTATATTAAATTGGCTTGTATAGGACTCGAGGCCAGATGATGTTATTCCGTCGTCTACATGTAATATTGACTGTGTTTCACTTGTTACACTGTCTTTATCGACGCCTCCTGTGTTGTGCGCCATGTCCAGGTCATGAACACTTTCGCTCCCTAACGTATTCTTACGTTTCAGTTTGGGATTCCTTGGTCGATATCCAACTGATCGATGTAGTTGGAATGTTGAAATAAAATTTAAACAATAAATAAAATCAGATCGCGCCCAGAGCTTAGAAAATGTAGTTTGGTTTAAACATCCATGTTTTCTTGTATATCTTCTGCCCCATTGTGATCAGCGACTGAGCTGTCATCATTTTCGTCATCATCATCCAGATTGGTTCTATTTCACACGGGTCAGCTACATCCACGCAAATATTGTGAAGCGCGCAGCATGTCAAAACGGTGAGTGGAACTCTTTGGACTTTCTCTTCAGTCGTTTTGGAAAGGCACCGCCATCTGCCTTTGAGAATTCCAAAAGCCTGCTCTATAACTACTCGTGCCTGACTGAGAGCCTTGTTGTAAGCCCTTTGTGCCTGCGTCAATGTTCGCGTTTTCTTAAACGGCTTCATAAGCCAAGTTGTTAACCTATATGCTGAATCTCCTACAAGCAATGGTCCAACCTCCGAGATTCCAATGTTCTTTATTGGCCCACCAGATAGCCAGTTACCGTGATCGACTTGCCATTTCAGCCTACTCATGCCACAAATACGTGAGTCATGAATACTACCGGGAAACCCCACGCTAATATCCATAAATCTAAACGAAGCGTCTGCAACAGCCTGTAGGACAATTGAATAATCTTGCTTCCCATTGAAATATTCTACTCGATCTTCCACAGGGACGCGTTTCAAGGGAATATGGCTACCATCGATCGCACCAACTACCTGCGGGAATGGTGACTTGTTTGTAAAGGCCCGCATGTTTTAGCTAGATCATCTTCACTCAACGGAAATTTGATAAATTCCCCCGCTCTCGCGCCCATTGCTCTGCAAAATTCGTGAGTTATTTTCATTGCTGTGCATCTCCCAATACCGAACTGGAGGCCTGTTGAACGATATGTGTCTCCAGTAGCTAAACGCCATAAAGCAACAGCCACACGCTTTGGAACAGGAATTGATTCCCTGAGCCGTGTGTCGTCTTTTGCTATATCACACTCCAGAAGCTGTACAATATAATGAAATGTCCTTTGCGAGATGCGAAAGTTCTCTTTCCACCAGTCTTCTACGCAGTTTCCCTGCAGCATGTTGTCAAACCAAAACTGGTTCCTTGGCCAAGACCAAGCTCTTCTCTTTCGCCGGTAATACACCTTCTTCATCTCCATCAAAATCAAACGTCTGCGTCCAGTCTTTTTTTAAATGCTGGAGCAGTAATTTTCTTTTAAACCTCGAGGTCTCATTTCGCCGAAAAAGAACATAAATTACCTAAGTTAAAATTCGTAGTATAAACACACTTATTATTTACTGCGGTTAGGTTAACTCGACCTCAGTAAATATTTACTTAAGTAAATCGCCAAGTGTAAACACAACATTACTTTGTCTACGCAGCACCAAGTAGGATCGATGATTGTAGATTTGCAAACGGTTGATATATATGACTATAAATTGTGGCGTGTCTACCACGGTCGACGATATGAGCTATATAAATCCTACAAAGGCGTGCTTGACATTTTAGAAGTGATAACCTGTCATAACTAGTGAACTAATCTATTTACTTATCAGTGGTAAATTTATCGAAATTAATACTCTTGATATAAAGAACAAATTTCAAAACCAACAGTGTCAAAGATGGCTGGATGGGAACAGCGTCTCAACGGAAGTGGAAAGCGCGGAGAATCTTCGCCACAAAAAAGCAAGTCGATCTTGTAAAAGTGCCAAGGCTGACACGCCAACTTGTTTTGAAAGTGACGGGCGATTGATCGTACAGTATTGTGCCCAGTATACGGCCACTAAACATTGCGGGGTTCGAGAGCTGAGACTTATATCAACAATTATACATTCACTCGCAAATGTTATGTGAACATTATGTTCAGATTTGTTTAATGTTCTTACTCTAGTTAGCTTTGATATACCCCTTGTAGGGTGCCCAGTTGCCGTCCAACAGGCCCAATATCCGGTCATAAGGAATTCGATTGTAGAGCTTATTTCATTTTAAAAATCTGGATAATATGATACTTACTAGGAACTTCACTCAACCTCAAGCGACACGTGTTGGCGAGAACTTGAAAATGCTATGGTCAATCAATGTAGACGCAAAGTATTGCTATGCCCCTAGCAGAAATGATAGCCGCGTTCCTATTATCAGTGAAAAAAAATTATCGTCGCGTCGCAATTTATGCTATAATAATCAGCTATATATCATTTTAAAGCTAAAATATTGCTCCATCTTATGAAGTTGTTTAGTTTATTGAAGTTTAATTTTTTTCTTGTATTTTTAAGACCGCGAACTTGAAATTACCTTGTTTACTTGAGAAGTTCCAGACCACTGCCGCAAAATTTATCATAAAATCTTTTTCAAGTAAAAAATAAAAATTCCCTGACACTGTTTTTTAGTTGTGATCATTTCTAACGACACATAAAATTTGAGGCCGATATTTTAGATCCTATAGGGTCAGGAGCTTCGCGAAGGTGAAAATTTGACAGAAAATTAAAGTGCTAGAAAAAGCGTGTAAAGTTAATTATATTACAGAAAATGAGTGGCGGGCAATCTATATATTAATACCGTAAGGAAAATCGTGTCCGCACTCGCTCCGCTTAGCCCTGAAGCTGTGCCACCAAAAGAAGTTCGCAAACCCGAAGGGAAGGTGGAAATCTGGACCGTGAGCGTGTTTTTGTTGGAAAAGATTCACTTCGGGCTAAGTTCTAATTCAAGCGATTTATTAAGCGAGGGACAAAGCCGCCATCGCCGCCATGTTGAATTCTCCCACAGAAACTAAAAAAGAACTCAAAAGGTTCGCGCAGCCGAAAGCACCATTGACATTCAAACCTAAATGGTTCTCTTACAGATTACATACAGGAATGTGCAGGGATAATTCTAACTTGAAAGATTTGAGCTGAGAAAATTTTCATTCAAGTTTCAACAAACGTACACACTACCTTGCTTCCCTCGGAGCACGCGCTAAGTCATGCTAAGTCGAAATGACACATTTAGAAAACAAAGTCCGTGAAAGTCATGAATAATATTCTCTAAGTATAAATCCTGACGGCTCTATCGCAAAACGAAGGACACAATCCCGAAGAGAAGGAGGAAATCCCTCCAGTGGGCATGTTTTTGTTGGAAAAGTTTCACTGTGGGCTAAGTTCTAATTCAAGCTATATTTTAAGCGAGGGATAAAGCCGAAAAAATATAAATAAGATAAACTAAAAAAAATATTATTCCTCAGAACATTTTTACCTGACTGTTTCTTCTCTCCCCTCACTGAGATATGATAAACATGCAAACAATTCCGAAGTCAAATTGCGCTTTCGATTTTCACGGGTTCTTTGACCGATTTGAGAGACGGACACGCGCGTGATTTTGCCGCACCAAAATCAGGGAGACCAGTGCAAAAAAAAAAATCCTTTTGGCCTCACTTTATTTATTTCGGCATGGTGGGACGGGGTACTCATGCTGATGGGAGGTTATTAGTAATGTAAATCCAGCAGTTTATGGAAGGGGGAAATCATGAACGCCTTCCCACATTTTTTAAACAGAGAACACTTTAAGTAAAATAAATTTCCATTTCCCCTTACACTCCGTGAATTTTTCACGGGCATCAGCTAGTACAAAAGAAAGGGCAATGGATGCCTAGGAAAACAGTTGACGCATCATTTGAGGTTTTAGGAATATACTTTAGGACTGTATCAAGTGAATTTCGGGAAAAAAGTCATTTTATGAATTTTTACATTTTTACCCGCACGAGACCTTAAGACAGAAGTCCGTACAGAATAGCGATTAGCTCCAACGTTGATGTCCAACGTTGGTGCGAAAAAGCTCAAATTGTTTTGATTCCACTTGCAAAATGCACCTTCCGCAGAATTTTCTATCCAAAATTTGAGCTCCCTTTAACAATCAGAAAAATACTGATACGATTGAATCATGACGGTATTCAGGGGTCTCTGAACGGGGATTAAGAATCCCTACAGGGGTGCCAAGGATTATTTTTAATCTAATAAATCAATCCTCTGTGCTTTCATTAAAGACATATGACACTATTGAAATACACCGTATTTTCCAATAGAGATTGCTTTGATGCTGATGACTCAGAATTGTATCAATTGAAAATAATTAAACTCTTGTAAACACTCTTGTAAAGTGCTATACAGCCCTATATGCCATCACTCCGCAGAAATTGGTGACGTTCAAAGATTCCACTGATTCAGCGGTCACTCCACGACAACCAAAATCCACTCAAAGATCTTGCATTCTGGTTGCGACACGGGAAATCATTTTCAGTAGTTTGTAACACTATATCATCGAGCTGCAGCCACTCTACAGAAATTTGGCGAAGTTCTAAGATTCTACTTTACTGATAAAGTAGTCACTCCACAACACCAACTCCGTTTAAAGATCTTGCAGTTTAATAATACAGTCCGTCAAAAAAGCCGAAAATTAACCCAGTAAATTGTTTATAATCGGTATAATACATGTACCTCTGGTGTATATATTATCCTACCGTTTCTCGGTGAAGCATAAAGGTAAAAGCATAATATATAGATTTAGCCACTGGCTAAAAGCGGAGCTCCCAGTTTTTCCGAGTATGAGTGAAACAGGGTTGCCCATGTGACCATAAAAAATATATTGACAAAATATGTAAAAAGATGTATACAGGAATACAGGTATACGGGAGACTATAAACTCTCCAGTGACTCTAACAAAGCACAGAACTGCAGTTAAGAAAAAGCTATTATTTGTGCTTTGTGTCATTCAAGAAATAACCCATCATGGCATGAGCAGAGAAAGTAAGAATGTCACTTGCCGTCTTTATTTTCTATTCATCCTCCTTTGCATTTATTGGAAATTCCAATGGTAAGGAAAGGAACGTTTTTCTTCTTCTTGGAAAATGGGGGGGGGAGGTCATAAGGGGAGGGCCATACCTATGTGCGAGCATTTCAGGGGACGGTGACAGCATTCTTTATGTTGCTTTACATTCAATTGGTCAATATTTTAAATGGACTACCTTAGAACTACTAATACTACTTAAGATACACACTCAATTTAAATTTGATGATGCATAGTTTACTCGGAGGGCTTGAACCAGTTGTACCTTTCCTAGTCCCATGCAGATGGGGAGTAATGTTTTCCCTAAATATGCATGGGAGGGTCAAAACATTCTTGAAAACAATTGCTGATTTTTCCCCAGTCCTCTCCTCCCTCCCCCTAAGAAAACTACCTATCCTATGTGCAAAATCCCACCATGGAGAGAAGAGCATGGTTATTCTGATATTACGCAATTTATGTAACAATAAAATTATAACAAGCTAGAGGTTCATTTGGGCTAGATTTACATTATTATAAGATCATAGTGTGAATGAGGAGTCTTTCAAATTATGGAAATCTAGAGCAAGTAATCTATTGTTTTAGTGTTCACCAACCAGATGAACCAATAATATTGGATAAAATACTCTAATCAAAAACACAAGACTGAGACAGGATCTAGCGCATGCTATGCCAATTGCTTTGTGTATCATTTTACAATCCTCAGCTATTGCACCCTCATCAGCTGGTTTAGACTAATTTTAGACAAAAAAATTATAACAGCAATGTAGCCCGGGGGGGGGGGGGGGGTAAACCTTTTAGGGTTTAAAATCAGGCCTGGTACCTTTTAGGGGGTAAAATTCGAAAACGTGTAATTTTTTCCAGATAGGTACCTGTTAGAGGTCCGTTCTAGCAAATCAAGCAAATCACACTTCTTGGTAGCCTGAATATCAGACGTATTTTCCCTGTAAAAAGATACGCGAGAAAATTACTAGGGAAAATCAACTGGCAACGCAATGTTTGGTACCTTTTAGGGGTCAAAATCAACTAAGCGACGCCATGTTTGGTACCTTTTAGGGGTAAAAACGAAAGTTCCCCACGAGCACCCCTGCCCCAAAAATATGGAGTCCCCCCCTCTGGACAATGTACTACCATTTTTCATCAATCCATTAAGTGTGATGGTTTTTCAGAAATATTTACTTTTCAAAGGTGCACATTTTGTCAAAAGTAGTCACACTTTTCGCTCTCTGATTGTCTGAAAAATAACGGTCAAAACTGCAGTCAACACATGCACACTTGAAAAGTAAACCTTCTTGAAAAATGTCACACTTCATGGATGGATCACATGATAGTAAATGTATAAAGTGATTCTGGATGGAAGAGCTCGCGGTTGTGGTGGTTGTGGGGAAGGGGGGTGTATCCTTCACTAATCTGCAGTGGTTCATGTTTTCTCTAAACGACCCCCCCCCCCCTCACACACACACACACACGCACACATATTGCCATACATATTCATTGCCATACATATTCTCTGAAGATCCCCCTCACTTCAGAGTCTTCTCCGCAGTCCATGTACAGTAATACTGTTGATATTATTTTTGACTTGTGCCATGTGGTCTGTCCAAGGCAAGAACCATGTCTCTGGCCGCTGCCCTGATGCTGAAATTGAAAGAGAATAACCAATAACTCTGGTGAACCTAAACACAGATGATCTTGTATGTCTTAAATACCATGTATGGCTATGCATACAAGGAGAAGAGCCAGGAGTTTCGGAAAAGGGTGGGCAAATAGTGATAATAGGGCCAAAAGTTCCAGCAAATGTATGGGAAAATCTCCCCCCAAAAGAAGGCAGTGGTCCCCTCACCCCCCTCACCATGCAAATTTTAGTAAGGAACATACTGGACCCCCTTGTCATTGTAAAAGCCATAAAATAATGAATTGATCAAATCAAGAATGAAAGAATGATTTCTATTTTTTTTTGGCTAATCAAGGAGTTTTTATGTGAGATGCAACTCAAACAACCAATGGCAGGTTCTTTGAGAAGCATTTTTACACTGTCTAGTTTCATTGGACATTAAAGTCGATGAAATCGCATAGATTTCATCGAATTCTTACTAAAAAGAAGCATGGCCTTCCTCAAACAAACACAAATAGAATGAACTATATAAACTTTCAATTTATAACCATGAAGTACCAAACTCTGCCATGTTAATTCACTTCACTGAATTTTACATAATTATAGCCCTGATTTATAAATCCTATCTTCAGATTGGGCTTGTAGAATTTAGTCAAACTTCAGTCAATCTCGAGGTACCGTAGAGCATTTTTAGAAACAAATGTCAGTACAGTCGAAACTGGTGAGAGTAGAAATAGGCGTGGCCTAATTGTCACATGATACTAACTCCGATCTCCCCACTTTTGTACTGACATGAATTTCAGTCTATGGGTAGTATTTGTGTTACATATATTGGCTGTGCCATAAAAATCAACATGCTTTTATATGAGAGATTCGAAATTGGTTGGCATGGGTGCAAAATTACTAGGTCGTTCCACCTTAACCCTTTGACTACTGAAGTACAGTAAAAACCCGCATAAAAGTGGATTAAGAACACTCAGGCTGAAATTTGGTCAAAAATGTAACTCATACATAAGAACATGTGGAGCCTGAAAAATGAGAATTGTTCTTGTATACAAAATGGCTGCCAGTTAGATTTGAGTACAGTAACCTACAATGGTATAGTACCAAGTAGATCAATATAATGTGCTAGATGATTGCACACAGAGGTCTACAGCAGGTACTTTGACTGTTGGTAGTGTATGTAGTATTTGATTTTTAAGAAACAATTTTAAGAACACCTTAAGAACATTTTCAGGCTGATTTTGCAGAAACACCCAATGTACAAGAACAAAATCAGCCTGAAACCCCCAAACACCTGTTCTTTTATGCGGGTTTTTATATTTTCCCTGAAATCTTTCTTTTTTGGGGGCAAACAGACCAGAACAGACACACCCCTGTCCTTTTTTGCATATCAGTGCCGAATTCCTCGGTTTCCTGTGTTTTATGGAGAGGAAGGCTGGGCTTCTTTAGAGGTTTACCGCTGACTCATAAGTTACTTTCCGTTGGTGGAAAGCCCTCGCACAGGCTACACATAGGTTGCCATAGGACATCACTAAGTCAATTATGGACAATACATTTGTGCTGTGCTTAAGAAAGAAGTATGGCTGACAGGTTAAATTCACTTTTTCCACTGTTCTTCTGAGAGCTGTTGAAATAGGTTGGTGAAAGAAACCCTGGCTCCTTTCTAGTGGAATCTTTTTGCTCAGCACATAATTCGGTTGAATCTGTGTTTGAGAAATAAAAAGCAAGCAGCTGAGAGTAGTTTAGCTTTTAAATGTCGCAGGGCAAAAAGACTTATGTCAATATTTTGTCTAACCTGTCAATACAGGGGGGAGCCGCTGTGAAATTTCATTGCTTTACCACTCTCTAGAGCGAATAAGTGTAGAATTTATAGTCCTTTGTATGATAAATTGGACATTTTTTAACAATTAGTTGCCTCGGGCGCCGTAAATATCGGCGAAAAAGTCACCAAGACAAAGTCAAGGTGACTATTTGCCAATATTTACCAGATTTCAGGATTATGGTTTCAACACAAAAATCAGTCACCGATTTTCACTCGAAGTTTTAAGAAATGTGACAACCAAAATAAGGAAGAAAAGTAATATTCGACATTGTACTGGATTTACAAGCTTGGAAAAACTAGGCAATGTCCATAATGTTTTTCCCTACAGTGAAATATGGATGTGACTTGGCTTACTGGGGTTCGGAAACTGGGCGAAGAAAAGAATAAACACTTGCACTTTGTACGACTCTGATTCAAATTCTGAGGAGTCACAGTGATTGCGAAACAGAATCAGATCCAAGAAGTCATATACTTTCAAATCAGGATCAACTAATTAATGACTCTGATGAAGCTAAGACTAGGACTGACAAACTTGGAACTTGTTGATAGTTAGTCAGGAGATTTCTCCTATATTTTTCAGGCTTTTTCGAAGTGTAGTGTTTCCGCCATGTCGCCACAATGTTGAAAGCCTTTGTTTACCGAATTCAGGTCATGTGACTTTGTAGCGAAAGAGGTCTATTGTTTTAGTATAATTACTCAAGCGACTTTTAATATTTTTGATTTAGGAGTATTTTTTGTTTTAGTTTCTAGTATAGTAAGTGTGCGGGCAATCCCCAATGCTTTCAATGTGAATATTGCAAAATATTCCGAACCTCTCGACCAATCAGTGCGCAGAATCGTTTTAGTAATTATTACTAATATTAATTATGGGTTTTTCAAACAAATAATCTAGATTTTGAAATTACCTCTCCCCACTTTCCAATATAAAAGTGCGAAGTGCCTGACCCAAGGATTTATGGTATTTTTTGGTCTGTTGTGCGGATTTCAGATGATTGTCATGAGTAATTCGCCATACTTTGTAATTACTAAGTCCTAAAGGTTTTACTCAGAATAAACTTAATTACTTTGCGAGTGGTTTCACTACAGTCATATGAAAATTCTGGCTTCAGTGGGTAAGGTTTTATCAGTTAATACGTATAGAAATTGATTCTCATGATAAATTTGCAACGGAAGCATACAATAGAACATGACTTAAGACGAGGAAAACCCGCAATAAAACGAGGAAGTTGGCTAGTTTTTTTTTTAGGAACGCTAACAACACCTTCGCTTTACGAAAAAAAAAAAGCTTCCTGCTAGCAGAGGCCTCTCTCTTTTCTCTGCATTTCGCTGGCCGAGAGTCGCGAGAAAAGTGACCCTCAGCCAGCGAAATGTAGTGTAGAGAAAAGAGGCCTCCGCTAGCTCGTTCTTTGTGGACTAGGAAATTCTTCCTGCCGATTCAAAAAATCAGCGCAATGCTCGATTCACAATGAACAGCGAGGCTTACCTTTATCCAGAGCAGCTTCAGTGTTAATCCTGCATGGAACTTGCAAATCTCCTCCTATACAGTATAAACAATTACAAAGTGAGTTGGACAGCTCGCAAGGGCCGCCATTAAGATTTACGTACACGTGCTCTACTCTACTCACACAAATTACTTCTCCTACTGATCAAGCCGTATCGACCAACGCTTCTGCCGTTAGAAGAGAATCAAAACAAAGCTTAATACAACTTCAGTCAGTCCAGCAAAGCAGTTAAGCATGACCGACAAGTTTATGTGACCTCCTGTTCTTAGGCTATGATCATGCTTCGCTATAAACAACAAGAAGAAACGATAGTTGACAACAACCTACCTTTTCCGTGACATAGTTTCAGCCACGTAGCTCCCTTCAGGTTATTTAGTCCTCGAAAAACTGTGAAACAGCCACTGTCCTGTTCTAAACACCTCAGGTTCAAAGAAATCTCGAAAAAGGTCAAGGCGAAGATTTTTCCTTGTTCGCTGCAGCGCGACATCCATGTACGCTAAGCAGACTAGTGTAGTTGCCGGCTCAAGAAGAAACTCTTTCGGCTTCTACAGACACTTTTAGTCCCGAAATTTGCGTAGTAAGAATCTAATTGGTCCTGCAGGTCTTCTGTAGTCGCTTAAAGTAGTTATTTTCTTCACGGCTGGTCCAAAATGCAGACTGAAAAATGCATACCGGAAAATGCATACCAGGTCTATTCTCTCTGAAAACTCAAAAGAACAGTTTTATTTCATTGTGTGACGGTATGGCTAGCACATAAATTATATTACAACACTGACAAACTGCGGTAAAAGGCAGAAATATGTAGTTAAAGAATTTTGACTGTCAGGATGCCGTTACTATGTAGACGATTGTTTTATCTTTTACATCTCAAGGTCATTTTCATCTCCGATCTTGCACGCAAATTTCAGGAATTTCCATAGAAAAGAAACGATATTATTATTTTACCGCTATGTTAGCTTACATTTGCCTTCGCTAATTAAAAGAAAACTACAACTACGATTCAATATGTTTCAGGTGTGCTTTTGATACAAAATATCTATCGGGGATACAGCAGAGCTGTCAAAACATAAGCCGGGCTACTTTTTGCCTGAGAAAAGTTCGAACCACAGAACTGTGTTAAGTGCAGCCTGAAGCTCACCTCATTGTTTGCTAAAATAAAATAAAACTGGAATCCATGAGTCTGAGTCAGAATTGGCTAGGCGAGGAAACTAAACTTGTTGCTTTGAAGTACGAAATTTGCATTTCGGCCATCGGGTTTTAATTATTTGCAGCCTGCTACTCTTTTGAGCAGCCGCCTACTTCAAAACATTATATCGGGAAATGAAAATCTATCTGGATGTAAAAATCTATCGGGCCAGTGACAATCTATTTGCATTTTCCGATCTGCACTTTCCAGTCTGCATTTTCCGGTCTGCATTTTCTGGTATGCATTTTGGACCTGCCGATGTTCTTCATGGTCACGATAGATAGATTTGCTCGAGGATTCAGCTGGTACTGTATTTTTAAAATCTTCTGTAATGACGTCACAGTCACGTGAACACCTCCCCCCCCCCCGACCACCCACCCCTCCCCCCGTCATTCCAGCTTGCTCGTCGCCTCGTCGCCTTTATGCTCCATGTTGTGACGTCACTGGCGCGCGACCGCGCAAGGCGACCAGTCCCCCCCCCCCCCTCCCCGACTCATTCACATTCGGCGCCATGTTGTGACGTCAGAAGGCTTCACAGGAACACTCGGGATACGTTCAAAAATCACTTCGACCCCTTTCTGGACGTTTTTTCATATTGGTTACCCTGTGGATTTTGCTTCACCAGCTAGTAGGTACAGGGATGACTCGCGGGAATTACGTTCAAAAATCACTTCGTCATATTTTTTCCTATTGGGTACCTTGTGGAATTGGCTTCACAGGAACACGCGGGAATTACGTTCAAAAATCACTTCGACCCCTTTCTTGACGTGTTTTTTTTATTGGGTACCCTGTGAATTAGGCTTCACAGGAACACTCGGGAATTACGTTCAAAATCACTTCGATCCCTTTCTTGTTCTGGACGCTTTTTTCTTAGGTATGGTGCTCCGCTCTGCGGCCTTCGGCCGCTAAGGAGCTCCGCTATAAAAACAAATTTATCAGGATGAATTGCTTTCAAAAAATAGAAGAGAAATTTGGAATTCCAGCCGAAGAAGCTGAAAAGAAATATAGACATACAAGGACAGGATATGGAAGGTGGCTCAAGAAAAGAAAAAATATCCCCTCCGGTTCAGGACTTGAAGCAGTACCGAAGCCACCGCTTGAGTTTCAAAACCTAGAATGGCTGGATTGTCATATAAGGCATCAAACAAAGAACATGTCCAACCTGACAACTCAAGAAACAAGCCGAGATGAAGAGAGCGAGGAGGAAGGAGGAAATGAAAATGTATCTCCAAACTCCCCCCAACAAGAACCAGAAGACAACTTCTAAATGCCAGAGACAACGTCGGCTAGTGTCAGTGACTGCTCTTTTAACAATTCAAGCATTACTTCAGAAAGCAGTCCTGCCTCAGTTCCAGGACCAAGCAAAGAAAACAAGCTTAAAAGGAAGTCAAAGCCATGGGCAAGACAAAAAATGCCCAATCTAAACATAGAGAAGTAATGGATGTGGACACAGAGTTAATTAAAACTGCTAAATCGATTGCAGATGGCATTTTATTGGGAGATCAAAGTACAAAGAACCGTGGTATTGAGGATGACGAAGATATTCTTTATTGTAGAAGTATAGCAGCAAGGATGAAAGCATTAAGCCCACAGTCTAAAGCATATATAAGAATGCAAATAGAACACTTGCTTTTCAGTGTACAGTTTGGTGGACAAGGAATGAATCTTGCTATGCCAGTGCAAAGAGCAAATTATGATCAAGTGTCACCTCCCGGGCCTCTCAACATATATTCTCAAAGGTACACAGAAACCCAGCTGGACCCGTCATACCACATCCAAAACTTGAACTAGTCTAGAGGATTCACAGTAAACACAAGGCAGTTAAAACAGTAAGTGTTAACTTAACTCTCTGTAGTTTACTTAACTCTGTGTAGTTTACATTGCCATTAGAAGAACTAAATTCTTCATGTCTGTATATGGCTTCCAAGTTTACTAGCAAGAACTCATGAACATGTACAACTTAGAAACTTCAATGTAGGCAATTTAGGATTATATGAGATACTTCACTGTTAGTTGTTGGTTTGATATTGAGATTCCAGAAAATAACTGTACCCCTACAAGACTGAGAGACAGTCTTTGTTAAGATTTCCAAACATAACTAATTTGGTTTAGTATCACCCAACTAGTAGACTATTGCCAATGCTGCATTCTGACTGGCTACACTACTAGGGGACTATTATCAATAGACCTCTAGTAGCGAAAGCGCCGATTTTGTACAGGAAAACAATGGCAGCCGCTTTTTTTGTCAAACTAGTTGGGTGATACTAAAACAATTAGACCTCTCGGCCTGCAGCCTCATGGGCTATTGGCCCATAGCCCTTTTGGGCTTGAGGTCTAATTGTTAAATATTTAAACCATATCAGCTATAATGAAAATTTTCAGTGATTACATTTGGTGATAGTAATATTATTGATCATCACTTTATAAAAATGAAAGAAATAATAATCTTTTGGTTAAACGGTGTATAGATGAACTGTGTGAATATCAATTGTTATTATTTGCTGATAACCATTGATTTGCTAGTAAATTAATATATGCTCAGAAATTCTGAATGGGATAGGACTTTCAAAGGGGGATTTCTGAATCTATGGTATTACATTTGTCTGGAATTGCTCATTTGATCTACCTTATTTTTCCAGTGCTTAGCTTTTGGGTCATTGAACAAATTTGTGGTAGTTACAGTAAGCCCCTTCATCCCAGTAGTCAAATTATGTGCCCATGAAAAAACAAGAAATAATTCTCTAACTACACTTTTCAACAATTTCAGCTATGTTTCAACCACATCTATTTTCAGTAAGATAATTATTTCTTGTTGTTACCTAATATGACTGGATGACTGAGAATATTCATGTGCTCATGTGTTTATATAACTGTTATTGTTATGTTATCATTTTGCTCTACCACCTCATTAAGGTCAAGCAATGGAACAAAGTTATTAATGTTTTAGTTATTAGAGCGGATTTCACATGACTGTCGTGAAAACAATTGCAATTGAGCAATCACTAGCCAATCAGAATCGAGAGAAATCACCACTTGCTCCTAAATGGCTTTTCTCTCAGCCAATCACAAGCCGAACCAATTACTAAGTAATTACACAATTGTATTTACTACAGAATTTGATTGGCTGAGAAAAACGAGTAGCCAATGAGAACGCAAAGCAATCGCAATTACATAACAAGTGTTGACAGTCATGTGAAATCCGCTCTATTAAAGGTTAATTGTTTTTAAGAGAGGTTTGCACTAACGATCACCTGAAGGTTGCAAAATAATTTTTTTTCAAATCTCTCAAAATTGGCTCATCAAAAGGGTTTGGTCACAGCCTCGAATGATATAAGTTTTAGATCCATCGGATTTTTATTTTGGTCAAATTGCACGAACATCGAAAATTTGCCCAACTTCCGGTTTTAGAGCGTGATTTTACCGTTCCCACAAAAAGACTAAAAATACCTAACTTTCCAGCTCGTTGTGGCAAACAAATTTCAGAACCCAAAAGCAGAAATAATTTCGAACATATGGAGTTGTTTTGTATTATCGTAAGACAAATAAAGAATATTTTACAGATATTTTAATGTTTACATTTTTCCCCTTGTTTCACAAGGCCCAAGTTCGATGGGCTATTTCGCCAAGGTTACATGGAAAACTAGATAAATAATTATATAACGGTGAAGAGTAATACCCTTTATTTATAAATATCGAAAGAGTTTTTCGGGTAGTTTGAACTGGAGGCCGCGACAGTCGCCAAACTGAACACAATTTCAGCACAAATTTAGCGGTGTTTCGAGAGCAAACAAGCGATGTTACTTACCGTAGATCACGTTAATTCCACTGAACTCTCGAAATGAACTTCTTGACATGCTATCCAATAAGTAGAGTAGGCCTTTAGGTCATCTGGAAGAAATTTGAGTCCTTTTTGAAACCGTGAAAGAGTTCGATGAAAGTTGGGCAAATTTTCGATGTTCGTGCAATTTGACCAAAATAAAAATCCGATGGATCTAAAACTTATATCATTCGAGGCTGTGACCAAAACCCTTTTGATGAGCCAATTTTGAGAGATTTGAAAAAAAAATATTTTGCAACCTTCAGGTGATCGTTAGTGCAAACCTCTCTTAAAGATTCATTGAGGTTTGCCCTACCAAGCACTAATAGTTAGATGTAAAGGTTTTTTCAGTGCAGGTCAAAATCTCTAGATTTGAATTAAACCATATTAATGATCAGTGAATACTGGTCCGTGTACCAGATGGTCATGCCAACAAGCAATGCATAATACTGTATGTTATGTTTAACATAAATGAATTTGAAACCATTGTGTTGAGCAAAGAACCAAATACCATAAGCAGTAATACAGGGACAGGGGTGGGTGCTCAGCTCAGATAACAGCACTACCTCGGATGTGCCTGTGGATCCAGGGGCGTAGCCAAGGGGGGTCCAGGGGGGCCCCGGGCCCCCCCTTCCTCGGAAAATTTCCCATACATTTACTGTATTTGAATAAATGAAAGGCCGAGTATGTTCATATCTGTATATAACAGACAAAAAAGGACAAGATGGTAAAATGTATAGTTATATTTCGGCAAAATTCTATGCCATCATCAGACTAATTAAAATACAGGGTACATGATATTTATACTAGTTACAATAATATATGCAAGAGGAAAGAATTTATGAAAACAAGGAGAGCTCGCGGCTAGCCTTCAGCCCGAGATTTAAATTAGGCTTGTAACGCTTAATATAGTAGGCCTCTTTGTAAAGTAAAACATTCCAATTAGAATCCTGATCGAGAACAATGATATTGTCTCGAACCGCATTAAGATAGAACGCTCTATCATCGTCAGGACAATAGTTGTTGTCATTGTACATGACGGGAAAGTTGTATTTGCTTGAGGAAATTTGAGCATTTTCGTCCCATGTTTCCACTATCTGCATCCCCCCCCCCCTTCAGAAATTCCTGGCTACGCCGCTGGGATCCAATCAAAAGCTACATTTCTTGATTGAAATTGAAAACACACCACAAAGAAGTTTCATTGTCCAAATGAATTATCAATGTTAGTGTGCCCTTGACTAAAGTGGAAACTCTAAAAAGTGGAATTCGAACCTCTTGGAATTTTCAAAAAAGCCCTTTCTATATAGAGGTGCTGGTAAATAGGATGCTTAAAATTTACATAACTAATTTTGTAGTTTTTTGTAATTATAGAATCTAGAAACTTCATTATCCAGGGAATGATAGTAAGAATGGATTGAAATTTAACTTTAAGTACACAGGATCACTGCATAACCTCGCCTGGTAGGACGAGGTTACTCTGAACGTGTGATCCAGTTCACAGAGAGGGTCGCCCCCCTCCCTGTCACAAGGAATTCCAGCCGTACATCGCTTCGCAAACTATTCAAATCGGCCGAAAACATTCCACGGGCACTGAGAAGCACGGAAACCACTAAAATGTGAGCTATGCTCACCTAGAACACAATAAAAGAGCGAGCAATCCTATTGCTCACTCTCTTCTCGCATTTTGCGAGTGCTGGCCGGATTTGCTGGTGTTTTGTTCCTGTGACATGGCTCAAGTTCCCGTCCGCCCCGCCACCCCGTTGTGCCCCAACACCTGTTCTTGGTTCTTGCTGTACCAACCGCGTCAGTTCAGCCCCAGCCGTTCCTCGAGCTCCTGTTGTTCCAGCGCTGGCTCAAGCCAACCAGCCACTTAGAGCAGACCACACGTAGACTTTACCTTGAGTCCTTGGTGGTTAAGTGGCCGATTTACTCTGTCTATCTTTGCACATTTTGCTGTAGCCACTCGGGCTTCGCAAGTGTTTAATTGGTTGTGTACTGGACTTCGGTTCGGTACGAAAAATTAGCTTGTGTTTATTATGGCCATTCGGGCCGGGCACGATTCACTGGAAGCATATTTCAGGTGCCCTGTAGGAGTTTAATTGGTTGTATACTGAACTTCGGTTCGGTACGAAAAATTAGCTTGTGTTTATTATGGCCATTCGGGCCGGGCACGATTCACTGGAAGCATATTTCAGGTGCCCTGTAGGAGTTCAATTGGTTGTATACTGAACTTCGGTTCGGTACGAAAAATTAGCTAGTGTCTATTATGGCCATTCGGGCCGGGCACGATTCACTGGAAGCATATTTCAGGTGCCCTGTAGGAGTTCAATTGGTTGTATACTGGACTTCGGTTCGGTACGAAAAATTAGCTAGTGTTTATTATGGCCATTCGGGCCGGGCACGATTCACTGGGAGCATATTTCAGGTGCCCTGTAGAATTTAATTGGTTGTATACTGGACTTCGGTTCGGTACGAAAAATTAGCTAGTGTTTATTATGGCCATTCGGGCCGGGCACGATTGCTGGAAGCATATTTCAGGTGCCCTGTAGGAATTTAATTGGTTGTATACTGGACTTCGGTTCGGTACGAAAAATTAGCTAGTGTTTATTATGGCCATTCGGGCCGGGCACGATTGCTGGAAGCATATTTCAGGTGCCCTGTAGGAATTTAATTCGTTGTATACTGGACTTCGGTTCGGTACGAAAAATTAGCTAGTGTTTATTATGGCCATTCGGGCCGGGCACGATTACTGGAAGCATATTTCAGGTGCCCTGTAGGAATTTAATTGGTTGTATACTGGACTTCGGTTCGGTACGAAAAATTAGCTAGTGTTTATTATGGCCATTCAGGCCGGGCACGATTACTGGAAGCATATTTCAGGTGCCCTGTAGGAATTTAGTTGGTTGTATACTGGACTTCGGTTCGGTACGAACTTTCTCTTGTTTATTATGGCCATTCGAGCCGCGGGCACGATTCACGGGAAGCATAGTTTCAGGTGCCCTGTGTTTATTTGGCCTTATATGGACCTCGGTTCGGTAGGGACACTGTTGTCTGTTTAGTGCCATTCGAGCCGGGCACATGACAATATAGTAATGGGAAAAAGAAAAGACAAGAGTGGAATCTGTGATTTTACTTGTGGAATTGTCATCGCATAATTGCGTAATAAGGGAAAAAAAAAGGCATGAAAGAGAAAAACGTAAGCTTTGGGTGATTTAGGGTTCACAGTCCCAGGGTCATCTAAGGCCCTTCGTGCTCGACTCTTGCAGTTGCGCCGGGACTGCGTTCTCCTACTGATCCCAGGGAGTGTCGCTCAACTCTACAGGCTTCGTTGTTTTCTCTTCTATAATGGACGATTAGCCGCCAATCAAGCGATGACGTACACAATATTTCGTCCTTCCAGAATGGGAAGGGGTTGAAAGATTTAATCGAAACGGCGGCCTATCAGGTATCTCAAAACGGTGAATTGGGTGACGCTCCCGGGGACCAGCTCGGGGGAACCAGTCCTGGCTGATTCTGCTCTTGGTTCCGTGCGGGAGAAGTCTATCCGAGATTGTAGATGGGTAACACCCGGTAGCGGAAACTGTCTCGAGAGAGGTTCATGATCTCAATTTAGTCATTTGTGTTAGCTTTCCCCCTTGTGAGAACAATAAGAAGCTCCAGTCAGACGCACAAATGAAATCGTACAGTGACGGGCGCCGTGCTGTGCTCTTACACAAATTATGCTGTATACTTCCTATTGATAGTGTATACGGGGTATGGTGACAGTATTGGCGAATGAGTAGAGGGTGATAAGATATGGATGAGATATGGGGGAGCCATATGGCTCAAATATTCCCTTGGGGCAAGGGCTGGGCGCGGGGTGCCGCCGGATGTGGGTGCATTGGACAGCGGAGTGATCCACACCATTGCTCAGGTTACTGGACAATGGAGTCTGTTGTTCCCATCTCTAAATCAGTGATCCGTGGAACAAAGGCCGGTTTGGATATAATACTATTCAAATCGGCCGAAAACATTCCACGGGCACTGAGAAGCACGGAAACCACTAAAATGTGAGCTATGCTCACCTAGAACACAATAAAAGAGCGAGCAATCCTATTGCTCACTCTCTTCTCGCATTTTGCGAGTGCTGGCCGGATTTGCTGGTGTTTTGAGACGACATGAATGAATGGAAAGTGAGAGGTGGGGTGGGCTATAGCTTTGGGGTATGACGCTCCATTTAGAGACCCGCCCACCCAGCCCCCATTTTGGTATTGTATCCACACTGGCCTTTGCTACGGATCCACACCATTGCTCAGGTTACTGGACAATGGAGTCTGTTGTTCCCATCTCTAAATCAGTGATCCGTGGAACAAAGGCCGGTTTGGATATAATACTAATCTTGAGCTGAGCCCTCAGTGAAGCTGCTGACCTGCTGTTATTTCGCATGCGCAGTAAGAGAAAATAACCCCCCTCCCCACAGTCAAACTCTGAAGTTGCAATTCTGTTTGAAATGTGTCGGCAACGACAGCGGAGTTTTATAATTATATTTTAGCTGATCGGAGAAACGAGGAAAGCTGAAAACTTCAACTAATCTTGATGAACATCCGTACTTTGCATCGAGCACAATGATGAAGCTTTGCATTTTCCCGGGATCGCGTTTTAACTCACTGAATATTCCTGAGATATTTTCGCAAGATGAGCCATGTGATTCGAGAGAGGATATTTTGACGTCTCATTCCTCGAAAACTGAACCAAGTACCACGCTAGAAATTCCAAATACATTCAGTTTTCCTTGGAGGATTCAAGCAAAAGTGGAGTGACTTTTGGAATTCGTGTCGAAGTTATTTAAGAAATTTATTTTCTTCAAGCGGTCGATTCTAATTGTATTTCGAATGAAAAACATCCATTCAGTGATCCTCGCTGATCCAAGGCACTTTAAACACCAATGGAAAGTCACATGTAATGCTTCGAGGTGTAGAAGATATTATTTACCCAGAAAAAGCATCACGAGAGTGTATTCTGCTTAAATTTCTGTGTAGTACTTGCCATCTGGAAATTGACAATGTTGTAGCAATAATTATTCAGGTCAAAATTAAATAGTTTATTGTGGAAAAACTGAACCAAGTACCACGACGAGAGTCGGCACAGACATTCTACCATCTACATTCATTCGTATCGCCGTGGAGTTGTTCTTGGAATTTGTGTCCAACATACTGAAAAAAATTATTTCATTCAAATAAGTATTCTTCCTATAGTGTAGCGATGTCATTTACATTTACACTCGAAAACAATTCAATCAAGAGATATTCGCTGATCCGAAACTCGATTTAAAGCAGTAGAAAGTAGCATGGAATGCTTTGAGACATTGGAGATATGAAAGATTTGAATTTTCCAAGAAAAAGCATATCGAAATTTCAAGTGTATTGTTTGCTTGCATCTTGAAATTAGCAATGTTATGGGAAAAGATTATTCAGGTAAAAATTAAATACTTTCTTGTGGAAAAACTGAACCAAGTACCATGACGAGAGTCGGCACATACATTCTACCATCTACATTCATTCGTATCGACGTGGAGTGGTTCTTGGAATTTGTGTCCAACATACTGACAAAAATTCATTCAAATAAGTATTCTTCCTACTACAGTGCAGCAATGTCATTTGCAATTACACTCCAAAAAATTCATTCAGAGATCGTCGCTGATCCGTGACTCGATTTAAGAGATTTAAAGCAGTGGAAACTGAAAGTCGTATGGAATAGAATGCTACGAGGACTTTGACGCATTGGAGATATGAAACATTTGAATTTTTCAAGGAAAAGCATATCGAGATTTCAAGTATTATTCGCTTGCCAACTTGAAATTAACAATGCATTGCAAAGTAATTATTCAGGTGAAAGTTAAATATTTTGTTGCGGAAAAACTGCACGAAGTACCATGACGAGAGTCAGCAAAGATATTCTGCTATCCACATTCGTTCGTATTGCCGTAGAGTGGTTCTTGGAATTTATGTCCAACATACTGAATATGAACGAGAAACATCAATAGAAATATATGACCGGAAATGGCTAGAGTCTAATTAGCAGTAATTGCTTTTCGAGTTAGGTTCCTAGTATAGCCAGCGCCATAACGAAGCAGATTTAGGGAAAATTATAACATAAAAACATAGCACTATAAAAACATAGCACTGATGTAAATGGATTGATTTGCAATAAAAAAGTTTCATAGCTGGATGGCTTGCGAAGTTATTGTCACCAGCGGTGATGAAGTCATTGCCTGGAGTGCTGGCACTTGAAAGGTTCAAAGTATTCTCAACTCCCTATTTGTGTGTTTCCTGACATTACGTAGGCCGCATTTTCAGTTGATTAGTTTAGAAAAATCCAAGAAATCGCCTCTAGTCTTGGCCGCAATAAATTTGTACAAGCGCAGTTTGCACCAAGCGTAATTATAACCATATCCGCTCTATCACAAAAACATTCAGAAACTTCTAGCTATAAAGAGTGCGCACATCAGAAAATCGCGGACTTTCTGAAAACATACACAATATTTTCTTTTATTTATACAAATCAAGAGAAAATATATCATTTTCTCTTGTTCAAATATGCTATTATCGCTTCGGAATCATTCATTCGATGTGTTATCTGAATCGTAAACACTATTCGAATTCTCGCTTCACATCGAAAAGATCACGCAATTTGGAATTTGACTGCAGCTTTTACACAAAAGTAAGCTGTACATATAGATTTTACAATGTGGGCTCATGAATAAATTCCAGCGCGCGCATATATTTAGGCAAGATACGAGTCCGCACAAGTTTTGCTCGTTTCGATTAGATTTCCGCTCGAATTCTTTGTGCTGTATGGGGCAACTGTCTTGGAACCATTTTTTTTTTTTTTTTTTTTTGGGGGGGGGGGGGGGGGTTTGACCCTCTGGGGACTTCATCACACGCTCCAAGTAACCTCGTCCTACCAGGTGAGGTTACGCAGTGATCAGGGTTAGAGGTCTAACAAAAGCTTACTTTTTTATGGTAAGCTATCCAGTGTACTAAAAGTTCAATATCAATCCATTCTTAAGTGTAATTATGTTAGTTATCAAACATATAATCTGTTCATCTGAGGAAGATGCTCTTGACAAGCTGACCGAAACTCTCTTTACCATAATGTCTACCCAGTGTAAACTCTAACGTAGAACACGTCCACAGCTCCTTACATGCTGCCATTGCCACGGTACCTCTCCTTCTGGGCTCACGAAATACTCCATGAAGTTGTCTCTTGATCGGCCAGATTCAAAGGAATACCGGTTTCCGCCAATTTGTTGCACATTCCTCATACCAGGGTTGTCATCATGGACTTCGCTTCTCCAGTCACCAGGGATGATAGTACCAGTGCTATCCTGTCTACAAACCCTGTAGGGATATAGCCTGTATTCTCTGTGAGGCGCAGGTAGTTATGTAGACAGACAGTGGCTCCCACTATCTTTTTCACCAAATCAACATTACCCTTGATAGGTTTACGAAACACCCTCCACTTTGCAGCAAGAATTCCAAATGCATTTTCAATGCATCGCCTGGCTCGGGACAGTCTATAATTAAAAACCCTTTGGCATTCTCTCAAGTTACGGCCGGGATAAGGCTTCATCAGCCATGGCTTGAGCGGAAAAATGTCATCTCCCACAATTACGAATGGGAGCTCAATGCCCCCGTGTGAAGCGTGGCTTGGGACATTGAATGAGGTTGGAGATTTCTCAAAGAGCCTGGATATTTCTGACTCGTTCAGGAGGCTGGCATCGTTGGTAGATCTAACCCCCCCCCCCCCCCCCCAATGTCCAGGAGGGTGAAACAATATTTTGCGTCGCAAACTGCAAGCAAAACTATGCTATGGAACCCTTTGTAGTTGTAATAGGCAGATCCGCAATTCTTCGGGCATTCCATCATAACGTGCTTACCGTCGATAGCTCCCATACAATTGGGGTATTGCCACTCATCTTTGAACTCTTTAGCAATTCTCAACCAATCATCTTTATTGGATGGGAAAATCACGTACTGGTTTTGGAGGGCACTCCATAGAGCATCGCATGTTTCTCTGATGATCTTTGAAACAGTCGCGCGGCCAATTCTAAACATGAATGATTGGGTCTGTTGAGAGTCTCCAGTAGCCAAAATCCGCAATGTAACCATAAGCCGTTCTGCTGCGGAAATAGGTTTCCTCGAGCGGCAGGGTTTCTTGTTTAAAATCGGGCCAACAAGGGTCAATAAGTGCTCAAAACGGTCCGGCGACATTCTCAGGAATCTAATTAACGACAAAACGACTTAAATAAAATAAAGACAAACGAACAAATTGCCAAGTACATTTTATTACCTGAAGTAGTACTCTCTGTCGTCTGCCTGAAGTTCCCGTGCCAGAGTGTGAAAAACGCCTAATTGTTCGCGTTTCTGGTATATTTTGCGCACCCAGAATCTATGCTTTCTTTTTGTCAGTTCTCCGCGAGCTCTTCTACGCCGCAAAATGGCAATAAACAATATAAACAGCGAGCAATCTCAGCCTTCTATTTCTTTCCGCCTTCTCGATTCAAGTTTGGCGCGCAAAACACCCATGGACTCTCACTTTTGATGCGATCGGTGAGATTATAAGGAAACATACGATCGCATCGAATCGCATGAATCGCATGGATCGCGCGTGCACTATTTCTTGCGACTGGGGAGACTGAAGAGATCGGCGCGATTATATGGAAACCAGCCTTAAGAAGCTCAGCACACATACGGACTTTATAACCGGTATGCACTAAAGGAAACAGAGTGTTACGAGCGAAACTTTTATTAGCCCTATAACATTGTACGCACTTCGGGAAGTTTTAATTGAGGCTTGGCCAAACGAAAAAATATTGTGAGCTCTCGGGGTCCGGATACAAAAAAAGATGAAGGATTCGGAGGAAGACGAATTATTCGAAGCGTTGGAAATGGGCGCCGACCTTCGTCCAAAGCTAGACCTCATTCTGGAGAAGCTTGCTAATATTGAGTCGAGAGTTGGGAGTATAGAAGCTCAAATTCAGAGTGTTAATGTCAACGACTTACGGGGGAAGGTGGCGTCTATGGAGGAGGTTGTCAGGAGGACAGAACCCAAAGTGGTTGAAATGTAGTCAGGGAAGAAGTTGGAAGAAGTTAAGTCCAAGCTGGAAATACAATCGAGTTTCAAAGAGTTTGAAAGAGTTTTTTCCTTTGCGACCTAGACTCCTTAGAAAACTTTGTTACAGTGCTTGATAATTTCTATCGTTTTTCATCGTTAACAGTTAATTCTTGAAGTTGGCTGGCTTTTTGGCGATCGAGAGTACTTAAGGAGCAGAGATCTCAAGTGGATAGATTTTGACCGAACCGGGCGATTTATTTATTTACGCCCACTTTATGGCACTTAGAAAATTTTCAGGCAAGTTATTGAGAAAAAAGAAAAAAGTTTTCATGATGGTGCGAACCCTCAACCCTGTGTAAATTACTTATTCATAACCCAACATCTTACACATGAGCTACGAGAGAGCTCGCAGGTCAACATCCTCCTTTTTAACTCGTGCGATATGCTGAAAGCATATCAAAACGAGTTATTGGTGGGAGAGCGAATTTCCTGTGTCGTTGTCGTTAGTTCAACCCGGGCAGCAGGATAATACTTGGGTATCCGAAGCCTCGCAAGTTCCTTATGCTCCGCTATTTCTCTGTATGTCTTTCTGCGTTGTACATAAAAGTCAAAACTTTCCACAAGATTCCTTCTACCAGACGAAATAAGCAACAAAAAGTAAACAACAACATTTCTCAGGGTAGTTATTACGATTCGTAGAGTAATTTGGGTTACCTGTGGATAACCAGGGCAGTAGGATAATTAGAAGCCTCGCAATTTCTATTTTGCTCAGCTGTTTTCCTTTATAATTTCTTTAGTTACTTGTAAATACATGTCAAAACTTTCCATAATATTCGTTTTGACAGTGGAAATAAAAGCAACAAGTAAACAGTAACATTTCAACATTTCACAAGATTTATTTACAAGTGCAGCTTAATCTGGGCTACCTGTGTGCCGGAAGACCCTGGGAATAATTTGCGAGAGAAATACCGCAATGGACGCAATGAAATGGTCACTTTTTAGCAACATTTGCAGCACTTCAAATAATTGTAAAAGGTAATTGGTCCTTGTTTATCTGGCGATTATCTTGTTCTTTTACTGGGGATTAAGAACCCTTTTCCAGCGTGAATTATAGTGTTCTTATTTACCGACTCAATCTCGTAGCAGCGTCGTAAAGTGTAGTTCGGTTACGAGAGAAAAAAACTGGATTCGATTCCACTCTCGAAAAGGGCTCATAAAACTTGGGGAAAAAGGCAAGACCCTCGCCAGATATACTAGTACTAGTAACCTTTTGATATGATTTAAGGTAATTCCCCTGAAATAAAACTTGTCGTAGAATTTTTTTCTTAATTTGTCTATTTACTATTTAGTATATAAGGAATGAAAATATGAAATAAAAAGAGGAGGTGCCCATGCTCGTTTAGAAACTGTGATGGCGCAAACATACCCCATTTTTAGTGCCTCAGGGCTATTTTGTGAAGGAATACGTGAAACACGAAAATTGTGATAAAACGCTCACTAATGAAGCAATCCAGTTCGCTTGCAAGTTTGAACATAACTGTTGGATGCTTCACTACCTAGGACGAACATTGGAATGTTTAATTTTCTATGTGTGTTGACGTTACCTTGAAAATGTGCAAAAACGTGCGCACCGCTCGTGATAATTTGAGAGTCTTTGGTGTCTCATTTTGGGGCTTTTTATGACGATAGCTCAAAAACTTGTCGTGGAAATTTCTTTAAACTTTTTTTATAACAGGGGAATGATAGTTTTATCAAAATGGTAAAATAAAAAATGGGGGTGCCCAATCTTGTTTTCGCGCAATATCCCAAAAAGCGACTTTTTCTTGGTGTTTCTCGCTCAAATGGGGATATTTAGCTTGCGCGCGCGCGCTCGATTGCGTCATTTTCGAACGAATTGATCGCGCGTTCATGCGCAGAACAGCGTGCGCCGTGCAAAACAGGGGAATAACCTTAAAGTGCTGGAATATTTTTCTGAAAACGTCACCATTTCATACTGTATTCCACGCTCATGTGAGCAATTAATGGTGAGAGGTGACAAAGTGCAAAAGCATTCTTCTGATTCGCCATTTTGGATAACAACAAGTACGGAATACAGCAAATGAAGGCAAGTTTTTGTTGAAAGATCTTGGTAATTTTTTTCTGTCATACAATGTACCTCATGTTATGAAAACTGCCTAAGACATAGGCTGCTCCATTAAAATCCATGCTGGAATGTACCCACAGGGATCTTTTGGGTCAGCAGGGCCTTAAGGTTACTTTACACTAGAATTTCCACAGAATATATAGAGCAGATTTCAGATGACTGTCGTGAGTAATTCAAAATTTCTTTGTTTTATTCAGAATTGGTGTAATCACTTTGCAATGGGATTCACACAGTGAATTTTGCTCTATATTTTCCACATTGGTATTTTTTTTCGTCAGGGGTTGCTTCAGATTTTTACAGGGGTTGTGCAGAAACCTGAAAACTCCACATGGGTATAAGAGGAATTTTTGAAAACAAAGATTTCCTTAATGGGGGTGGGGGTTAATTGGACTGCCCCATCTTGCACCACCACTAGCTCTTAAAGTCCATATCACCAGTGAATTTGCAGTATTCTGGGCATTAAACTAAAAGACACCACTGATTCTGTCTTAACCTTTTTTCAAGCAATAGATTTATGCTAATTAGGCTCATGATTCAGGAAGGCACATCCTCCATAAGCAAAGATCAAGACAAGGATCTTGGATGTGCTTCGAATCATCAAAAGCAGTGATCAAAAAGCTTAGATGATTTTGCCTGACCTGGTGTCACCTAATTTTCATAACATTAGGTTTCATGGTGGGTAGGTGTGATATGCAATTTAATATCCAGCAACTATTGACCTCCCATTCCAGACACATTGCCTGCTTTCTCATTAGATTTCCAATTGACTAATACATGAAAATAATTGGCTGGTCAAAGCTATCATTGAGGATTTTAACACCTAAATATCTAAAAGGTCCCCATGTTGTTCATCCCATGCTTCACTGGTTGTGGTGGAATGGTAGGTGGTGGGTTCTCGATCTATTTTTCCAGTCAAAAACGTCTCAGAATCTTAGTCCTATTAATTGAAAATCCCAGTTTATTTGTTGGAAATTTAAATCCCATTCCCATTTTCTATTGTTTTAAGGACTGCTGCACCCAACCCTAGCCACTCAAATCTTTTTTTTCCAACATCCATAGTACCCCTTCTGTGCCCTGATGTAACCTTTGGCACCAACACTTGGCATTTGTTTGGTACTTTTTGCATTTAAGCAAACCTAATGCAGGACAGTGAATGCAAAATAATCAGAAAATCAGTTAAATAAAATTCAAACTGTTTTCAGGTTGCCAAAGCAACGGTTATCGCTTTAGTTCACGGTTATCGCTTTAGTTCACGGTTATCGCTTTAGTTCACGGTTATCGCACGAGTTCACCGTAGCGGTGCTTTGATTTCACTCATAGAACGAGGATATGTGACTCATTAACAATTATTCCTCGAGCCCGAAAGGGCTCTGAGTCAATAGCCCATGAGGCCGAAGGCCGAATGGGCTATTGACTCAGAGGCCATGAGTGCGAGAGGAATAATTGTTTTAGTCAAATCACACTAGTAGGTCAATGTATGTAGCAAAAAAACGTTTTCTGGTCTGGTTATTTGCGATTTTCTGGCTTTCGAATCTAACACTTTTCGCTACTAGTAGGCTATAACTTATAGCCTACTAGTAGCTCAACCAATCAGAACGCAGCATTGACAATAGACAACTAGTGTGATTTGACTAATAATGAATATTTATTTATTTAATGAATATTTATTTCTACTGCAGATATGTGGACGATACTCTCGTTCTTGTGAAACCAAACACAGTTAATGCCACTCTTAGATCAGTTTCACAAGTTCGACAAGAACATTCGCTTCACAGTCGATACTTTTGAAAATACGACCCCGCACTTCCTTAACATTAACATAGAGCCGGACGGTTTGTCTATTTATAGGAAAGATACATTCACTGGACAATACGCGGATTTTAACAGCTTTGTTCCATGGACACAAAGGATTTCCTGGGTTCGAGCACTTATTACGCGCATTTACCGTATCTGCTCCCCTGACAAAATCAAGAATGAAATCAATTTCCTAAAATCTGTGTTGGCTTGGAACAATTTCCCTAAACGCGTTGCTTATTCCTTGATATCTAAATTTACTGATAGGCTTAATAATAACTCTCCCGCCAGGAATCCTAATATCAACGAGGACAGTACAGTCGTTTGGCTCACTGTTCCGTATATAGGCATCATAACTGAACAGTTAATTAAGAAGTTTAAACGCAAATTGCGTAGATATATCAAGCCTAATGTAAACATTGACATCAGAGTACGCCAGCCTACCACCAAATTAACGTTTTTTACCAACACAAAGCACAAAATCCCGCTATTATCAAAATCTAGCGTTGTGTACAAAATCAATTGCCCTACATGTAATGCCTCTTACATTGGTAAAACAGACCGAAACCTGGCTGTCCGCACGAAAGAGCACGCTTTAGACAAAGTTAGTGCCGTTTTCCAGCATTTGCACTCTTGTCCTAATCTTAACTACCTAAGATGCATTTCCAACTTTCCCGCCATGTACAATGACAACAACTATTGTCCTGACGATGATAGAGCGTTCTATCTTAATGCGGTTCGAGACAATATCATTGTTCTCGATCAGGATTCTAATTGGAATGTTTTACTTTACAAAGAGGCCTACTATATTAAGCGTTATAAGCCTAATTTAAATCTCGGGCTGAAGGCTAGCCGCGAGCTCTCCTTGTTTTCATAAATTCTTTCCTCTTGCATACATTATTGTAACTAGTATAAATTTCATGTACCCTGTATTTTAATTAGTCTGATGATGGCATAGAATTTTGCCGAAATATAACTATAACATTTTACCATCTTGTCCTTTTTGTCTGTTATATACAGATATGAACATACTCGGCCTTTCATTTATTCTTTACATGAATATTTATACCATCTTGAAGTGGGCGTAAAAAATAAATTCGCCCGAACCGGTGTGCGGATTTGGGGTATCTATTTCTCTTTCAACGAAAACTGTTATCAGGAAAATAATCTTGAGAAACCATTTCAAACGTTCAAGGCAATTTTATCTATTATTTTATTTGACTTTGTATGGGAAAATTACAGTTGCGAAGTATTTGGCACTTTCGAAACTCCAGTACGTGTGTGCTCACAAATTATACACCAGGGGCCGGTTCCTAGAAGGCCAGTTAAGAGTTATCGGTGGATAAACGCTTATCCAAACGATAATCCTGAAGAAAACCTATACAACAGATAACTTTTATCTGTGGATAACTTTATCTAACCTTTCAGGAACCGGCCCCTGACTATTTCATCAAATCGGTGCAGTCAGACTTAAAGTCATTCATATGAGTGGTAGAAAACCCAAAATCAAGTATGAAACTCTCCTTGGAAATTATGAAGAAGGTGGGCTCAGGGCGCCAGACTTTGGGGTGTTTATCAAAGCACAAATGGTTCTGTGGGCAAAACAACTGCTCACTTCCGAAAAAGAGATTGGAAACTAATTCTAAATCCTAATGTTTATCTAAGAAAGATCGGGGAACTGAAGTGTACTAGTACCAATTATTTCGATAAGTCCAAAATACCATCCAAAGTCCCTCGATTTTACCAACAAGTTTTAGAAATCTGGGCGGAGGAAGCAGACGATTGTTACCAGTTTTCAATTTTGAATCAATCCATGTGGAATAATCGGTGCATTAAAGGGCTAATGGAAATTAATTATATCAAAGAATTTACTTCAAAGTGACGTATGCGGTCATAATGGCTTATTTACATGGAAGGGGTGGTTAATGAACTAGCGATCAATCCTGGGAATTTTTTACAATGGAATAATTTAATTTCTTGTCTTCCAAAGAAATGGAAGGTCCAGATCCATAACAACAATACGTTAGGTAATTGCGAAAATGCAGCCGTCGAAATTTGTATTGAAGACAAAGTGCTCAATTTCGCAGTTTTAAAGTGAAAACAGGTCAATCGGTTTCTAGTCGAGAAAAGATTCAAATCTTCTACTTCCCAAGTAAACGAAGAGATGTTTATAAACGAATCTAATCTTGTGTACGCATACCGGGATGTCTTAATTGATGTCCTAATAACAAGTTTCATACTGAAAACTCGTTCGCTAAGAAGCTCATCACACATACGGACTCTATAACCGTTATGCGCTAAGTCTCGAGCTCATTTGCATTAGGACGCCGCGCTACTGCGGTGCTAAATTACAATTTTGAATCCTGCCAGTGCTCCTAAAATCAGGGCTGAGATCTTCTCCATTGGCCAGACAGACTATATTAACCTCATAAAATCACTCTTAATGAAATAACTTGCTTTCACTGGTTAATAAAGCCAGTCAATTTAGTGCGACAGAATTAAGTTCCACGTTTAAAACGGGCCTTAGGCTTAGGGCATACGTCGAAGGTCACGTCGTTGGTCGCGTCGGTTACATTTTTTTCAAAAGATACCGACTCATTACACTTAACAATTATTCGCCACTATTCACTGAGCCTGAGGAGAATAATTGTTTTAGTATGTACTACACGGGAACACTCCAAAAAATATCCGAACGACACTAAATGTGGCGTTTGCCGACATTTTGTAGCCTCTTACTGTATGCGTGACGTTTGTCACGCACGTGACATTACGTCAGACTTCACTACAAGCATTCGGCTACTGAACACATGGTGGAAACTTGCTGCTGTTTTAGAGAAGCAAAAACGCTAGAAAACAATTGTTTTAAAACCTTAATATCGACTACGATAAACGATTTAAGTTTTTAGAAGGTTGCAAGGATGGATTCAAGGGATAAATTCGCATTTTGTGCCTTGGATTATGGATTGTAAAACTGCAGAGTTGCTTCGCTGAAAAAACTTTGCCTTTGGTCGCCATTTCACCACCGATGGATGACTATATTTTTCAACCTGTTGGCAGAGAATTCAAGATTCGTTTGGAATATTCAAACCGAAATTTGGGAAATTAACCTCTTCAAACTCTCGGACAACGAGGAAGACCTTGTTCATAAAAAGAGAGACCACTTTAAATAAAAACTGTAAAACTGCAGAGTTGCTTCGCTGAAAAAACTTTGCCTTTGGTCGCCATTTCACCACCGATGGATGACTATATTTTTCAACCTGTTGGCAGAGAAATTCAAGATTCGTTTGGAATATTCAAACCGAAATTTGGGAAATTAACCTCTTCAAACTCTCGGACAACGAGGAAGACCTTGTTCATAAAAAGAGAGACCACTTTAAATACGTTTGACTGGCTTCTACGATTTACTGTCCCTTCCAACCTACAGGTACATGTAAATGTTCGGCAAATTAGATATGTTTTCGACAAAATTGCCTTAATTAATATGTTGTTGTGAATGAAATTCGTCTCTCAAAAGTGCCGTGAACGAATCATCGATCTCTGGGATTCCGAAGAACTGAAAAACAAGAACAGCACATTTTCGAAGTTCAAGAAATACATTCTCTCTCTGATTCACCTTGAAAAACTAAAGAGACAACATAAGTTAATTGAGAAAGATTTTCCGTTGCATTTCGAATCAGATAGTTCCTTTAGAAAGTAAAAATATCCGAACCACTTGCACTCGGGCTTCTCAATCTCGGCGGATAATGCTTTCGATCTCGGAATATTATGGCATTATCCCGAGATAGCGAACCAATCAAACGCGCGATCTATGGAGGTTCCCATGTAGTATATACTAATTTCATTAGTATATGCGTGACACGCATACAGAAAGTGGCTACAAAATGTCGGCAAATGCCACATTTAGTGTCGTTCGGATATTTTTTGGAGTGTTCCCGTGTAGTATATACTAAACAATTATTCTCCTCAGGCTCAGTGAATAGTGGCGAATAGTCCCCTCGACCTCCGGTCTCGGGGACTATTCGCCACTATTCACTTCGCCTTCGGCGAATAATTGTTAAATAGCCAATTACTTATAAGCAATTATTGGATGAGGTTTTTGTGATTTCCAGAATAAACAATGTCGAGACAGGTGGAATCAGGCGAGGCCGTACGGCCGAGCCTGATTCCACTTGGCGAGACATTGTTTATTCTGGAAATCACAAAAAACGAATTCAATAATTGTTTTATTATACATTGATTCAGTAAAAATACTTTTTTTTCTTTCAAGTATTTTCTTTTACACAAGCGCCTTGTTATAGTCCGGCGGATTAGAGCACATTTTCGAGGAAATTGCGCATTTTAGGCTAAAGCCCCAATTTTTTGCCAGATGATAGTTTTCAATATATTTTAAATCGTAGATATGGAGGCACGCAAGAATTCTTTCGTAGCGAAAGCTAGAGAGGTTTTAGAGTGAACTATTGTTTAGCTCAATAGCAGCCATTTTGAATGCTTTGTTATTCAAATGAGGTTTAGAACTTAGCTTTGTGAACATTGTTGTTCTCTAGACTACACAGCCACAGCAGCTCAACATTTGCTAATTCTGAACTATGGATTGAGCTGAATGACTTCGGCTAAGCGTCTCCTTAGAGGTTTTGGTGATCTATTAAATGTCACGATCAGTTTATTGTGAATGTTTATAATTTATATTGTAAAACAATAGCCTGACTGAGATTTGATGAAATGTTTCAAGAATGACCAACAAATTCTAAAAAGATCGAGATAATTGGTACCTCATGTGTTAAATGTGTAAAACGAAGCTTGTCTCTAAAATTTTGGCATGATATTTCTTCCATAGTACTGTGCTATACTCTATAAACACGGACGATGGAAGATTTCACTAAGTGCCGCAGAGCTCATGAATAACAAAGGAATCAAAAATGGCTGCCAGTGGCAAACAATGGTTCACATTAAAACTGTTCTAGCTTTCGCTACGAATAAATTTTGCGTGCCTCCATATCTTATCTTCAACGAATTACTGAAAACTATTGACATGCAAAGTCTGAAGTCTTTAGCCAAAAGTGCGCAATTTTTACGCTAATCCGCCGGACTATTAGATAGGGAAAACATTTAAGCGCTCTAGTCCCATTATGCATTGCGCGCGCAGGATCAAGAATCAGCTAGCTGATTCTTCAAGAATCTGCATGCTGACTCTTGGAGACCCTCAAAGTGCGTGATTCCCAAAGTAAAGCGCGCGCTTTAAGCCAATCAGAATCGAGACAGTGAGTACAATGTATAATAATTGTTTTAAATGTATTCGACGCGACGTTAATTCGACGTATGCCCTAGGCCTTACACGGTTGAAAGTCGTATTACACTGTAGAAAACAGGTTACGAACCGGTTTTGCACGTGCAGTTGAATGGCTTCCCGATCGTGTGCTAGTTGCTAGTCAAATCATATACGTTTTCTAGTTAATCTTGAAAAGAAAAGAAAATGTTTTGTTCCTCGTATAATAACTCAATAGATGTTTTTTTCATGCAATACTGCCGGAGCTTGGCAGACATTTTACTGATTCACACAAGCAGTTTGCGCAAAATGACATAAAAGATAAAAGAAGACAGCCAAGTTACTTTTTGCCCTTTTTTGTTTTTATTTCAATACAATCCTTAAAGTTATTTACTTTATACACAAAATGGTCTCAACAGCAGTAGATTGCTAATCAATTTTATAAAAATTACGAAAGTTTTAATCGACATGTTTCGACAGTTTCAACTGTCATCATCAGTGAATTATTCTATGTGATTTACAAACGGAATAAATAGCTAAAGAAATTACAATAATAAATTACGTCAATTGTGTAAAGGCCAGCATATGTTGATTATACTGCAAGCTTTAGATTAATATGTTGTACTTGTCTATTCAAAGAAGGCTTCTCACGTTTGATGTGAATTGCCTCTTTGATTTTAAGGGCAAATTGCGACGAGGCGGAGTCCAAAACAATAAACGAGGATTCCGACGAAGGTGCGGCGCACGCCTCATTGCGGCTTAGATGTTTGTATATGTGAGAAGCCTTATCCGTTCTTAAGTGTTCCTGCACGCGCGTGGCTATGTGACGGACTGTTTCACCGACATAACTGGCTCCACAGCCAGCACAAGTAAATTTATAAACAACACATGCGCGCAAGTCACTGGGAAAGAGCTTAGAAAAAACACTAACATCGTTATCCTAAAGCCGGACAAAGGGAATGGCGTGGTTGTACTAAATCGGAATGACTATGACAAGCGGATTCTAGAGCTGATTTCTGATCGCTCAAAGTTCTTGCCCCTGGAAAAAGATCCTACGCTACTCAGGGAAGGACAGCTTCAACGCTATCTCAGAAAGCTTCTAAAACTCGGACGTTTCGATGGTGCCACCTACACACAGTTTTATCCCAAAGGATCGCAACCCGCCAGGATTTATGGCCTACCCAAGTTGCATAAACCACGTCCACCTGATGGAATTCCGCCTTTTCGACCGATCATTTCGTCGATTGGCGCCTACAATTACCATCTTGCTAAATACTTGGGGACGTTGCTCGCTCCGCTTATTCCGTTGGAATTCTGCACTAAGGACTCATTTACGTTTGTAAATGAAATCCAAGGACTGTCTCTAAAGGATAAGTTTATGGTCTCCTTTGATGTCGAAAGTCTGTTCACCAACATCCCACTTCATGAGAGTATAGACCTAGCGGTCAAGTACATCATTGAGGGCCAACCAGGACTTAGTCTCACCGCCTTGGAACTGAAGGAACTGTTCTTAATAGCTACATCACGCACTCACTTTCTTTTCAGAGGAAATTATTACGATCAGATTGACGGAATAGCAATGGGGTCGCCTCTTGCCCTCTTCTCGCCAACTTATTTATGGGACACCATGAAAAGTCATGGCTAGAGAATACTGATACGTATGGAGTATTTTTCTATCGTAGATATGTGGATGACACTTTTTGCCTGTTTAACTCGGACATTGAGGCTTCAGCGTTCTTTGATTTCCTTAATTCTAGACATCCTAACATTAGATTTACAATGGAAAAGGAAGTGGAACGGAAATTGCCATTTTTGGACGTGCTTATTAACAACAACCAGGAGCGCGCAATTACTAGCATCTATCGGAAAAACACTTTCACGGGTTTGCTTACTAATTTTTCTAGTTTCACTTCTTTTTCATATAAGATAGGCCTAATAAAAACGTTGGTAGATCGTGCTTACAAAATCAATAATTCCTGGCTTGGTTTCCATAAGGATATTCAAGACCTGACACATATCCTTATGAGAAACCTCTATCCTGGTTACCTAATTGAGAATGTCGTTAAGAATGTAGTTAATAGGAAGTTAGAGTCTGAAGCCCCCAAACCTCTGTTCCAACGCCTAGTTCCAACGTCTTTTATTTCAAGCTGCCTTTTGTAGGTAACTTCTCTGCTTACACACAAAAGCAACTTTCTTGTCTGTCCAAGCGGTACTGTAAAGACTTAGATATTCGCTTAGTTTTTCAAACGTGCAAAATATCGAGTTTTTTCAGCACAAAAGACGCCATCCCCAGTGACTTGCGCGCATGTGTTGTTTATAAATTTACTTGTGCTGGCTGTGGAGCCAGTTATGTCGGTGAAACAGTCCGTCACATAGCCACGCGCGTGCAGGAACACTTAAGAACGGATAAGGCTTCTCACATATACAAACATCTAAGCCGCAATGAGGCGTGCGCCGCACCTTCGTCGGAATCCTCGTTTATTGTTTTGGACTCCGCCTCGTCGCAATTTGCCCTTAAGATCAAAGAGGCAATTCACATCAAACGTGAGAAGCCTTCTTTGAATAGACAAGTACAACATATTAATCTAAAGCTTGCAGTATAATCAACATATGCTGGCCTTTACACAATTGACGTAATTTATTATTGTAATTTCTTTAGCTATTTATTCCGTTTGTAAATCACATAGAATAATTCACTGATGATGACAGTTGAAACTGTCGAAACATGTCGATTAAAACTTTCGTAATTTTTATAAAATACACAAAATGTGATTGGGCCACCTGTGGATGACCAAATCTTGATATTTTTGTTGCTGTAGAATCTCCATCCAGTAGATGAAATGGACTCCCTGGATTCCCATGAGCCAAGCAGAACTAGGGCAGAATTGGTATGACAACACCATTTCAATGTCAATGCGTTTTTCCTTTCTATGAAGCAGATTTGCCGACGTTTACCGTTGTGAGTAATTTGCAATTACTTTGCACTGACTCCTGTATGTTGTATACTAATTGGTGTAATCGCTTAGGCCTGGTTTCCATATTGTCTCATCTGTCGTATTTGTCGCATCAGTTGACCGTGAAACAATGGAAAATAGAATTATTCTTTTGTTTCACGGTTGACTGATACGACAGATAAGACTATATAAAAAACTCCAAAAACTTTTGTACGGGGATGCTCGGCCCAGATTCTGGACCCCTACCCTTCTTTATACCAATTTAGAGCAAAAAAGGTACGAATGAACTCCAAATTATGTTTTCCCTGAGGCGACGTCGCGCGGGGCGTGGGTACTTTCCCGCGAAAACGAAGTGTCCCGTGATTGGTTTATTTAAACAGGGAATCCCCGTTTTGAATGATAGTTATGGGATCGGCGGTCTTTGCTCGAGCATGCGCGTACCGTGACAGTCCCGCTTTAAAAAAGAAACGGTTTTGCTCCCGCGTTGTGGTTGAAAATCGGTGACATACAGACCCTTTTTTATACCAAAATTGCAATTTTCCCTAATGTTTTTTATACCCAGTCCAGCCTGAAAACCCTACCCCTTCCTTATTCCCAGCTTGGAAACCCTACCCCTTTCTAATACCTCCAGCCTGAAAACCCTAACCCCTTTCGGGCCGAGCATCCCCGTATAGTCCAATAAGGGAGTATCGGGGGGATAAAATGCAGACCAAGAGAAATGCAGACTAGAAAGTGCAGCTGGAAATTGCAAACTAAGAGTAAATTAAAGTTACAAAAAACGATGAGTTCATGTGAGTAGCGAGATCGTCAACATCGAGGGCCTGGACTTTCATAAAGAAAGTGTAGCACGAATGAGTTTGAAAACGATCCCGAACTGCGAAGATTTGAGCAAAACACTGCACGTTTTTTGGCAATCCGGCCGACTGAGTAGATTAAAGACTTTAGACCAGAAAACAAAGCAGGAACTTACCTGTTGATCTGACAGCGAACTTGCATGAATTAATGGCGATCGCCGTGACAGAAACTATCAAAGGGCTCTATGAGCCAACTCATTCATGAATTTGGAATTAGTGAATGGATAATTTTTCAGATATTGAAAATACTTTGGGAGGAGACTGCCCTATCTTGGGGCTGGGTGCATGTCGTACCTTTTAGGGTTAAAAATCAGGCCTCTGGTAGCTTTTAGGGATAACCCTAACCTAACCCTACCCTAAACCTGACCCTAACCTAACCCTGGGTGATAGATAGTGATAGACTGGTATAGGTGGTTTGTTGGGTGAATCTATATTGGTGTACTTGGACATGAATTTATATCAGGAAAATATGTCTTGTTGGTACCTTTTAGGGGTCAAAATCAACTAAGCAACGCCATGTTTGGTACCTTTTAGGGGTAAAATCGAAATTTCCCAATGAGCACCCCCGTCCCAAGAATAGGGGAGCCCCTGCTGGGAAAATACTGGATACAGGCATGTGGTAAGTTCTCATCAATAGCCACATGGAAGATATGGGCAATTCAAGAAAATGTCTCTGATTTTTGTTCAAATGTTGTCGTATTGCCTTTGAAAGAGATCTCCAGTTGGTTTACCCCTAGCATGGACATGACAAGCATATATACAGGCACAAAATCCAATAGTGCTGGCAGATTGATTTTTCTTGAATTTTGCTAAGTGTCCAATTATTTTGAAATTGGGTAGTTTAAGTCTATGTCTGAATGCTATATTATTAATAAATAACAGGGCTCCATACTTGTTCAATAAAAAAATGAATTCAAAATTCTCAGGAACACCAAATTGGATCCGGCCTACTGAATTTTCACTCAATTTTTTTCTTAATTGTAACGCATGGAGTCCAATATATAATACTCATAGTAGTCCTGTTATGTAAACTGTACCATTTGTATACAGACCCTATTTCTGATACATTTTCACAAGCCACCCCCACACACAATGTCAAGCCGCTGGGGGTGCAGCAAGGGGTGGGGATTTGACGTTTTTAAAATTTTTACAGAAACAATTCCCCACCATTGGGCCAAAATACAGTGTCAAATCTTGGTCAATATTCCTACCCCGGGCTGCATGATTTCATCAAATTTGTCAGTCGTGTGACTTATGGCAATGAACCTACGAGATACCAGACTCATAACCAAAGAGCCCGACCCCCGGGAAAGTCCAAAATCAAATAACCCCTCCACTTTGTCGTCCATTTCTTTCACGAATGTCTTAACGAAAAACAGAAGATAGTTTCTCTCCACCACAGATTCACGTGACTCACCTAAATACTCCACTGTGCAAATTTGAAGCTGCCTGGATCGAGTGCATGAATACAGAAGAAATGCTTCCCAACTGCGAACTTTTGCAGAGCTGCTAATCGTTGAGACGTCTCTACATGACTAATTATCGTAACGCAATCCGCCAGTTTTCTCAGAAAGCAGAAACCCCACGGAAAACTCTTAGGAAAGACTAGTTATGCTTTATAGGCAAATGGAAACATCCTTCGTATCCCGAGTTATAGTTTCCGCCATCTTGAAATTTGATCCGGAAGTGTCGTTTGCGAGATCTGCTGGCATGGTCGGCCTTCGACTATAAATTATTTTTGTACCGGAAGTTAGCAACTGCATGGCAAGATGGCAAGCCGTGTATAGCACTTGAACGCTGATAGGCCAAAGTTAAGCCCGATCGGGCGAGGTTAGAAAGTGGATGGGTTACCACTGCGAAATCGCAACTGTTGTAAGTAGTCAAACTGGAGAGACGATAAGTGGAAAGGTTGAAAGAAAGTGGAACGATTATTGGCGATAATCGAATGGCGCTAATCGAATCGAAATCGTGCTAACGCAGAAGAACAGGGGACTTTTTTGTTTATGCCATGCGCAATAACCGCTGCTCGCCAAGTTTACATTGCAGACTCAACTCAGGGAAAAGCACTGTTGAGTATCACGAATTTGTAATCAAATAGCGCTCTATTTCTATTTCTTGTTTGTTTTGTTTTTATTCTGAAAGCGGGAAGGATAAAATAAAACGTTTATTCAGCTGCCTGTATATTGCAAATAAAAATTGTTTGATTTTAGGATCTGTGGACCTTCATCTGCGTTTGTTTAAACTGGGTCAGACTGAAATTCAGTGCAAGTGCAAGAAAAATGACGTTGTTTTTGTTTAGCAATCGTAACGATTTCCTTTTTATCCTATCAGTTTACCCTGATATTTCGGGGCCTTCCAGTGGAATTAGATCAAGTGGAAAGATGTCATAGTTTTGGGTTGAGAAATAAAAGTTCTGCACCATGCAGATACATAAATTTTGCTTGAAAAACCTGGTAACACTGTTTTAGTATAATGAAAAAAAAAATGTCATGGTGACCAAACAAACATGTTGATTAGTTTGTGTGATAACCTTATTAGAAAATGTCTGGACAAGTTTCACCATATCCTGGAATTCAATTGATTTGACTACTGATGATTTACAACCCCGAAACCCCAGATTTTGTATCTAATCAAGCTGGGACTTTGTCAAACAATGTGTAAATACTCAGACTGAAGGGTACCCACCCTGGAAATAAAAGCTCAGTTTTCAACACCTTCCCTGGGATTAAATGGTGGATTATGTCCATGAAAAGGATGAGACTCCAAATTGGTGAACTTTTTATTGTGCTATTAGTATAACTAACAGAGTATTCTGACAAGTTCTGTAATAGTGGAACCTGGGCAGTTGACAAAATTACACCTGTTGACAACATTGGATTTTGAGGTGGCAACATAATTTCACAAGAAAAATTGAATCAGAGGATTTGATACAGCACTATGATGTTCTTCTGAGCAGTAAACTATCTGTAGTGAAAACTCTTAAAAGGAGCCCCTGCTATAGTTCTACTTCTGAAAATCAATCGATGAAATGCTCTCGTAATACTGTAACATCTAACATGTTGCATCCCTGAACCACCAGCACTTGTGCTAGAAATTGCTGTTTGGTTGCAGGATGCAGTTGTTTTGTGTCATCCAGACAAGAATGGCATTATGTTCCTTTTGTGAATTGGGCATATACATGTACACCTACACCTTCGGAACCTGCAACAAACAATGCACAACAAGTTACTTCTGAATGTCCTACCCTCTATTATATCTTTTATCAGGTGCTTCTAAAAAAACTTTCCTTTTTAATGCATGGTAACTAGGAGAAGTGAAATGAAATTTATATTATTACAGTCACACAGGTTGTTCTCTTTGCTCTTAACACTGATGGACAACACTGATGGACAACTTTGGTATCAAATTGCAATTTCTCTTGAGCAACTTTAATTCGCCACATGTCTGAGCACTGGAGGGGCAGACCATAATTGAACGATTTTGGAAACAAAATATTTCTAGTTCTGGTACAATATCGTGAAGACAGATACAAAATATTTTTTGGAATTTGATTTAAGCAAGTTGCCCATCAATGTTGCTAGGCAATATTGCAAAATTGTAGGGAAGAGAACATCTCGTTTCACTGTAACATGATCTACAATTTCCACTCACAAGTCAAATGTTTATCAAAAAATCCAATTTCTCACCAAATTTATTTTAAATTCAGTAAGTATACACAACTAGCAGTTCTTTTTTAAACCAGCTCAGATCTCAATTTATTTGCTTTCTGGGCAAACAAACTGAGCACTTCAGTTCTTGCAACAGCTATTTCAGTGAAAATATTTCTAAGGAGCATGCCCAAGCATAGGTGTCCTGTAGGTGAACACACCAAAAATCCTTAACTTCCCCATTATTTCCAAAAAATTAGCATCACACAATGAAGACATATAGAATGTAGTTTTGTTTTCGAGAGATACTTCAGTGGCACAACGAGCAGTTTTCGAAAAATGTTCAATTAATTAATATTCATGAGACAACATTTTCAAGCAGATTTTAGAACTCGAGTGAAGACCCGATTTTGCTGCCGATCTCAAGGAAATCAAATGGTTTCATTTAAACTGGGTCCTAGAAACTGCGTGTGACTTATTTCCAGATCTAATATTCCCCGTGAGGAAAGTGGGAGTCCAAGAACAACAACCACTGAAACTCATGTGCGTAACTGTCGAACCAAAAACACATAACTTCCCCCATTTTCTGTTTCATCCCCGTTAGATAAACGAATTTCAAAATGATAGTACTTCCATTTTTCACTGACAACTCTGTGGTACAACGACTAGATTTTGAAAGCACATTCTGGCAAGACGATAATATTAATCGGCTTTTTGCATTACAGCAAGGAAGCTCAATGAAAGATTCCACAAAACCCCTTGGTGCGATTTCTTAAAGAGAGACCTACATAAGCCAACAGTAATTAAAAGCTTACCTTTGGCGGATAATTTGACACTTCACCTTTCAGCTGCTGGCAGAAAGTTAACTTGGGAATTCCACCACAGATCACAGACATCCGCCATATTAAATCGAAATCCTTGAATAGAGCTGCTTTGCCGAAGCGAATAGCGTAGCAATCTCAAGCTCAAACTGCTCAAAATTCATTCCCCAAGTACAAGTATTGTTTCTGTTGAACTCCGTTTGTGGTTTACATTACTTATTCCCGCATAAAAACGGAGAAATTAACTCGGTCGACACGACAACAAACCAGCATTTGCTCAGCTGAAGACAAATCAGGCCGTGCATCTGCGCATGTGTCACATAAAGGTCCCCTGCTACGCAGAAGTGCCACATCATACCAATACTACTCCTTCATTTGCGCTGCGCGCGCATGAATGAGTAAAAAAGGATGTTTACGGTTTTCTAGGAAGAAAAACATTGTTTTGCGGACTGAACTACCGAGCCTCCTCACCCCGAAAACTGAACAACAACATCCAAAACTGTTGTTCTTTAATATAAATGGACAAAACTAACCTGTTCACAATTTTTATGATGAGTGCATTTTCTAGTCTGCATTTTTCGGTCTGCATTTTCCAGTCTGCATTTTCTAGTCTGCAGTCTGCATTTTCTGGTCTGCATTTTATACTTGCTGGTTCGCCAATGAAGGGGCTGCAAGCAGTCTAAACATTTTAGGGATTGGAATCAAGTCTTCCGGAAATGCCAGGGGATAAACTCTATCCGAAAATTCTAGGTGACCATTTTAGCGGCAAAAGTACCTCCAAACTAAGGGAGTTTTCTAAGCTTTGAAGAGAATAAGCGTAAATAGTTTATGAAGCTAACTAACATTTCTATTATTTTGTTTTTTCTAGGAAGAGAAAGTTAAGCTCTTCAAATTGAGATGGTTCAACCAAGCCAGCTGGATAGTAGCAAATCACAAGTGTGGACATATGATCAAGTCATCGGTACTTCACTGTGCCGTTCTGCAACTCATGTCTGTCTAAGTCAGAAACTCTGAAATGGCTGCAACCAAATCTAGCTCGCGAGTCGGGAGCCGGGGAACTCTGAGTACGACA
Organism: Scolanthus callimorphus; assembly: GCA_033964015.1. Taxonomy (NCBI): domain Eukaryota; kingdom Metazoa; phylum Cnidaria; class Anthozoa; order Actiniaria; family Edwardsiidae; genus Scolanthus; species Scolanthus callimorphus. Next base: position 2,090,212 of record JAWWUD010000016.1, on the reverse strand, counting down.
ATGGTCACACCCGATATACATTCATGGCCTAAAGAGGGATCTTCAATCTAACTAGCACTACACACTGACTTACTCCATCCACCCGTACGATTTGCTCTGGTGAAACAATACTGCCCTAGCATCAGAGTTTTCTCGCAATGCCACCTAAATTTGGGTTCCACGTAAAAACTCGCCAAACTACTCGCTAGTTCACCGGCATTGTACGAAAATATTAAGAGACCAAGACCAATAGCTCTATAAACAGACGATTGTAAGGTGTCCACTACGGCCAGTGTTGAATTGACTTCTAGCGAGCCGCTAAGAAACCCTTGGGTACAACTAAGCATGATTATTATACCGACATGAGGAACGAACCGAAACCACGAGGCCATGATGTAAAACACAAGATGGCACGCCAGGAGAAAGACCAGAGTCCACAGTTTGTAGACGCGTACAAATTGAACGAGTTTGGGACAAAATCGCCCAACTAGAATAATCTTAATACCACCTATGAACTGTGACAGGGCAGATGCGAGAATATAATACTTGTAATGGCTTTCAGGTAGGAGTGGGGCGTTTGGAAATGCTAGGGTGGTTAGCACGGCGAATTGAGAAAGAAAGACGATGCTTATGCCTAAATATTCGTAAAATAAAATCGGATATATTTTTCTCACAAGTTGAAGTCTTCCTAGAAGCCCTTGATGTTCGATTGTTTCATTGTCACGAGCCTCGTCTTTGCCATTTTCCTCGGACTTCACGAGTTGGTACGTTATTTCATCCCGGTCACCCTGTGGTGTTGAGTCCATCTCCGTTTTGTCGAGTAAGAGGTACGCCGCGATGAAAATGAGACAGCATGAGGTCGAGGCCGCGATTGTCACTCGAGGGGAGACACACAGCGTCAAGGTCATCCCTGTGGTATAGAGCAGATGTCAGTGCGATTCATAATGAATACTGTGCTCATTGTTGGGAAAATCAGTGTAGACATTCAACACACAATACGCAATAAATGACAACATGTACAAACCACGCAACCGCACAGAAACTGGAACACGCACAATATCTTCAATTTCAACAACAATATGGCAAAAAATTTCAACAGAAAAGCAAAACAATATCTATTACACAACCAATTTTGCTATTGCTCTAATTAATAATATCATATTTTTAGCGCTTTTTATGCTGTCGCGATGGCACTTGCCGACCTGTTAGAGCGGATTTCGCATGACTATTGTCTTAGTTTTTATGATTTTTACTTTTTACCCAGTTTTTACCATATATTATTTTACACTTCATGTAGTTGCCATTTCTCTTTTTTTATTTTATTAAGTGTTACGATTTTACTCATTTTTATTTTGTTTTAAGTAGTCATCCATGCAAGAAGGAACCGAAACTCCATTGTTCTATGGCATATGTTCCCCACATAGGATGTGTCCCTTTGTTTTACCACAGAAAGTTGTCATGACTAGTAACATAATACAAGTGAAACAATTATTAATTTCGACTTGCTTGAGAAAATATGGCGATAATAACTCCCCAGACCAATCAGATTAAGGAAAACAATGGAAAAAGAATCACTATTTCACGCTAGGTTCCCCATATACGAAGTCTTTAAAAATCGTATATCCTGTATATGAGTACCACATGTGCTTATATCTTACCATAAATCCTGAGAAAAGTCTTTCTTTCGTGGTAACTTTACCAATTTTTGTGTCTAAGCCAATGAAATCGCTGATATTTTCAATAGAACATAATTGCATTCCAGCATGCTCTGCCGTTAGCTTGGGTAGTTCTTATACGGACCATTACTTAACTATATTATAATTTTTCATTTTATTTATGTCATTCTAGTTGTAAAGCGCTTAGAACGGTCGTATGAGCGCTATATAAATGTATATTATTATTATTATTATGACTGTCAAGACTTGTTATGTAATTGCGACTGCTTTGTGTTCTCATTGGCTACTCGTTTTTCTCAGCCAATCAAATTTTCTAGTGAACACAATTGTGTAATTACTTAGTAATTGGTTCGGCATTCAATTGGCTGAGAAAAAGCCATTTAGGAGCAAGTCGTGATTTCTCTCGATTCTGATTGGACAATGATTGGACAATGATTAAAATAGTGATTGCTCAATTGCAATTGTTTTCACCACAGTCATGTGAAAACCGCTCTATCGTAATCATCACCTTAAACAAATCGAAACGCCGCGCGTAAAAACAAAAACATTTCCCTAGACTAACGGACGTTCGCCGAACAAGGGGCCGCAAGCAGCGTGTATCTTTTTGCAGAGTTATGACTACCATTTGAAATAAAAGCATTGTGTACGGACGCGCGCGCGTTTTGTCAAGATCGTTAAAAAAGACAAGTTTTTGTGATTAGTCTCGGCAAATAGTCACCTTGACTAGTGACTATTCGCTACACATCGCATTCGGCGACTAATTGTTCAATATAATCTTGTCAAATTTGGATAGTACCTGCATATGCTGAAGATGCAGCAAGAGAGCTAAACATGGTACCGACATCTAGTGTAACACTCAGCTCATGAACAGATGGGAAACGCGCCGCCAAGGCATACAACGCATTGATAACCAGGCGTATGCTACCCCAGTCAAACTAGCGAAGCCAAGACGAGCTGGAATAGAATCCAATGTAGTAATCCCCACAAACGCAGCTGTGTTGAGTACAACAGACACACACACAGACGCAGTTATATTCACGTGATAAATGAACCATGGAAACACGAAGTTTGTTATAAGTTCTGGGAGGAAATGGCGAATATCAATATGCTTGTAGGGTAGGAAGAACCAGCGGGAATATCTTGTGCTGCGGCGAAGAGAATTCGTTGGTAGATCATGATGTAGAGACCGAAAATAAAGAAACATATACGTTTCTCCATCCTTTCAGTTCACACGCCATACTGTAGTTAGTAGAACTTTGTGCAAGCGAGGACAGTAGTTTCCGCGCACTAATGCGTTAGAGCTATGGTCTGCGCTCTCCAGCTCAATGAATTCGAGCTGGTTCCGGTATCTACTTCATCGCTGAATGCCATATAGTCGTCTTCTAATAGAACGAGGCATAATCAAACAAAGTACCATTCATATTCAAATAAGGCGGCTATCACGCTGGGCCAACCACCCCCCTAAATGAGTCATTAAAAGTGACCAAAAATCAAATCTCGCCATAACTTTCTACCCCTTGTGTCTATTTTTACTCAACTTCGTACATTGGATGACATTATGAAGACAAACATTTTCAATGTATTGAGTGGTCACCATGGTGCTTGTGACGTCACTGGCGTTAACGCATTTATTGGACCATTTTTCGTAATGTTGAATCTGCTTGTTTTTTGTAGCGGCAATGATAGATTTCAACAAGAAAAGCTAAACGTCGAAAACCGTTTGTTTTTAGGATTTATGTTAGCTGAGTTATGATTTTTTCATGATTTGTATAAGGTTGGATCTACCTTACCAGTTGAAAAAGTTTACAAAATAATTAATTACTGCACCGGTAACATCATTGCACATACAAATATCTTAGTATATAGGTTATATTAGTTGACTACAAAATAATTGCACACATTTCCACTTTCGATCGTTTATTTTCCGTGTTTAAAATCCAAAAGATGTATACTCATGACGTAATAGATTATGACGTCACAATATAACAATGCTTTATATCTTCGCTCTAAGGACGAAATTCAAAATTTCAAAATCATACGATTTTAGATACCATTTTGCTTGACACTTAACAACAGAAATCGGTTCAATTGACTAAAAACTAAAAAAAAAATACCAGTGAGTTTGTTTCCCATACATTTGCTACTGTAACAAAAAAGGTAGGGGAGGGGGTCATTCTTTGAAATGCTAGACCTCAGCTATTTTTTATGCTATCAACAAACGGTTTTCGGTTTTCAACATCTCTTGCTAAGGTATATCATCGCCATTACAGAAATAGTGCATATTCCAATTCTTAAAAATGATCAAACGATTGCGCAATCTCTGATGACGTCACAAAGCATCATAGTGACGTCAAAAGTAATGGAAAATATTTGTCATCGTAATGTTATCCTATCTACCAAATTTGGTCAAAATAGCCTCAGAGGATGGAAAGTCATGTTGAGTCAAAGTTTGAATGACGCATTTTGGGGGGTGGTTGGCCCCAGCGTTGTGACATTCAGCGATGAAGCATATACCCTGGTTCCAGTGAGACGACTTGATTAGATTTGCATATGAGGTAAAATGAAGCACTCTCCACGTTGTGTCTATCCCCCCGGGGGGGGGGTTCTCCCAAGTAAGAGTGATAGGGTTGGTCGTCGGGAGATCGGAAAATATACCCTAAAAAATACCAGGACATAAAAAATCCACCCCCTAAAAACTACCTTATAAAACAAAATGACCCCTAAAAAATACCAACATTAACCCTTTTTGTGATTGTTCATTGTTTCTTATCTCATTGTTTCTTATCCCCCCCCCCCCCCCCCCCCCCCCCCCCCCCGGGGTCTATCCGTTCTGCTCTGTATCGTCTACGGTAAACGTCGTGCTAGAGTCGCACCGTTCCAATCCAGAACAATAGAAATATTTCTATTATGAAGTCTAATAAAGTGGCATGCTTAGTAAAAGGAAAGGTTCGACTAGTTCTTCGTTTGCACTAGGCTTAACGTTCGCACTATCGCCCAAAAAATAGATGCGCTCGAATACGTTTAGCAGATATCATAGATATTGTGCGTCACGGAAACATGGTTCAATGACAATATACTACGCTTCTCAGTTGAGCGTGACAGAGCTGAAGTTTTGCGATAAAGTTTTGGTGTCATAACGAAACGTGTGGGTGTCAAAAGCACTATCACGTGTTTTACCCTCTTTAAATAAAGTATTTATTATTATATATATTATAATTACCTCACAAGAAGAATTTTTTCTCTTTTCACACGTTCATTCGGCTGTGAAAAATAGGCGCGCCCCATTGATTTCCCAACCGAATTTTGGTGCGCCCGCGACTCCAGCCGATATTCAGTTGGTTTCGTTATTTCAATTGGTTCTAAGCCTTTTATATTTAGCAATTAATGAATTGAGATTTGTAGCGGAGCTCCTCAGCGGCCGAAGGCCGCAGAGCGGAGCACCATAGGTATCGCAGGAAGAATACAATAGCTCGAAGTAGAACTCAGGTATACTAAATAAAAAATAAATAAATATAACGTGCTTATATAGCGCTTTATCCTCAAAGCTCAAAGCGCTTTACATTAATGGATAACTCAACCTATAAGAACCAGCTTTTTACAAACATGAGTGTGTGTTAGTATTGTGAGTTCTGTGACACTGAGGTTGGGCAACTTCCGACGGTCCTAGTGGTTCTTTAACGTCCCTCTGGTTCCGGTTAGTGTAGTGTATATGAGAGACGGGGCCTACGGTTTAACGTCCTTATCCGAGAAGACGCGAAGGTCTAACCATTTGCAGATGTTAGAGCAAAGGCAGCACCTTCTCCTCAATTATTAGAAAAAGACCCTGAGTGTTGGCCCGGCCAGGGTTTGAACTCCCAACCTCCCGAACATAAGCCCGGCGCTCTACCACTGCGCTAACCGGTCGTCGGTTAAATACTATCGACTTCATTATTCAGCGTTCAGCGGTATTCCCATTTGTGTATCGCGGGCGCGTCCGTGCGTGTCGGTCTGCGTGCCCCACCACAGGGAACCCCGGAACCGTATATCATTTTTCTGCAGGACTCTGTCTGTACCTCCGTATACAGAGTATTGTTTCTTCTTGTTAAAAAATCTACTGTTAAAAAATCGATGATACAAGACGAGAAAAATTTAGAGAGAATTTTAATAGAAGATCACAGAAGGCGAGCAGAGAGCTAGAAACAGCGACGGGAAGAAGCCGGGCAAAGCATGAAACCACACAACGCGCGACGGTTTTTACTCTTCGTCAAAAAATGAAACGTTTGATCAAGAGTTAAGCGGAAGAAGTTGAAACCGATGTCATGATTACGAAAAAATGTTTGTCGAGGGAAAGAAGCAAAGCGAGTAGAGAAGAATACCACATTTCATGTAGAGGGAAGTCGAAAAAGAAGACGAACAAAGAAAGAGCTAGCGGCTTAGCGCGCGTGAGAAAGACGCAAACAACGACCAGGGGCCGGTTCCTGAAAGGTTGGATAAAGTTATCCACGGATAAAAGTTATCTGTTCTTTAGGATTTGTTCTGGATTTATCCGTTGGATAAGCGTTTATCCACTGATAACTCTTAACTGGCCTTCTAGGAACCGGCCCCATTTGTATTCAGTAGTAATCACTCTTTATCTATCGCAAACTCTCATTCGAGTTTTTTTCCGCGCTTTTTGCGGTCTTTCAATCGATTCGGTCGCTACGCTAGTTTGAAAAAGGAGAAAGTTGAATGCGACGATCGTGCAAGTGGCCGCTCGGGAAATCTTAAGTCGTTTTTACACGCTCGACCATTGTGGTTTAAGCTTTTTTCTGGATTTCTAATGCTTTAAAAATACATAGTAGAGCTGACAACTGGCGTGGCTGTGTTAATACTCTTAGCGGGGAGACTCGGGAGAAAGTTATGTAATAGTCTAGTCTAGAGAAGAAAAGAACTAGTGTCACGCATTAGCAGCCATCTTGAACTCGCGAGTTTGGTCGTCATAGAAAGGGCAAAACATCAGTGAAAGGTTATAATCTCCAAGTCCAAGCGGCTCCTTACTTCAGATTTAGATAATGGTACAATGATTCTTGATTTTCTAATGTATCTAGAAGCTATTTATTCTTAAAATTGAGACATTTTCAATTTGGTTCGGCTACAACGATTTTTCAGGAGAGAAAGACGGGTTGATTTACGAGCGAGAACCGATTCTAAAACGTTTGTGTTTACTTTAATTTTATAGAAATTTCCAAGATGTATTCCTGACTGCAGGGGGTGCTTCACAGAGTATTTCACATATGACAGGCAAGTGGAGATCTTTCTTGGAATAATTACTTATTGCTCTCCATGCACTGGCATTTTTTTTCTCTGTCCGATAGTGTCAGAAGGAAATGTGGAAATGTATAAATTTTGCTCAACATAGATGTTAATTTTGCTCAACATAGACCCAATTCATAGTCTATAGTTAGGGGTGGACCATTAGAAGTTGGGGGAGGGGGGGTGGCAATTCCCAAAAAAAAATTCGCGCAAGGCCAATCCTTCCAAAAAAAAAATCTTGCAGAGATTCAAGCTAGGAAATAAAAATCCTACAAAGACATGGCTTGGGTTTTCATTAAAAAGATGTCTTAAGTAGTTATTCCAGCAACTTCTCTTTTGCATTTTTCTACTTCACTTAATAAAAATTTCGGCGCGCTTCGCGCGCATTAAAAATACCATCAAACATATAGTCGGTGAGAACTCACGCACCGAAGACACTGTCCTCGCGTCGCTTACAAGAACAAGTGTAACTTGCCGAGGAAAAACAAACTCTACCCAAAAATGCCCTGTAGTGATACGGGCCTGGCAGGCAGTCACTATGTTCGAAAGAATCACACTTAGGTAAGCGTGAGTTGGACGTTACACGTATAGAAATTCGTCATGTGGACCGCTTCACACAAATGAATAATAATAATTTCGTAATTTGTGCGGCATCAATAATAAACCTACAGGCATTGTTTATTATACACAAAAAACGGAACGTTCGTCTACCCTTTCTCTGAGGCTTGATGAAATGCGTTTATAAAAGTTCGAGCGCGCTTCGCGCGCAACAAAAGAAAAATACCTCTACCATGTCCAATAGGGGCCGGGGGATGGCGAAAACGTTTAACAGCTTAATTCTTTTTTAACGGCAACCAATAAAAATATATCATAAAAAAAATTGTTGTATCTATACATACAGCAACAAGATTTTCTTAATCCATTTCTGAACCAAATATAGTATATAGTCAAGAGTGGTTAATCCACTCTTGATATAGTATAAGAAAATTTTGTTGATTTGTTGATGCGGATTTGGACGGCCTGTGGGAACGGAACGCCACGGGGACAGGTAGTGCTCGATGCGCAAGATACCTCTCGTGGGTTTATCCTTTCCACTTTTTGTGTGTGTGTGTCTGCGAAAAAAAAATCCTGCATGGCCTTCGAGTCCGAAAAAAAATTCCTGCACAACCTGATCCCCGAAAAAAAAATTCATACGCAAAATTATTGCCACCCCCCTCCCCCAATTTCTAATGGTCCACCCCTTAAAAAATATTGCTTGAAGTTTTGACAGCCCCCTGAAATAATTTCATAACAATGGTATTCATCAGGCACTCCTATCATTTTTTAAATAATAATAAACAAATATTGCCTTCCAATAGAAGACTACTTTGTGAAGGTCCCTAAAATGCTCTTGATCATCTGCATCCCAAAAGCTGGAAATGCGTCAGCACTTTGGGAACCCCAAAAATGAAATGAAATTCTTACCTCAATCTTATTCTCATTCAAGGTTGCAGATCTCTTTGATCACTTTTTGTGAATGGAATATACCTTGAATATACTAAAAAATTAAATGGTATTTTTTATTTCTATGTAAGAATAAATAAATGAATATTATTCATTCAGCATATTTTCATTCTTCTGATTGGCATTGTCACAACGTTGTCTGGTTATAGTTAGGAGAAATCCATTTGACTGCACTAGGCAACGGTTTTAGCTGTAATTTTGAATGGACAACAGCCGGGGGGGGGGGGGGGGGGGGGGGGGGGGTTCTCCCATGTAAGAGTGATAGGGGTGCTCGTCGGGACATCGGAAAATCTACCCTAAAAAATACCAGGAGATAAAAAATCCACCCCCTAAAAAATACCTTATAAAACAAAATGACCCCTAAAAAATACCAACATTTAACCTTTTTTATTATTGTTTATTGTTTCTCATTTTCAAAACAAGCTTGTTTTAGAGGTATAAATGAATAAAGAAAGCCAGAAAACGTTTTGCTTGGTTTGTGACCTTTTCATTCATTTACGTACCCCTAAAAATACCATTTATTAGTGAAAGCCACAATGTTTCTCCGATACCCCTAAAAAATACCTGAGAGTCGATTTTGACCCCTAAAAAATACGACGAGCACCCTATCAGGTCGACATGTGAAGAAACCCCCCCGGGGAACAACAATACAATTGAAAGTTTGAATGAATAATAAAACAATCAATGAGTTCAGCTTTGCATGATATGGAAAATATAACATCTCGGGGGTGTTATCCACATCAGCCTTTGCCAAAATGGATAAACCCCCTCCATCTGAATAATTATCCATATATAGAGGATATTACACGGTGGCGCGAAGATATGGATTTTATTTTCGAGTGGCAAGAACATTGTTTTTGACACGAGAAAATGAAATCCATATCTTCAAGCCACCGTGTAATGTTCTTTTTATTATATGGATTAGAATTGACATAGCAGCAAAATATTACAAATTGAACAACTCACTTGGTAAAGTCGAAAATGTTTATTTGTGAAATGCTCCCTCAATCTTTCTGATTCCCAGTGTTGTTAAGAACTAATTTTCGTTTTTGTGTTGCTGTAGCTTTCTCAGTGCCATAGTTGAAATAAGGTTTTTCTCTTTAGAACTAGAACAAAACTTACGTAGTTTTGTGGCTTATAACTTGTGTGACCGAGCGAGCGAGATTTCACTGCAGACGAAGTCAGGAAAACAACACTGCAAACGTGCACATCTGGGACATTCGGTACATAACGTTTTCATATTTTCACTAGTGAAGATATGGAAAATACGAGTGTTTTAGTTTCCGGTAAAACACTGGCATCCATATAATAAATATTAATTAGTATAAACCAACTAATGGTCTATTACAAATCCTGCATGTTGATTGGCTAAGCTACTAATGGTCTATTAGTGATAGACCGTACCTGGCAAAACCACCACCTTTCTTTGCAAGATTTTTTCAAATAAAAATGATGGCATTAATTGCCAAAATCAACCAACTAGTTGGTTTATACTTAAACAATTAGACCTCTCATCCTCATGTGCTATAATATCAATAGACCATTCGGCCTTCAGCCTCATGTTCTATTCATCATAGCACAATCGGCCTTGAGGTTTAATTATTAATTATTTCTAAGCATAGTGGTTACATCCAATCACCTTTTACAAAGTTTATTGTTTATGGTTGATTTGCCGGTAAAGAAGAGTGCAGACAATGCTGCTTGCATCAGCATGCAGGCACGCTTCTAAACCAACGGAAAACAATTCCAATCCGCGTGCAATTCCCACGGAAAATGCCTATTTAAGCAAAATATTGAATTTTTTCATGGTAAAAAACACGCCTGCGGCTCGTGCATCCACAACATTTTGACAACAATAATGACATAAAGCGTGGTAAATAAGAGTCCAGACAACGCTGAACCTCTTTCGATTTGTTAAGTATTTTTCATTATTATTGAAAAAAATAAATAGTGATAGGAGTGCCTGATACAGGCATAAGATAATTGTGTTTGATAGAATTCATTAATACCGTACAAGTTTGATTTGATATTTGTGGCTCTTACAAAAACAATGGTACTCCAGTATATTCAGCTACTAAAATACCTGTAAGTATCCATAGCCATCCTTGATTTACATAGGACTGGTTAATAAAAGATCTGTCTTCAAGGCTAATCAGACTTATTGGTTATTTTCTTTAAATTTCAGTGACAACAGCAGCCAGAGGTGGCTTTTGGACAGACCATACCATGACACAAGTAAAACATAATTAGAGCAGTTTCCACATAACTGCCATGAGTAATTACAAATAACTTGGTAATTGAGATTGGTTTGGGCTGTGATTGGTTAAGAGCATGGTCTTTGATCCTTAAGCCAATCAGATCGTGTAGAGAACATAATTACACAATTACTTCTAATTAAATCACTCACAAAAAGGAGAGATTGTGAATCACCTTGCTCTCTGATTGGTTTTAATTAAAATTGTCAAATTTCTATTGCATTTGATAGGATAGTGAATTACTCATGGATTGCTTTCACGGCAGTTATGTGAAAGCTGCTATACAGTGTATTTTTACTATAAATACTTGTCAATAGAATCGGTTAGAGAGCATAAGGCTAAGTGATGCGAATGTTGCAAACTACTTTGGAGAAGACATCCTCCTTTCTAGTGTCCTCTGTTGGCAGCGAAACTTGATATGCTACACCCAGTGGGGACTCTTTCATTTTTCGGGCGGGGGTGCTCCTCAGGAACTTTAAATTTCACCTCTAAAAGGTACCATACATGGCGTCGCTGAGTTGACTTTGGCTCTAAAAGGTGCTAGCAAGACATAATTTCCCTCATAACTTTCTTTCATATTTAATCCAAGGAAAATAGGTCTGAAATTGAGGCTACCCAACGAGTTTAATTTGATTGATTTGCTAGAATGGACCTCTATCAGGTACCTATCTGGAAAAATGTTTTCAAAGTTATCCCCCCAGAAGCCTGATTTCAAACCCTAGAAGGTACAACGTCACCCGCACCCCAAAATAGGGAGTCCCCCCTGGGATGCTATGCTATGGCCTGTGATTCTTATTGTGTTTCTATTGTATTGTTGGTATTAATTATTCATGCATATTTTAAGCATGAAATATAAACTTCTTGTCTTGCTCAGTGTATAATAGGTTTTGTTATTAAGCATGTTCTGCACAATCCTCCATCGGGGGGGGGGGGGTAGGGTGATGGTAACCTTGTTGGTCCAGTTGGTCTCAATCAAAGCAGAAGTTTGCTAATTGTGTAAAAGGGTCTAAAATAAACCGTACAGGCCGTACTGTAATACAACCCTATCAGCAACAAAAAACTATACCTTACGGCAGACCTCCTACCTGCTACCTATCCTCCTTTTGCCTATGTCAGAACTCAGGAGCCCCAAAAACATACCACTCTAGCATACCCAACTACCATATGCGAGGGAGTGCCCCACCCCATGCTATTTGGGCAGTCGCACCTCCCGGTTGAAGTAGAGCTTTGAATTCCAGGGTGGACACCCTTAAATATGAAATTCCAGGGTGGGTGAGTGCAATTCCCAAAGTGGTCATGAGAAAATCACTGGAACTCCAAGGGTGGGTGGTTCAAATTAAAAAAAATCCAGGGTGGGTAGTTGTGACTGAGGTCCTCAACAGGTGAGGACTGCCCATTCCTTCATACCTGAGAAATAAATTTCACTGTTCAAGTTTTAGCTCACACAATCCTGGTCTAAATTACATGTACGTTTTGCGCTTGTTATCTCATTGTAGGATCCCAGATTTTGGAATGACACATTAATTTTTATGGTTTCAACAAGAAAAACTCATGTCAAATAACGTATTGTACTTTGAAAACATATGTAACCACGAGCTCCGCTTTTAGCCAGTGGCTAAATCTATATATTATGATGCGTGGAGAATTATTCAGATCGAGGGGTGTCATCCATCGAGAACGAAGGCCGAGGTGGATAACATCCCCGAGATCTGAATAATTCTGGAATAATTCTCCAACGAAGGCTGAATTCATTAATTGTTTTGTTTTATCATTCATTCAAAATTAAAGCCGACCTTTTACCGTCGAACCTTTACTTTTTCAAATGATCCCGCTTTACTGCCATTTTCGTTCAACCCTGAAGCTTGACGATTTTTTCGCGTAGGTTTACGTTTCAAACGTGCACGTTTTGTCGAGAAGTTGTCGCGTTTCTCGCTCGCTGATTGGTTGCTGTTTTGACGTTATTTTTCAGCCAATCAGCGAGCAAGAAACGCGACAACTTCTCAACAAAACGTGCACGTTTGAAACGTAAATTTACGCTAAAAATCGTCAAGCTTCAGGGTTGAACGAAAATGGTAGTATAGACTTTCAATAGAAAACTTTCTATTGTTTGGATTTGCAGCGGCGCGACTCTGGCACGACGTATCCCGTAGGCTAAGAGAGCAGACAGTTTTGCCAACCTGCCTGCAAGTGCGCAACGTCACCGTGCAAAAATTTTTAAACTTATCCAATCTTTGACGTCATCGATGGGATAAGTCTGGTGCAAATCAAAGCAAAATTCAAAAAACTAAAACGATAGCATTTCGGTACATTCATCGAAGTGTTTCGTGAATACTCTTCTTTTTTTCTACAATATAGCATCTCGAAAATAAAACAAGGCTCAAAATAAGCGCTTGAGTTGATTTTGTAGGAATTTACGAAACAAGGGACAAAGAAATTCGATTTCAAAAATGATTTACCTGCGAACTGCCGCCATGTTTGGTACCATAGTGAAGATCTTGCCGAGGAGAAGGTATTTGCTGCCGAAAGTCAACGATCGCCATACGATGGTCCGAAAGAGCAGCGAAATCAGGGTTCGTAATTTAGTCACCATTCTCCCACAACGTGCGCGCGTCCAATATGGTGACTGACACGATCTAGGCGGGAAATCGAGGGGGTGGTACGTGAATAAAGAGCTTAGCATAGTTTAGACACCTAGTGGGACAAAATAATCAAGAATCAAGAATTTGTCAAGTTCCAAACCAAGTTTTTCAAATAATGATGTAAAAGTTTGCTTAATTACGTAATAGGACTTTTGTAGATATTCTCGAGCTCAGCGAATAAATAAGACTGAAAAATAATGATTCGGGGTCGAGTTTAAGGCAGTTAGAAAAATGAAGGGAGTCGTGTCGTGGATCCTGGAATGAACATGGATGGTAGTAGTATAGGAGGGGCCGAATTAGCCGTTTTTTTTTCGGGAGGAATACTAATTTTCGGGAGGAATACATAATGAGCGTCGCGGTTGAATTAATGAGCGTCCCCACGCGGAATTAATGAGCTTGCGGTTGATTGTGGACACAGGTATTCCTTTGTTTAAAAGTCAGGCGGAATACATAATGAGCTTGCGGTTGATTGTTGACACAGGTGTTCTTTTGTTCTTTACTGCGGAGGAATACATAATGAGCTTGCGGTTTATTGTTGACACAGGTGTTCTTTTGTTCTTTATTGCGGTGGAATTAATGAGCGTCCCCACGCGGAATTAATGACCTTGTGGTTGATTGTTGACACAGGTGTTCCTTTGTTCTTTATTGCGGCGGAATTAATGAGCGTCCCCACGCGGAATTAATGAGCTTTGTGGTTCGATGTTGACACAGGTGTTTCTTTGTATTCAACACGTGGCTGCGGTTTCTTTTGTCTCGGCCACGAGAGTCAATATAAGCAGAGCTCTAGTGCGAGTATAGCATCGTGAAAAGTACAGAAAAAATACAGAGGATGACGTTAAGATTCTGTTCTCTTTATTATCAATTATATTATCCCTTATTTAACTATAAAATGACAGAAAAAAAATACAAGTTCTTTAAAAAAATATATTACATAAAATACTACCACTAGTGGCACATAGTAACTTAGAGTAGAGTAGCTATAATATACCAAAAAAAATACATCAGGAGAATCAATAGTATTATTATTATTATTACTGAAGGTTATCCCTTCTAAGATGACAAAACTGTTAATGTCCCTCTGAAAGAAAAACTCAGTGTAGCGATACTCTGGGTTGTCCTGGCCAAAGGAACTCACACGATTCCTCCAAAAAAGTCTTGACGGTGGGGTCATGCATTTGGTAGCCCCGGTCATGATGTGTTTCAGTTTCACAGGCCAGATGCTTTGTGATCCATCGCTAATAACGGACCTTCCTGGTTGAGTAGGACAGCTGGAAGTCTTGTACATTTCAGCTAGGTAATACCCTTCAGGAATGACGTTGGATGGTTTGCCACCGCTTCCAATTTGTTGCCATACCGACGGCGAGGCGTCTGACCACACGGGCAATGGAATTGCTGGACGACTCATATTTCTTGTTACACTTTTGTTAGCGGCTCTTGGGGAATTAATGAAGTCACTTCGCTTTTCTTTGGTTGACATTTATTGACGGTAAAGACTCGACAAGATCCAAAGACGTCAGCTAGCACTTGCTTGTTTGCTGGAGTCTCAGGCTTGTTGTCTACCAATAGATACCCATAAGGCTTTTCTGTTTCTTGGAAGTAGGCGTTCATGAATCTGTCTCGATTCTTGTCAAACATTCTCTCTCCTATAATTCCTATTTGCTTCCGGTCACTAGGACTGCGGAAGAGTGCGAGGTACTGGGCATTACGGCTAATGTCCGTATTGTACTTTCCCTTGGGAAACATATTTTGAAGCAATAGGACGACGCTGGCATTTCTATGACGACCCTGAGTAAACAAACGGGCCACCAGGGGACTATCAGAAGCTTCAGCCATAAGATCATCGAGGATCAAAATGTTGTTAAACTTGGGATTGATTTCACATAGGTCATCGGACAACTCCGGTAAACCTCTTTCGAAACGGATACTCTTCCCCAGTGATTTCTTCAAGGTATCATAGGTGTCTTGCCATTGGTTGTAGTACCAAACAATCAGTCTTTTTTTCTTTTCACTGTAGGAAATCCTGTCTGTATCCAGAATCTGCTGCACAAAATAGGTCTTGCCGCATTGAGTGGGACCATTGAGTAAGAATGTGTATTAATAGTCGTTTTGGAATTGTGACACAATAGGTTTCAGAAGAGTTTTCGGTATTTCGCTAGAGTTTCGTAAGAGTTTTGACGGCTTTTAGTACTTTTGGTTAGAATTGTTTGTAGAGTTTCGGCTTATAGAATTTCACATGTATCTTAACGGTTTTGTAAATACAACTGACAAACTCCAACAAGCTGATCGGTGGGTTCGCGTGTTGTCTGAAACAGCTGTAAAAATGTTAATTGAATACTTATTACATCTGCAGTTTAAAAAGCACGGGGGCAGCTCTAGTGATAACTATTACTAGTGTAGATAGAATGTGTAAATAGTTTGTATATATTTTTCTTTTTATTTATCTTTTAATAAGCCCTGATGTTTTACCGTGTCTAAACAAAGTTACAAGTTACAAGCATAATAGTCCGACACGAGCATAATTTTCGGCTCCGAGCATAATGTGTCTGACCCTACCATGTATAGGTATATGGGCCTATTTTAGTCCACTTGCGAGAGAAAACAATAAATTCAGGGATGGGATTAATATCCCCAATTCTGGGTGATCGAGACTTTGGGTATATGTTCGAAATTTCAAGTTCGAAGCACGTGAAAATCGTATCGTATTAAAATCCCATCCATGTGTTTTCTAATCAATGGGATTGCCTTTTGGGCTTGGGAAAACTCAATGCCACTAAGTTGAATTTCTTGAATTTGAGTTTATTTTCCACACACACAGCTTGTATTCACGTGTTTGACAGGTAGGAGGTGGCAGGGGACCCATGAAACCATCAGGTTTATCGAGTAGGTCCCCTGTATTTAAGTTAAATAATAATAATAATTAATAATAATAATAAATAATAAATAAATAATAAAAATAAAGTTCCTATTGATATGTTGTTTTTGTATAAATTTCCTCAGAATAAATGGCACCTAAGCACTTTTTGGGGGGATCAAACAGCTCTACATCCTTTAGTGTTAGAACGACCGAGAAGATTTTCACACGAGTGGGTATTGAGGAAACATACTTACAGACCTTCCAAATAAGGCAAAGTGTTTCCTAATAAGGAACCTTCAAGTTTGCAACGATAATTTTGGGCATGCGCAGAACTTTCTTCCTAGCAACGGCTTTGTATAAAATCTCGCGCATGCTTCAATTGTTGTAACTAGAGCCATTAGAGCCTCCTCATTCTCGAACCCAGAGCTCCCCGGCTCGTCAACCTCGCGGGGGAGGCTCTGGTGACAGCCACTGACGCATGCGCGAGATTTAATACAGAGCCACTGAGAGAAAGGCCTTTCAGCGCATGCTCCAAAGCTCAACATCAGCCAATCAGCGACGGCCCTCAAATGGATGTCCCCAGAGCCTCCCCTGCGAGCAGACGAGCCGGGGAGCTCTGGGTACGAGAACGGAGCCTCCTTGGGTACGAGAATTACCAAATTGTCAAGTTTCACAAAGGTTGACATTTGTACACATTGTTTCATTCTATCGATTGCAAGGTTGCAAGATCGTCCCCCATAGCTACTTGAAACTTCCAACAAGCACGATGCTGTATTTTCTAAGGCTTCCGGTGACTTTGGACAATTAACCTGATGAGCCTTCGGTCGTCTCGTTAGCGGAAGGCGGAAGGCCAAAGACTGGCAGGAGAATCCAATTTGGCAGTTTGGCAATTTGACCAGCAGGAGAGCTCTGGGTTTGAGAATGAGCCTTTGACTCGGAGCCCTCCGCTGGAAAGACGATCGAAGGCTCTGGGGACGACATTGGAGGCGCACAGCTGAAAGAGACAACTCCGCACTCATGGCGACCGAGAAGCACTGTTATACGAGCTCGGCGGAGAAGCCTCGAGGGCAACAGGCGCATCATGTCAGCAGGGGTACTCACGTCCGGCTGTTGTTTTATCGGTTCCATCAATATAGACTAACGAATAATCGCTTCAGCTCCGACAACGATTAGAAACTATTGAGCATTACTCAGCATTTTTTAAATTGATCCTAGACCCTAAAACGTGGAAGAATGCACGACTCTAGCCCTGAACTCCTGTCACGCCGAACCATGTGTAGCAAATGAGAATTAATTCGCTCACGTGTTACATATTATACACGAAGCCTTAGAAGCTTTGCAAAAAGCCATCTTGGAGTAAAATTAAAGGAATTATTGAAAAGAAGGAAAAGAATTATATAGGTTACGTGCTCGGTGGTGGATTTTACTGGTATAATTGAAAGTGAAGTCGTCGCAATTGTTGTAATATGAATGGAAACTGGAGGAGTCTGCTAAGATATCGAGCAAAAGAAACCGCTCGCCTTCCACAAGCGTTTTAAGGTATTTATTGGTTTCATTCATGATTTCAAGATATGTAACATTTACAATCTGTGCATGAACATCGAAGTTATGAGTCAATACCTCTCATGGGGAAGGCTGCTAGCGAAATCGCGCCTGGCTCAGTGTGTGCAGCAACAAGATGCACAGAATGTACCTGGTGAGTTTTTTAAAGATGCTCAATCTCTGGACCTCTGGATAATGAAGGGAATAGTGCGAAAACCAAAGCCTCATTGAGCGAAAACATAGCTATGGCGTTTCTGTGCCAGAGACATAGGCAAACGTTTCTCCCTCGAAAGCTGGCGAGATGCTTCAGGAAGGGGGAGTTCTAGTGCACGAAATTTTACGAAGGGGGTTCCGAACTTGAAACTTTCAACCAGCACTGTGCTGTATTTTCTAAGTCTTCCGGTGACTTTTGAAAATGTCTTAGGACAATCAACCACACCTGCAAATAAGCATGGTTCTGTACAATATCAATTATCCTTTTGGCATTTAAAAACACACTGAAAACGCAACAAATGGTCGCTTTTTAGTTGTTTATAAAATCATTCAGATATCATGGCAACTGATGATGCAAGCATCAGAAACCGTTACATATAATGTGTACACGAAATAAACAGCTTAAAGCGAGCTGACTTTAATACAGTGTTCATATTATCAACAATAAGGTCACAACTGATCCAACAAATGCTATGATTGGACCCCGGATTGTAGTCGTATGAATGTCAAAGCAAATCGAGTCTACAGAGGCGACTCCAAGAGGAGGAAATTATAACTGTGCCTCTCCATCTTTGCATTGTAGCCTCGAGTTTTGTCGCCAAGCATGTGGTGGCATTCATTTACTAGTACTTGTACCGAACAGCAGGCATAGCACTTGCATTTCGAAAATCGCTCATGTCCGTCGCAAGCGTAAGGCTCATTGAAAACGTGAGCGTACGGTGTAGCGAAGGAGTGAATGAAACCATGGATTGTAAGCTATGTAACTCCTATCAACGATTTTTGACAGAGATAGATCTAGTAGCCTTACTAACGAAGAATCCCTGTGCTGCTCGTCTCGTTAGAATGTACTAACGATAGATAGTCATTTCGTGGTGATCAATGCATATGCATTTGTTTGTCATTTTTGTGAACAAATATTGGCTCGCAAATATTCAACTGCTACAATTAAAAATGAACGTTGCTCGTAAACCATGTATCATGAACCATGCTTCATGTGAAACCGTTAAACCTGTTTCATGATACAGGATGTGGCCCCAATTCCGGCCGGTCCCTAATTCCGGCCATTTTTGATATGAAGACTTGTTAGTTCTCCTCTATAAAATTTACAGCCCTTTGTTTCACTATTGACTTTTTGTTACATGGACCGGCGGATTCCATGCTGTCTTTATCATGTTAGTTTTGTCTTTGACGCTCAGTAATTACATCTTGCTTTCTAGCAATGGAAGCAGCTTTGAATTCTAGTTTTTAGTACATAAAAAAGCACGAACTTCATTTAGTGAAATACAAATAATGCCCCAATTAGTAATGGGTATGGCGGCAAAGTAAAAATTGTTATGCTTCTACGTAAAATTTAAAGTGGTTTTCGCCCCCCGGGGGGGAGGGGGGAACTCCCAATATTTTAGACGGGGGTGCTCGTCGGAAAAATTGATTTTGACCCTAAGGGATAGCAAAGTGGGCGTGGCCAACAGCAAATTTACCCCTAAAAGATAGCAAATTTGGCAGGTAAAAACAAATCAAAGCGAATTTTAGGTCTTTTAGGGTTTCGTCCAAGTTTCCTTTGTAAATATCGGTTCTGGTGTCAGTACCAATATATTTCTGGGCAAGGATTGGTCTGAGACTCCCCTAAGGGATAGGGCTGATTTTAAACATCCCTAAGAGATAGCACATCTGTCAATTTTATACGCTAAGGGATAGGACGAGCACCCAGTGTGAAAATAGGGAGTCCCCCCCCCCCCCCCCCCCGGGGGGGGTATTCGTAAACCCGTGGAATACACTGTATTCCACGCATTGGTTCCTGGCAAAGCAAGATCTAGAAAAGGCTAAGTAACAGTGGGCCAGATCTTACAAGATGAGGCCAGTAAACACAAAAGGTGGTCTAGACCCCTTTTTCTGATAAACTGGGCCTAGTATATATTTCTTACCCACGGATTTCATCTGTTGTTTACAATAAAGATAGGAAACATCTTTTTTTCATGTATAAACCGTACAATAAATTAGGCATAATATAACCATGCATTTTACCATCTTGTCCTTTTGTCTGTTACAAACATACTCCGCCTTTCGTTTATTCTTTATGCTGAAATTGTCAGCGGGAAAAAGCTTTTATATGTACTAAATATTCTCAAAAAGTGTGTTTACAGTGTACAGTTACATGGGTAAAGCGCAAATCGAGGAACATTTTGTTACCCAAATTGCATACCGTGCAATCGTTTATGCTTTAGAACGCTTGGAAGCCGTAATCAAAGCAACAATACGCCATAGCTATCATGAGATTTCATTTCGTAAAGTTGTTTCTCCGGGCTAGTCGTTCACGCTAGTTTCTGCCGCGTATCACAAAACCAACGCCTTAAAAATGTTTTCTATGCTCATTTTGTAAATCTTGCTGGTACCCGGGCGAATTTTAGCCCCAAATAGTGCAAAATATGCTGACGTACGATCAGAATGACACTCTACCGAAAGATATGCAAAACCTTGAGTCGAAAACACGATTCCGGCTCATAAGCCAAGCCGGGCACACGAGAATAAAACGCAGTTGAAAATTCGATGCAAATTTTCAGTTTGAACTTGTGAAATGCGAAGAACAATAGGAACCCCTTTGGGACCTACAGTATCAGCCAATCACAGCTGTTGAATAACAATAGATCCAATTGAAAACAAAGCGCAAAGGTTCCCGGTTGACTATGGGCCTTTAATGTCGCTTCCGTCTAACCCTCCCCTCCCCTAATGTTCTTAGCAAATACAAAACTGTCATGCTAACATCCATCAAGTGTCTCGTTTCACAATAACTGTCTCGGTTTGGCTAGTACGTGGGTCGTATATCATTTCATTGTAATTCTACTTTAGTCATGTACAGTGCCACAGCGCGCGTGCAGTTGCTCACGACTCCCAAACGCTGATCAGACAGTCCTGAACTAACAGCTCTCAGGGTCTCTCGAGATGAAAGGGAACATCACGTAATGATTGCGTCAAGGAAAACAAGCAATCGGGACAGAGTCATTTTAATCAAAGCTAGATTTAGCCCGCGTTGAGGAAGTCTCAGTAATGGTGGTCGGGGAGGGAGGGGCGCTTAGTTTAAATTCAAGGCCACGTGTGTTTCTAATGCCCATGGCTAAGAGTACTCTGCAGTCATTCAGAACAATACCGTGCACTTTTTAGTTTAAATTCAAAGCCACATGTGTTCCTAATGCCCATGGCTAAGACTACATAGTCGTTCAGAACGTCATTGGAAGTATTGCGGCTATTTCTGTCAACTTCAATGGCGTGAAACAGGTGACACGCACGAACTGCTCCCTTACGCCGATTTCTTCCTGTTTACGTGATTTTAGAGTTAGGTTTCCAAGAGTTCAGATGAGGCCAAAATCCACTCGAGTTTGAGGCAGAGCTGTTGAAAGGAGTATGCAAGACAATTCGAAATGAGTTCAAGGGAGGGGAAATTTTGTCTTCAAACACAAGGAATTTCTGCAGAAAACCCAGCCATGGTAAAAGCTGAATTTCCCAAGCTACACGCATGGGAAGTGTTCGGAAGTCACATGGATAGCCATGGGAAATTCGAACGCTTCCCATGCTTCTACCATGGGAAATTCAGCTTTTCCCATGGATGGGTCGTTTCTGCAGAAATTCCCTGTGAAACGCACCATAATGCTCCATTTAACAGGTGATGTTTTCGTTCTTTGTGACACTTGATTTAGCCTAACCTGACGTCATCAAATTTGCATGAAATTAAAAATGGCTGTATCTCTTGAACAGTTTATTTTCATTTAAGGATGGCATTATGCTGGTTACATTCGCGCTTCCCTAAGGCTGAGGCCAGACCAGTTCCGAGCATTTTGATTGACAATTCATTTGTGAATAGAGGGAATCCATATGACTGTAGTGAAACGTCCAGTGATTTTTTTAAACACCGATTCCGAATAGAATCCTATGATATCTCTTTTTTGTGTAAATTGAGGACGAGATATCATAGGATTCAAGTATATTCAAAGCGTTCAGTCGGTAGATTCCGCCGAAAATAGCACTCAAAAAGACGATATCGCCCTCGTCGCTGCGCGACTCGTGCGATATCGCTTTTTTCGTGCTATTTTCTTAGCGGAATCTAGCCTCCTGAAGCTTTGAATAATCCTATAAAACTTATATATAGAGGATATTACACGGTGGCGCGAAGATATGAGTTAGTATTTTCGAGTGGCAAGAACAATATTTTACGAATGAGCGCAGCGAATAAATGTAGCTTCGGATGTAGCTTCGTATGAGATCTACGAGTGGCGTATTTCCAGTAAAACACTCGTGTCTATATAATAAGAGTGATTACAAAATGATTACTAATTACACACGACAGTCATCTGAAATCCGCTCTATTTCAGATATTTTTCATGAACAATTCATGAACATTAAGCTTTCAGAGCCCGACGAACTTGGTTAATAATCGTTAATGTTTCGTTTTCTAAATCACCTCAATATTCGGGAAAAACGTTAAATCATGTTGAACACCGGATTGAAAATAGTCAATGATGTTGAACGTTCAACATTCGAGGCAAAGATCCGTAAAAATCAAGGTTCCCATAAATGTAAAGCTATAGCCTGCTAGCCGGCTCTCCAGTGGGTTTTTTCGGATATTTGATTTTTTGGGCGCGCGGGATTCCTGCTATCTTTTGGCCATTGGCATTGCGGAATATATTCTGAGCAACGCTGAACTGCCG
Source organism: Scolanthus callimorphus (assembly GCA_033964015.1). Taxonomy (NCBI): domain Eukaryota; kingdom Metazoa; phylum Cnidaria; class Anthozoa; order Actiniaria; family Edwardsiidae; genus Scolanthus; species Scolanthus callimorphus. The sequence continues at coordinate 2,067,583 of JAWWUD010000016.1, read as the reverse complement.
GCCCAGCCTAATACGACGGAGACTTTCAAGATTCGTGCGTAATTTTCTTACTCCTCGGCTCTGCGTTTTATAAACGAGCTTGCTTGGCAATTCTATTGAATGATTGAAAGTTCTTTAATTAAAGGCACAGCAAGACCACTAGAGGATTTTCGGAACTCGTCCATTAAACTGCACCGCGAACGGTTTAACATGTTTACGTGACTGTGCCCTCTTTGTAGTTTTCATCACGTTTTGTTGTCAGTTGGAGGAACCCCTGTCGTCGTTTGGCAGCTTCTAATTCTGTCTCAAATCTCCTTACCCGCCAATCGAGTAACTGGAATCCACAGGTTCTTTGTTTTGACCCGGGGATTTCGTCTGAGGGCCTTTGACACCCTTACACCCTGGTATTTCCGATTTTCCACAAGGAATTTCTGCAAAAACCCATCCATGGAAAAAGCTGAATTTCCCATGGTAGGAAGAATGGGAATTGTTCCGATTTCCTATTGCTATCCATGTGAATTCCGAACTCTTCCCATGCGTGTGCCTTGGGAAATTCAGCCTTTCCCATGGATGGGTTTTTGCAGCAAGGGGTTCTTCATTTTTGACCACTTCGTTTTTTGTCACAAGAGGTGTTTAACCCTGGTTTATGCTAGAATTTCAGGGGTCCTTAGACGGAACCAGAAAGAAATGGAATATCCAAAGCAAAATAGTAAGTTATAAAAATTTCCACGGGAGGTACCGATTTTTAAGCAGTCGTTTGCATTCGTATGCATTGCTACGCGACCTCAAAATTCACTGTTGCGATTGGCGATTTTACGCAACAAACTGCCAATGCTATTTTCTTGAACCAGAAAGTTAAACATTCGAGGCAAGGAAGCCAAACGATAGCTCACAGGGGCATAGCCAGGATTCGAGAAAGGGGCGTCACATATGTACAAATGTATGGTACCCCTTTCTAGCTTTCCGATTTCCGATTTTAATGTTTACTGTAGTTTTCTTTAAAAAGAGCGGGTCACAGGCACCTTCTAGGACACCCCCTCCCCCCCTCCCTTCCTACTCCCCTGCTTAGAACCATTTTGGTTGATTTAGCAATCAATTCGACAGGCCGAATCTAGCGCTTTGGCTTGATTGAACTTGATTTGAACTTCTGGCGCAACATTGTTGCGTTGCATGTTTTGGATCTACGTTGCGCTTTTTCACTCGCGTCGTCACAATTGTCACAAAAACATTTTGTTTTGTTTCAAGTCAAAAAGTAGAACACAGGTCTTATCTACTTTGAGTCACAATTTCTTGCTTTATTGCTCGTTTTTCGTCAAACAACAACATTTTGCGTACAATTCAGCCTTGGGCTAGCATGCGTGATCATAAAATGAAATGTTTCGCGAAGTTGTGCATTTCATGAAAAACGAGCAATAAATAGAAGACTTGCAACGCAAAAACGTTGCACAATAAGTTCAGGTATTTTGTGCCTTATAACAAAGATGACATTCATGTTGACACTTGCATGACACGACAGGGCAGCCAGTGGCGTTTACGTCTACCCTACCGTACCCTGATATTCAAAAGTGTGTAATGATTACCAAACAGTTCAGTTGTTCTTTCACAAGATGACTAGTTCTTATTGATCTTATACACTTTCCCTAACTTACATTAGTTCGCAATGCCTCATGGGAGTGAGCTTTTTCGAGAGGGTGATTTCACGTAGGCAGATGATAGAGAACTATGATCTTGTCTGTCTTGTGTATGCCATACGTACACCGTGGGCTATGACAAGGAGTTTACCTGAGACTTATGTATTCGTTTCCCGGGGGGGATTCCCCATTTTTTGGGGTGGGGGGTGCTCGTTGGGAACTTTCGATTTTACCCCTAAAAGGTACCTAAAATGGCATCGCTTAGTTGATTTTGACCCCTAAAAAGTACCAACAAGAGTATTTCCCTCGTAATTTTCTCTCGTATTTTTTACGAGGGAAAATACGTCTGAAATTCAGGCTACCAGCAAGTGTGATTTGCCTTCATCGCGCTCGAAGGAACTTTAGTGTTTATACGTGACTATTAAAGCCTTTCGTACACGCTCATCGGTTTGAAATCAAGCGTCGTCCCGGTCCTCGCGGTGACACTCGAGAGAATTCCGGCGTTCACATTGAACTGAAGTACAGAGTGGACCGAAATTCTGTGAGGAATGTTTCTTTTAAAGCTGTACCGGTTTTTACGAAAAACAAAATATTGCGCTAAATAAATTATATCAAGTGAATTATTTTTGTATGTTTGTTTGTCTCAGGGATTATTTTCAGTTTGTGCGATCGAATCCCTTGCGGCGCCAAGGTTATAGAAGGCTGAAGTCACGCCAATCACAATGTTTAAATATTATGATAGAATCCCTGTGGTCCCTTACGCAATGACCCCGTAATGCGTTGTTGTTAAATGCTAGAAACGGAAGAAAAGTGCAGTAATAAGACCGTCCATGTTGGCGTTTCATGAATTTCCGGAAAGGTGACCGCATTATCTCGTAATAAATACTAGAAACGTACGATCAGCCCACCAAGTGTCTAGGCAGCCCCCGCCCCATTGCTCTGCTAATATTTCAAAGGAGAAAGGAGGGAAAAAAGCATATTTCCCAGCAAATTGTGATTTGAACGTGTTTATTATAAAGCCTTACTCTTTAGTTTTGCTTGAAACGTGCGTTTTTAATTTTGTTGTAACAAGGAAGTGATATTTTTCGGGGGAAAGCCCTATCACGTGACACGTGTAACGATGACAGCATGCAATGCTCGGCAGCTGGCTGGTGTAGGAGTCGACTCGAAGATTTTCAGATGGAGCGTTGCGTATCGTAAACCAATTTAGGACAGAAACGAGGAAATTTAACGACCGAGCTATTTGTATAAAGCGTTATAGAGTACTGGAGAGACTTCGGTCATTGATCGCCAAGAAATTTGGAGCAGTTTGTGGCAAATTCAGCGAGTTATCTGGATCGGTTAGTGTTTTCAATATTTACGTGAACCGAATTACCCTTACGTGGTCGTTTCCTTTGCTGTCTGAAACTTGCTCACGAAGTTTATTTTCTTTACAGGGGAGCTGGCCCTCTCCGGGAAGGACAGTGAAATCAAGGTTGTGATTCGTTACAGTGAAGGTGAGTTTGGCTTTTCACACGAATCGGTCGAGAAATGCAGCGCTTTTGAACTGTTCGCTTACGTGAATGCGTGAGCGAACGTGAACGAGTATTGACCTCAGACGCTGTTTGGTATTTCTCCACCGTTTAATTCATCCAGATTGCTTAAAAACTCGATAAATCTTTCTAAAATAACATTCCTAATAGATTTTCAGACAGTTCTGGTTGATATGTTGCGTTTTCTTGTGTGTTTCTGAATTTTGAAAGAAACATGCGAGAGTTCACGTTTTTCAGAAATTTCAATAACCCTTGTCACTCGCCGGTTGGTCAGGCTGACAGATATCTCGAGCGAGCCAGACATCTATGGATTATCTAGGGTTCGGTGCATTTTTTATTAAAATAAGGCGCGTTCTTACTGTTGTTTGAAAAAATCTCACGAACGGATTACAATAACTTTTCATTTTTTGTGTGATATTTTGATGAGTTAAGCTTATGTGACGGTGTCATACACATGTGTCAAGAGGTTGACACGTGCTGCATTCTAAACCCAGGGGAGTAGACAGTGTGGCGATTTTGACATACATTCGCAACAGCTGCAGACTAGTTTTAGAGTAAACAAAAGTCCAAACCCTTGAAGCAATAGATCGAAGGAAAAGATTGTGATGTTTTTCCTTACATTTTCTTGACTTTCTGCACCAGCCGCTTTGAAAGGATAAGAGACGTACTACTAGTAGAGGAGACCTAATAGTTGAGTTTGAGATCACTTCTTTTCAATTATCAGCATTGGCCGTTTTCACACTAGAGACAAACAAATCGTCTGGACGGACAAATCGTCCGTAGACGAACAAATCGTCCGTAGACGAACAAATCGTCTGATGTGAAAACGGGACGAACAAATTTGTTCGTCTGTTTGGCTGTCTAGGAAGACGATTTTTCATAGACAACTTGTTCGTATAGATGAACAAATCGACTAAAGTCCGACTTGAATCACACTAGACGTACAAAGACGAACAAATCGTCAGACGATTTGTCCGTCTAGACGATTTGTTCGTCTTCTAGTGTGAAAAACGGGAATTGATTGTGGCTCTAAAACTAAAACTACCATGTGTAAAAGCTGACATTGTTTGTGGGCTATCCTGAAGAATAATAATGAACAATCAAGCCCTATATTGTTTGGTATTATTGCTTTGAAGGTCATATATTAAAGCTATTGTTTGTGTGAAGGTTTCCAAGGTCAGCTTACAATACATATGCAAATCCATTCATGAGTTTACAATATAGGGCTAAGTGGTGATATTAACTTGTTGCGATTTTGATCAAAATATTTATTGTTTCCAGCTATGACCCATTAATGCAGCCCGCAGTGCAGTATGGGAAATCTGTTAAGAAACTTTGCTGTAAACTTATTATGAGAAAATCATTGATATTTTTGATCAAGCAGGTGCATGAAAAAAAGAGACTCTGGGGCAGAAACAGGAGGTGGTCATCTATTTATCTGCATATCAAAAATACTATCTATTTTAATTTCCATAATTTGTCTACCCCAAAAAATACATAGGATATTGGTCTAGGATTTGCCTGAAATCCTTTCAATTTTCAAAGTTTAAAAATATGACTGTCGCCTGTACTAGTTTAATATGAGTACCCCACAAGGTTTATTGTGCAATTCAAGAAAATATCCATACCCGAGCCCAGAGGCAATGGCAAATTCCAATGGGGTGGGGGTTTAAGTGCATTCCCTCTGTGGTGGGGGTATGGATTTTTTCTGGAATTGCAGATTTTATAAAAATGATTTATAAAAACTGCAGCAGGTACATTGTACTTCCATGTGGGGAGAGAGGTGTGTCTCAGGACTTGAAGCGAGAGGGTTGTCAGAAGGATTTTTATATGATATTTTTTAGTTGCATTACATTCTTGGAGTTTTTGCATTTGTGAAGTAACCAGAGTTGTTTTGATTTTTTTATACTGGGTTGCAAACATTACGGAAGAAAACAGCCATTTTTTATTGAAACTTTAAATTAGTTGCTTCATGATTTTAGAAACTTTTATTAGAAATAATTAGTTTACTTTTTTGGTTAATGATCAAATGTTCATGCTGCTAGAAAAAATGTCAACATTCATTGCATTGGAAGATTATTTACAAATAAAAGAATGCATTGCGGACATTACATCAATTGTTGTGGCATTACACTTTCTTGGATAGCAATTTTGTAACGTATTTGTAGATGCTGTATGTTAATTGGAAAGTTTTCAAGATTTTGAGACAATTTAGAACATTTACAGCCAAAGACGCTCAAGCGTACCCCCTAGAGCGCAATAATGAGTTGATTCTTGGAATATTGAATCCATTATTCGATTCAATAATACTTTCGGCTTGGGAAAACGTCTTTCGATTTGAACTGGATTTTCGCTTTTTTGATTGGACGATAGACGACGGAGGCGCTTCCATATATGGAAAAAATCCACAGGGAGCCTTTTGTTTATGAGTTTTGTTACCAATATGGCGGGCCTGGTAGACTTAACGAGCCTGGTAAATCTCTCCCTCGTTCATTTAGAGAAGAAATTGTTGATCAGTATTATCAGGGATATTCTAAGAAGCATAAAGCCAGTGCCTTAAGAGTATCGGAGCGTGGGTCAGGAAGGTAAGCTAGCCGAAGTCTGAGTTGAAATCGAAAGACGTTTTCCCAAGCCAAATGCATTATTGAATCGAATAATGGATCCACTATTCCAAGAATCAACTCATTATTGCACTCTAGAGGGGACGCTTCAGCGTCTTTGGCTGTAAAAGAATAAATCACTGACCCTGTAGTGTCCAATTGTAGCATAGAATCATCTGAGTAATATTGTATGTATTTCTTTCAGCTTGGTAAACATGGTTGTACTAATTAATATCTAAATTGCCAAGACTAAATTGGAGAATTGAGAGAGAATGTGTCCTATCACAGTACCCTCAGAGTGTAAAGAACCTCCAAAAAAGAGGTTCCGTTTACAGGAAAATATTAAACATGTTTTAGAAGAAAGTACTGATAAGTTGCAAGTATCACAAGAGTTGCAAGACAAGCTTCTTCACAAACTACTGCTGAAAATTGGGGACAGTCTGAAGAATTGTCAGAAAATCCAAACTGGAAGAATGAGAAAACAGAGCATAATGCTGATAAAACTGAAATGGAAGGAAATAAACAAGAGCAACATGATAATGTTGGTAGGTATTTTATACAATAGTTACTAATAAGGGCCTTTAGTAAGAATGGTTCAATGTTATTGAGCAATTCCGAAAAATATATGTACCCAGGGGCGGGCAGTATTTGGAAATTCTGAATGGGATGGGGTTTTCAAGCTCGGAATTCTGCCTGCATGGGGTTTTCAAGCTGGAAACTAGGTTAACCTCTCAGGAATTCTATATGCATGGGGGGGGGGGGGGGGACTAGGTTAACCTCTCAGGAATTCTATATGCATGGGGGGGGGGGGGGGTAAGCCATTTTGGAAATTCTGGATGCATGGTGGGGTCAAAAACTAGTACCGCCCATGGTGGGGGACGGTACAGTACATATATTTTCTGGAATTGCCCATTCAAACTTTGTTACTATTGACTGAGAGTTTGGGTTTTGTTTAGCCAGCCAAATCAGAATGCATTATTTAACAATAGTTGCCCACAGGAAAAAATTCCTCAAAACCATAATGGTTTTATGATGGTTTTTGTTGGAAAAACCATTCAAAACCATGAATGGGTTTGGAGGAACCAAATCCATTCGTGGGTTTTACAACAAAAAACATTATTGGTTAATGTTATAATATCGGAATGGGTTTCACAGCAAAATACAAGCTGTTTTCTGCATATTTCCAACATGGTTTTCCGATTAAAAACGTTAAATGTAAAATGGTAAGTATGTGAAATCCATTTACAATAAATAGGAAAAAACTGGATTTTATTCATTTCTTATATTTTTGAAGCGTTTTTCCACAATAACCACTTAATGCGAAATGGTTACTGTGCAAATCCATTTTAAAAGCCATCACAAAACATAATGGATTATGAAGCAAACCCATTCATGGGTTTTACATAAAATACCTACCGATTTGTTCCACGTATAAAATGGTATTTCTTTGAAAACAATTGGATGTAAAAAGTTTTTTTTCCGTAAAAACCGCTTTCAAACCAAAAGGGAAAAAGCTGTTACACTAATGGGTGAAGGAGCTAAACCCATTACACTGTTAATTTTAAGATGTTGGAACAACTCTGTCCGGGGTGTTCCATAGATGGGGAAAAAGAAAAAAAACCCTGACGCTGCAGCAGTGACTCGAACTATCCGGTGCGAGAGTCATCATTGTCATTCAAGTCCAACAACTTATCCACTAGGCTAGCCCCTGCTCGCCTGACATAATTGGATAAAATTTAAAAGTACTACGTGATCGACATATGTAACAGGTGTCTTGAGGATGTCACTAATAGTCTCCGAATGGCTCACTCGTAGGCGCGCTAAAACTTTTCATTTTGCCTTGTCCAAATATATTATTTGACAAAGAGGCCTTATCGCGGTTTCCGCCGCCATTTTGTTCGGTAGGCAAGATGTGCAAAATCCCACATAAACTCTGTAAACGCGAAGTGAAATCGTTGCGAAAATATTGCAGATATCAACAAAGTACTTAGCGTAAAATCATTCTACTTGGCCAAACAATCACTCTATCAAATTTAAGCTTCCTACGCTCTCTATAAAGCGAGCAATTGTAGTTTTTATTTTTCCACATCTACCCTTGTATTTTGACAGGCTTTTTACGCATCGATGCACACAGATTTTACAGGCGTTTGTATGAAAAATTAAAAACGTAATCACTGGATTCATACAGCAGCTATATTACCTCCAAACTTTTAAGGTAAACAGTTTCAGCCACTCTCTCAATGCTACGATTCATATTTTACCGATATGTTTGATATTTTCGCAACGATTTCACTTCGCGTTTACAGAGTTTATGTGGGATTTTGCACATCTTACCTACCGAACAAAATGGCGTCGGAAACCGTGATAAGGCCTATCCACAGCGTTGAAACACACCCAATCTTAATCACTGATAACGTTGAATCCAATCTCATTGCAAGTCATAATCCTTTCATGGGAAAATGGAACCATTAGCCATTGTCCGTAAAGTCCAAATTTGGATCGAAAATGGTTTTTGTAAGCGATAATCCATTCATGGGAAAACGGTTACCATTTATGAGTTTTGCGTAAAACCCATATTTGGATCCAAAATTTTTTTGTAAGCGATAATCCATTCATGGGAAAACGGTAACCATTTATGGGTTTTGCGCAAAACCCATATTTCGATCAAAAATGTTTTTTTGTAAGCGATAATCCATTCATGGGAAAACGGTAACCATTTATGGGTTTTGCGCAAAACCCATATTTGGATCGAAAATGTTTTTTGTAAGCGATAGTCCATTCATGGGAAAACGGTAACCATTTACGGGTTTTGCGTAAAATCCAAATTTGGATCGAAAATGGTTTTTGTAAGCGGTTATGCATGGGGGGTTTTGAAGCTGGAAACTAGGTTAACCCCTCAGGAATTCTATATGCATGGGGGGGGGGGGGGGGGTAAGCCATTTTGGAAATTCTGGATGCATGGTGGGGTCAAAAACTAGTACCGCCCATGGTGGGGGACGGTACAGTACGTATATTTTGGAAATTCTGGATGCATGGTGGGGTCAAAAACTAGTACCGCCCATGGTGGGGGACGGTACAGTACGTATATTTTCTGGAATTGCCCATTCAAACTTTGTTACTATTGACTGGGAGTTAGGGTTTTGTTTAGCCAGCCAAATCAGAATGCATTATTTAACAATAGTTCCTCTGGCTATTTAACCATTATCCTGCAAGATTGTGCAGAGTAGCATCTGAAACGAGGGACGCAGTCCCGAGTTGGCTAAATCATATGATATTCTGCAAAATCGAGCAGGATAATGGTTTTAATATTCAGCGCATCAATAGCACAAAAACCTCTGAAAAACATAACTTTTCCCTATTTTTTGACGTGCTCAACACATCATATTTCCCTCAGATGACGGATATCTCAGGATATCTGTCATGTACAGAAGACAGCTATTGGAGTTCCAATGACCATATTAGGGCAGTGCATCGATGTGCTGAATAATAAAAATTTTTCACTACTAGGATAATATTTACAGAGAGGTGATATTCTGCAAATCGAGCAGGATAATGGTTTTGTTATTCAGCACATCAGTAGCACAAAAACAACCCACATAAAAATTTATTAAAATAACATTTTGCCCGAGTCGACTTTCAATTTTGGAGGGACATTGTCTAATGACTGGCTCTTATTTTTAGCTCTGTTGCATGGCAAGCTCCATAGGCATTTTCAAAACCCAAAAAATGACAATAGACAGGGCTTCTGGTATTTCGCGCGGTCGCGGACCCGCAAAATTTGGGCAAATCCGCGAAATATACCAAAGCACACGAAATCATATGCCCGCGAAATCTGTAAGAATTTGCTATACTACCGAAACCGGTAGACTGTTTATCGAGCTCGACAAAAAGCACTCGTCTCACAAAAAAACGTTGACGAGTCTGATTGCATTCCTTCACGCGAAATCATTCATGCGTTGTGTCTCTGGCAAACAAAAACTTAAAGTTTCGGGAAATAATACACTGATTGGTATTTCTTAACCCCATAAAATTATTAGAACACAAGCAGATGGCTTTTCTTGTGTTTTTAGCGGCGAAAAATTGCCAAATAAAATATTTGAGTGGCACGCATCGCTGACCTCAATAAAGAATGATAATGTTTGTTTCCAAAAAATATCCACGGAAGGGTGTTGAGAAATCCCCCCCCCCCCCCCCCCCCCCCACACACACACACACACACACACCCTCTGGAATTTCCGAAGAAAAATACAGTATTTGTATGGAAAATGTGTGTTTCCAAGAAATATCCATACCCCAACGGAAGGGTGTTCAGAAATTACCCCCCCCCCCCCCCCCCCACACCCCCCCCCCCCCCCCCACCCCTCTGGAATTTCCGATTTGGGTGTCTGGTTGTTACCCCCACCCCTCTGGAATTTCCGCACGTAAAATCTTAACCCCTCACCCCCCTCTGGAAATTTCGATGTCGGAAAAAAACGTCGAAATCGACTGAATATGGAGTATACGGAGTATAATTGCAAAAGCGCGTTCCGAATAAGTGTAACAATATTTTCTAATCGTACTTTAAGATTCACAAATTGCGAACAGGGCGAAAAAAAATGCTTTCAACGTTTGTAATTTGGAGTTTTAAAAAGGAGTTGCTATTTGTGTAAATATTGCGTTCTTGTCAAAAAAGATGAACTGGGCAAGACGCCACGTTACCAAGAGTGGATTAACAAGAGTTAGAATCTTTCGTACAGTATTTGTCCACATCACAGTCAGAAAAGTGTCTATTTTTAGATTTGAATTTCGCGCGCGAAAGTATTCGATTGCTCAGGTTCGAATGCTCGTATACCCAATACACAACAAATAGAGAATATCCTACCTTATCTTTGCGACTTTAAAGGTTTTTCGATTGATCTGCGATTTAATTTTAGGCTTGATCTCACAACTGTTTGCGTGGCGAGAAAGTGGGAACCCTGTGGATGACGAATTTTCGCGGGAATCCTAGTTCTAAAAATAGACACTTTTCTGACTGTGATTCGGGCGTACATAGTAAATATGGAAGCTCTTGGTAATCCACTCTTGACGTTACGCATTCTCATAATTTCACGCGTACAACAAACAGCAACTCACAAACCGCTTTAGACAGAAAACGTCAATAAAGATATTAGTAAAAATGTAACCTGAACAATGGTCTCGTTTTACAAAAAATAACAATAAAAATAGATTGCAAAAAAGAAATTTATTTTGAATAAAGCAAGGATTAACGGGTGCGCAAAATCTAGGGAACCCATTCAGTTGTTATTATTCCCTTCGTGAACATGATCGTGCGAAATGTCACGCCTGATCGCGCATCGCTAGAGTAAAATTAATTCTTTGACCATAATTTTTCTTTGATATTCAGAGTTTTTCTTTGATATTCTAGACTATTGTCAAGGAAATACATTTCTGTAATACTTGAGACTTGGGACTAGAAAGCCAAATCACAGCTTCTTTAGGTGCAAATCACTAGTTTTCTCGAACGTGTTACGTCTCTTCGACGAATTTTGCGCGGAGGATTCTAGACAACTAACACGCTTCTTAGCAGTTTCGCTATAGAAAACAGAGGGATTCTCAAATGACAAAACAAGAAGTTAATTTTACTATATTTCATTGTTTTTTAAAAGGTGATTAATAATTGTAGAAAGCGTGAACAACGTCTTTTCACCGAAAAACAAAAACATTCACGCAACACTTAGCGCGTTTTCGACTCCGTACGAGAAATGTGGTTTGCTAACCATCTGGAAATTTTTTTCCGTCGTTAACCCCCCACCCCTCTGGAAATTCCTAGGCATTTACCCCCCCCCCCCCCCATTCCTCTGGAATCCCTTCCGTTGAGGGGGGGGGTATGGATATTTTTGGAAACACACAATATCAGGTAAATTGACCCCCCACCCCTCTGGAATTTCCAATCCCTTCCGTAGGGGGGGTATGGATATTTTTGGGAAACACACAATGACAGCATATTTGAAACTCGTTTCGGCTTTTCCAGTTATCTACTTGCCTTAAAAACAAGGTAAACCTGCAAATTTAGCTCGCATCTTTCGCCACTGACTCGAGTACAAGAACATTCAAAACAACCAGGCGTTCTAAATTGCGCGAAAACTAGATATTAGCCAAGATGTAAGAAGCGTTGCTATTGCCGCATTTCTCAGCTCATTGTTATTGGAATAGCAAATGATGACATTTGTTATATAAAACCATTCCTAAGTAATTGCCTCAACCCATGATCCGAGTATTTCGCGACAAAGTTGTACATTTCTTTTTTCATTAAAACGTTAATTAATTTAAAATCTATCACGCGAACATTTTCTCCAAAATTTGCTTGTAAAATTCACACGCGATGGGCCGTTTTTTCACGCGACTTCGACCCGTTGAAGTCTGCCTTTTTTTTCTCCATGAATTTGAACCTAAAAAAATCCAGCTAAATCGGTTGTTTTTCCCGCGAACTCAACCGTTTTCTGCGAATTTTGCCGCGAAATTGCCTATTTTTTCCGCGAATGCGCGAATGGCTGATTGCATTTTAAACCGCACCGGGGGGGTTGAGGACCTTTGGAAAATTTTCCAGGGGGGTTGTATTGGACTGTGGAAATTCCACGGGAGGGGGTGTGTCTGGAGACTGGAAATTCCAAGGGAGAGGGGTAACATAGGTGACTTTCCAGGGGCATTTTTTACAGAGCTAGATTTTCCAGGGGTATTTTGCTGAAAAAAAAATGGAAATTCCAGGGGAGGAGGTCTGTTTCACGAGTGGAAATTCCAGGGGAGGGGGTCTTTTTAAGGGAGGTCCTCAACCCCCCCCCCCCCCCCCCCCCCCCCCCCCTCCCCCCCCGGTGCGGTTTAAAAATGCAATCAGCCAATTGTCTTTTTTTTCCGTGACCTGCCAGAAGCCCTGTAGACAAGAAAATTCCCTACCAAGGCCTTCCTGACTATGCCCCTGAGCTACATTTACCTAGCTCACCTAAGCTGTGTTGACTAATAAGCCCAGTCATATACTTACTGGCAAATAATTATTAAGCAAAACAGGAATTTGTTCATGCTTACATATAAATAGCCTGGTGTACAATAACCGAAAGGGTGGTTCAGAGAATTTGAGACCGTTATGCAAATGTGAGATGTAGTCTATTTTATTTATTTATGTGTTTGTTTGTTTGTCTGTTTGTTTGTTTAATTAATTTATTAGTTAGTTTATTTACATATTTATTTATAAACTGTGCCGTAATGGCAGGGAAACCTTGACAGGGCCAACAGCTTCGATCCCTGTCCTGTCATTCATAAGCAATCCTGCACAAGGGTGCATACATACAAAGACTTTTAAGTTTAAATTAATGTATTTTTCTCTCTCTCAGAGGCCCAATGCGATGCAGTTTCATCTTCATGTACATCCCCAGTTTCAGATCCTCCAAGCCATAGCAAGAAGAGCCACACCTTCAAATGTGAGCGCTGTAACAAAGATTTTAATGGGATGATGCCATGGCGGCAACATTGTAGATCTTTCCATGGTGACCAAAAGTACTACAAGTGCCATGTATGTGACAAGCTCTTCAGTCACCCCAGCAGCCGCAACATCCACCTCCGCTTACACTCAGGGGAGAAGCCATATGCTTGTGACACTTGTGGAAAACGTTTTCGTGTGTCTTCACATCTGAAGGACCACATTAGAGTTCATACCGGTAAGTTGTCAGCGATTTCACATGTAAATAGGAGCCCTTGCAGCCCCAATGAGCTCTAGGAGTGAAAGACGAACACCTGATCTACTGATAAGGATCTGATGACATGATATTGATGCAAACATATTGATGTTATCAAGAGGAATGTATTGCTCTGATGGCACATCTGGAAAGCCTTGCAAGTAGCTACATCTCAAAGATCACATGTGTGAAAATATTGGGACATTTCATTTATCGCCCACAACCCCTCCTCCCCCTTTACGGAAGAGGTCATTTTGACTTCTAACCCCCTCAGAAATTTCACCTGGTACCCCCTCAGAAACACCTACGGAAGAGAACATTTCACTCCTGGCCCCCCTCAGAAATACCTACGGAAGAGTGTCTTTCTTTTCTGACCCCCTCGAAATAGTAAACCATCCCATTAGGAAAAGTCTTCCTTGGTTCCTCGGAAAATGAAAATTTGCTGTCCCCCTCTGAAAAACTTTTCTGTAGGGGGAGTTCGGATACAAAATGGAATGGCACTTTCATATTTTTTACTCGGCCATCACTTTTCTGGTCTGTTCACAAACCTTTCTGTCATTTGGGCAGTTAGTCTGTTGATTTTCCTAGGTCTTGCAAGCGACTCTTCGTAGAAGAAAACAACATTAAGTTTTATATTGTTTAGAGGATTTTATATTTCATAACTGATATACATGATACTTGACACTCTTTTATCCTATCCTCTTTTCCAGGAGAGCGTCCATATATATGTGATATCTGTCAAAAGGGATTCAAACAATCAAGTGACTTGAAGAAGCATCGCCGCACTCACACCATGGACAAGCCTTTCAAATGTCCGTTTTGTCCCTCGGCGTTCACACGATCACATCACTGTCGTGGACACATCAACTCAGTTCATAAATTCTTCAAGTGCACGCTGTGCAGTGCTCTCTTTACTTCTGAGGACGATTTCTCTAAGCACAGAGAGCTTCATTCAGATGTAGAGCTGGAGGTGGAAGTAAAACAGGAACCTGTCGTTAAAGAGACTGAAACTCGCTCACATTCTGATTTAACAAGCGGAATGGAGACTCTGCATGAAGATGCGAATGAAGCCCGGGAAACAGAGAACAAAGCAAATGCTGCAAGTCTGATCTCAAAGAAAGACATGGACAGGGAAAAACGAGAGAGTATGGCACTAGCTGAATTCATGGCGTCTATGGCAGCGCACCGCTCAGCAGTGTATGGTGACAGTGACAACAAGGTGGCAGTGTCATCAAAAAGGTTTACAGAAACGTCCAGTCATAGGTACGCTACAGAACTGGTTCAGCGAACAGAGAGTCCAGCATCGAACACATCAAACGTGCACCTTGAAGAGGAAGGAAGAGGTGATGTTAATGAGCAGCCACAGTTTCGATCACTTTACAGACGGTATTCCCTTCAGGAGCAACACATGAGAAGGAACCAGGTGAGCAGGCAGGCGATAAGCACCTCAAGCTGGCAACCAAAGCCTTACGTACAACGGCTGGAGGATATGGGAGGGGGTGTGCTTGACCCCACACACGAATGTCACAGGAAAATCTCTTCAGTAAAGAAAGATCAATGTCCTGTTCCTTCTTCCGAATTCAGAAACATGGTTGAAACTCGGCTAAGCGAGAGACCTGCATCTTCGCCATTGCCCCAGACTGAGTCAGTGACAGTATGCCAAAGAGTGTCTGTCATTCAGTATCACTCCAGTACAACACCGAAGAACGAAAAGGTCTCTCAGACAAAGAACGAGAATGAGGACGGAATCGATGGCTCAAAAACACAAGGAGAAGAAGCAGAGAGTGTTGAAGCAGGTCAGCTGCAACAAGACCTGAACCCAGCACTTCATTCTGAGGTTGCTTCGCCGAATAGAAGTCGGGAAGAAAGTGATGATGAGGATCAAGGGAAGGGTCCTACTCCACGAGCCACCACCCCACTGATGAGTGGCTTCAATGAGCCTTATGTCCCTCTTGATGACAGGGCCATTACAGGCTATTTCCACACAGCACCCATCACATTTAATCCTTATGGACCCTACGGTGCTCCGGGCGACTTCTGTGTTGAGCGCAAGTTGCGATTTCCACAACGGATGCGAAACGAGGAGGAGCAACTTCGTGGACTGATGCCTTCTAGACAGGCCTTCGTGGAGACGATGTACATGCTTCCGCGAGGTACCATGCACCCATCTCCCGATTCTCGCCTAAGTATCCAGGAGCAGTTGATCAAGCAGGAGTTTGGGTCGCTTCAACAGCAGTTTGTGGAGAAAGGCTCTTCACATATGTCAGCACCTCCCTCGCCATATTCACGGTGCAAGGAGGAGGAAGAGGAGATCGATATCGAGGCTGATGACGACAAGGATGGTCACGCACAATTTGTGGAGATTGCCCCGAGACCACCACAGAAAAAGACTAGAGGTAAGCTCCAAAGAATATTCCAAACTATCCATCAAATTCAACAAACTAACAGCTGCAGGCCTCCCCCGTATTTTCTCCAAATCTCGTGTCTTCATTATTCGTACCGACCGCCCCTATTTTTTTCCTATCGTTCAAGTTTTTTCCTGATCGACAGAGTTTTTTCCTATCGACAGTTTTTTCTCATCGACAGAGTTTTTTCCTCAGCGACAGAGAGTTTTTTCCTCAGCGACAGAGTTTTTTTCCTATTAACCAAGTTTTTTCCTATCGACAGAGTTTTTTTCCTATCGACAGAGTTTTTTCCTATCGACCAAATCTTGTATTTCCAATCGACATAGGTTTTTCTTAATGATGACGACGCTATTTTAGATATCGCCAATTGACACTGTTTTCCTCATCGACATATTTTTAATTCGACCAGCATATTTTTATTTTTGAGCCATTTGGCCCGCCATAATCCGGGTCACATAGACTTGGATTAATTGATCACTTAGCATGATTTATGTGTTTTCTGTGCAGGTTTACCTCGCAAGGACTCAGATGACGACAACAAACCGCATCGATGCCCTGTGTGCAAGAAGTGTTTCTCTCGTGCCAGTCTTCTCAAGCAGCACTCGGTTATTCACCAAGGAAACAAGAGATTCAAATTCAAGTGTGACGTGTGTGAGAAAATGTTTAGAACGCGTAGCCATCTACGTGACCATGTCCGTATTCATACAGGTACGTGTCAATTCACCTTTTTGGCTATACATGGTGTATCGTGATCTTCAATAAATTTTAGGGAGATTGGTATCTTTTAGGGCCGAAACTGTGTCCAAATTGTTTTTTTCTTATGATGGTGCTTCTAAAAACCGTGTAAGTCAGAGAGATTATTCGATTCGAGAAGACGATAAATTAGAAAGAAACACGGACATTTCTTGATGGGTATCTTTCACCTGTTACCTGTGTCCTTCGCGCCTACTTGGTACATAAGACCTCATCTTTTAGGATATCTTTTAGGGTAATATATTTTTTTAACCACGCCATGGCCCGCCATGTTTGGTATCTTTTAGGGGTGAAACTGAAAATTTCCTACGATCATCCCCGACAAAAAAATATTGGAGTCCCCCCCCCCCCTCGGGCAACGAGCGCTTACCGCATACATGTATCTGTTGAATCTGTTCACTATGAAGCATCTTTATGTGGTGTTTGTTTTTTGTTGTTGTGGTTGTTTAGGGGAGAGGCCTTTCAAATGTCATATCTGCTCTCGAGCATTCAAACAGTCGAGCGACCTGAAGAAGCACATCAATCTTCACACGGGAGCAAACCAGTTCAAGTGCGAGGAGTGCAACATGGAGTTCCGGCGTGCGGACGCGCTAAGGAAGCACAAACTGGGTCATTCTGTGGAGAGTACATTCGTTTGTGAGCAGTGCGGCAGGGTGTTCCAGCACATCAGTGCGCTCAGGCAACACAGGGCCATGCACTCGGGTAAGGGCTACTTTCACACTATACACATCCGGGATATGTTTGCATTCTTTCTTACGGATGACGTTGCACGCGCGATGAATGTAACCTCCTCCACAGGCATTTCTCTCAAAAAGAGAAGTCCATTGAACATCCTTAGAGGAGATAATTCGATAATTCGTAATTCGCAATTACTTTGTGATTACTCCTAAGGCTTTATTTAGAATTGGTGTACTCACTTTGCGATTAAGTTCACTACCTGGTACGCGAAGAAAAGGTTCAACAGGATATCCAAACAAACCCAATTCGATTAATAAAACCGTTTTTCAACTCGTCTAGTTTAAATATCCTGGAAAAGCACTGTTGTTCGTGTTTGAATTTTTGGGACCTCAAAACCACGTATAACAACTTTTGATCAGGAACTTTAAGTCATTGATGTCTCGAAAATCCTGATTGTTGTATCATTTTCAGGTCAAGCCAACAAACCAGCTCGTTCCATATTCCGGTGTAACTTTTGCTTCAAGACGTTCTCGAAAGAGGACAGCTACCGCGTGCATTGCGAAGAGCATAAGCAGCTTCATGAGGGCGTTACCCAGCCACCACTCTATAACTGCACCATCTGTTGTAGCCAGTTCACGTGCGAAGGGGATCTACGAGATCATATGAACATCCACAGCGGCAGCAAGCCACACAAGTGTTTCGTGTGCGGGAAGGAGTTCTCTATCACTCTGCATCTTCAGGAGCATCTGAAACTCCACTCTGAACTCATGATCCATGGGGCTACCTCCTGTTAAAGTGAAGAAGACATATAAGCCGTGCATCACAATAGCGGTTATACCATTTGCAATTAGGAGATGGATATACGTGCAATTACAGAAGTGTACTTCATAAAACAGTGGATTGTGGAGACGTGCTTGACTGCCCCCGAACAGGACCCTAGCACGTTTGCTTACGTCTCGACACTTTGTACAAGGTCGAATACGTCATTAGCTGCTCTTCCTTCTGTTTTGTGAGCATTTCAGAAGGTGACAGTATGGTATTTTGAAAATACAAGGTAGACGTCGTCCTGACGCCTTTAATATAAACATAATGTACAGTAAGTCCGTAGAACGGTCACATCCCTGAAAGGGAAATCTTAAAGGGATCTGCTGGTACAGGAAAGCCCCATTGACAGATGACGCATTTTCACACATACGTGCAAATACATTTTATGGGAAGACATGTCTCTCGGCTGACACACCGCCAGACACCTTGTCTAATGATGACATAAGAGGACAAGCGGTAATGCGGTGGGTCATTAGAGCAGATTTCGTATGGCTGGGGAAAACGTTACGGCATGTTCAGTGCAGTGTCCTGCCGTGACGAAATTGTACCGTGCAGTGTCAAGCATTTTGATCGGTTGATCAGCCATTTCGCGTGATATGAATAATAAATATTACGAGATATAAATAATACGAAATCTGCTCTAGTCCAGTGTGCTGTGCTGAGCTGGTTCTCAGCTATTTTTGCAGGTGTAATCTATAATGTGATTGGTGGTCTCGTTCTTGATTAGAGACCTTAAGCTACGACAACGGCAACGAGGACGACGGCGTATCACTGATCGTCGTCTACGCGATTGTTCATATTTCTCCATATTCTGCAGCAAGTTCAAATTCACCTTTGCATTTTAACATTGATAGGAGCAGACTCACATCTCTGCAGTCATATCAAACAAAATGATGACAAAATCACCAGTCGCGTTCACGTTCTCGTCAGACGGTTAAAACTTAGCAGTCCCACGTCCTAATGTTCAGGATAAACGTTTGAAATACATTTGATTTCATACATCTGCACGTGTAGGCATTGTGTTCTGTAATCAAGTGTATTGTTCTCTGCCGTTGTCGTCCTCGTTGTCGTCGTCGCAGCTTAAGGTCTCTCTTGTTCATCGGCGTCACATTTTAAAAAAAGGGTGAAACGTCAATTCCAAAGGAATTTTTGAAAGGCGCTGGCGCGCTGTAAAACTTCTCTCGCTTTTCGTTTGATCTGACATTAAATGTCACAATTTTGTAAGTTTTTGTTGGACTAAATCTAGTGACAAATTTAGCATTTTATAGAAAGAACAACTAACATATTTTGGCATTTGCAACTGTCATAATAAGTCCGACTACTAATAAGGGGCCAATTAGGGCGTAAAAGTCTAATACCCCATTCACACCGGCGCTTAAACTAGTTTAAGGGTATTTTAATTAAACTGGTTTAAATCCTTATCTTCCAAGAGAAGACTGTTCCAAGTACAAAACTGAATAGACTGTACTGTACATGTCACTATTGTGATCATTTAGCTAGTAAGAGTTTATCGCAGTAACAAACTTGTCATGTTATCAGGCGAAGAAAAACCTTGTTTAACGAAACATGGTTTTGGTGTGAATGGGGTATAACACTATTAATATCCAATCTGAGTTCACTGTGTGCAATAATATAGAAATGATTTCCTTGTCTCTTAGAACTGTTTCTGGATTGAAACACTCGATGTAGTTTGTCTTTTTGTAGTTGAGGGAACAGCTTCGTCAAATATTGAACTATTGCCGTGGACTTCAACTTCTGAAAATCTTGACGTGCTCGTTGATGTGCCGAAAGCCATTTTGTCCACATCACAGTATTTATGTATTATTGCCAATAACGCGCTCGCTCGCTTCGATGTCGCTACGTAATCGAACCTCACTTGATCGATTTTAACCAATGGGGTGCACAGATTTTCGTCAGTGAACGGAGGTTGTATATTGATTTCCTATAGATATTTTTAATGGAAAGAAAATAGTGTCTATTTGTTTAGTATCTATTTTGGCTCTACTGTTTCCCAACTATTCATATTTTTGCTTAAGCGACCCCGCTTGTGCCTGCCGAAATGCATACAAGTCGGTGTCTTCTGAATCTGCTGGCAGTTAAGCCACTTGATAAAGTTTTTCAGTCATTCATTGGCATAGGTATATTTTGCAATGCTTGAAAGGTAGTTTTAGTTTCAGTTTATTAATAAGGTAAAATCATACTACGCGTTCTTTATAGCCAAACCCGTCGGTCCGTGCTGTGAATTTTAAAAATCTGGCCGTGTGATCTTGCTTTTTATGTTCCGCCAGTCAAGCCATCAAATCCAATCAGCCGCTCCTTGCCTTGTTTCGCCAGATGACTGCACTAGGTGAAACAAGGCAAGGACCTGATTTTGGCTGTTGGTTTTGGCTATTTAACAATTATTCCTCGAGCCCGAATGGGCTCTGAGTCAATAGCCCATGAGGCCGAAGGCCGAATGGGCTATTGACTCGGAGGCCATGAGGGCGAGAGGAATAATTGTTTTAGTCAAATCATACTAGTGGGTCAATTTGTATTGCCAAAAAAAAATTTCTGTTCTGGTCATTTGCCATTTTCTGGCTTTCAAATCCGACACTTTTCGATACTAGTAGGCTATAACTTATAGCCTACTAGTAGCTCAACCAATCAGAACGCAGCATTGATAATAGACCACTATTGTGATTTGACTATAATACCGTGATGATTTATACTAGAGGAACATATACTTGGTCTGGCGTGTACGAGTGTAATATTGTACACAAATCATCAATTGACATAGGTGCTTTCGTTTGTTTAAAAAGTTAGGTTCCGTATATCGGATTCGCTGGCTGATGATAGAAGCTGACTTTGCATATTGCAGGAGTCTTTGCTATGCAGCCACTTACGTGTCGCTGGACTTCCTCTTATAATTTTAGTACAAATTGCTTTTCTGCATCCAACTACTCACAACAGACTCAGGTGCGCATTTTTGTCAGGTTATAACATACCCTAATCCCCAAAAATCCGTTTATGGATGACATTTTGCCCAACTAGTAATAAGAGAAAGCATCCATTTCCATTGACCGCGATTTAGGGGATAGAATAGTGCAAGATCGAATTTGTAAGTTGTACACGTAATTCGTCTTCTTATATCGCGACTGAAAACAATAACAGGAGTTATGACTAGAGTCCTGTGTTGAAGCTTGTTTCTACACTGTGTCGGGACCAGAGAGCAGCGCGCCTTTTATTCAGGATGAACGGAAAACCCGCGTCTTTATTATTAGTGTATATAGTCGTGTAAGATGACATGCCGTGTGTCGCTAAAATATTTCCAAAAGGTATCTAATCCTGATTTATAATTGGTTTGGGGGGTTTTAGATTTAAAGAGCTTGTGTCTGCCGCCATTTTGGCAGCATAGCAACATACCTAGTCGGCGAAAGCATCCATTTCCATCGGGTGATTTAGAGAATATAGAGCAATCTTCTTGATTGAATTTGGTAAATAAAATATGAAACTTTGTTTTTAGATGTTTATTAAGAGATTTCTACATGTAATTCGTCTTCTAATATCGAACGAAAACAATAACAAAGGAATAGCTGACACGGGCTCTTTAAGGGTTGGGAGATCATGCTATGTGATCGAGCGTTGCCTGCACCCGCAAGGAGTCCAAGGCATTGTTTATACGCCTGTCTATTCATGAACCGTTCCGTGCGGAAACTCGGTCATGTTCAGTCAGGCATGTGTACTAGGCCTTACCGACCGGGGAAAAAAGCAACGTCAGACCCTGCTGAAGCTCCTTTGTAAATAAAAACACGGGGTTGTTTAGAGCTGGATTAGATACGCTGTTGGAAATGCATAGTGCTATTGTGACTTTGGTTTATAAAACCTGTTAAATTGTAAGTTTGGTGATAGTGGATTTTATAGCTGGAATAAAATGCTTTAATTCATGAATGTGAATTTATTTCTTCGTTTTCAAAACCCTGCAGCGAGTGCTACCGGCATAGCTATAGGGTGCAGCCCCCATCAACTCTAGAACATACCAAGAAAAGTAGACTCGGTCCGTTGTAGGCTGCGGCTCTATGTCGAGATATCAACTCGAATTTGATCATCTGATGATTCCTTGGGTTGTTACAATTGTCAATTTTTTTTCACTCGACTGAGTGCACGGTTAAAATTGCTCAATTTTGCCCTGTTTATTGGTACGGGGATTTTTCTTGCATTTTATGAAGTTTTCTGTTCGTTATGCATTTGATCTACCACGCATGCTCACAAATTTGGATCCCCCGAGAGCTCTGAATCTTGCAACCTCGTACCCAGAGCCCGTCATCTTTTGGCCAGCGGCAAGATTCAGGGCCCTGGGGGAATCCGATTTGTGAGCATGCGTGGTAGGTCAAAAACGTAACGAACTTTCATACAACAATCAAACCGGAAACCCAGAATCTGGGATTTAAAAAAAATCGATTCCCCCAGAGCCCTGAATCTTTGCCGCTGGCCAAATGATGACGGGCTCTGGGTACGAGATTGTGAATCTTGCCGCTGGCCAAAAGATGGCGGGCTCTGGGTTCGCGATTGTTTTCGTTTTGAAAATGCTAATAATATTGCGCATGTGCAAGGCATGCGCAATGAGAGTCCGCTCGTCATCGTTTTCGGAAAGTTCCGCTTTCAGTCGTCCAAACGAATACGCTACAATATCGTTTAAAAAAAAACACTCTGGATAACGTTTTCAAAAAGTTGCGTTTTCGGTCAGCGTTTTCATCGTTATAGTGGACGATAACCGTATCCGTAACAAAACAGTTGCCGGCGTTTTCAAACGAAAACGCAATCATGTGGACGGGGTCTTCGAGTTTGAGAGACCAATGCAGACTATGTAACCATTATCCCTGTGAGAAGGAGTCATGTGGAGTGGAAGCCATTCAACAACAAACCAATCAGGAGACAAACTAAGTCAGACTTGCATTTAGTCATGACGTGAGCAATGGCATGTTTTGATTTAGCTCGCGATTTGCTTGGCTGAAAGACGGAAGATTTTGCTCTCGACCAATAGAAAGGCTTACTATAAACGCAAGTCTGGCTTACTTTCGGCGGTCATCTGAAATCCGCTCTAGCAGACGAAATGCGCACCTACTATACTACTTGTCGCACACTTGATATTCAGTGCAATGCCCACCTATACCTGCACTTGTCCTAAACGTGCTAGCGCGTGCCGTTCGTGCCCACTTGTCCTAATGACCGTGCTAGCGCGTACCGTTCGCGCCTACTTACACTTCTCCTACACTTGCTAGTCTATTCAGTGTGCGCCTACACCTCGTACTAAATAATATGAATATACATAAACTTATGTATAATTAAAAATGCGTAGAAGTCGGCACGAGATCATTATAAATGTCCAGACGTTTCGAAACTTCTGCTTCTTTGTCAGTGTAATAACAGCAACAGCGAAGGCCGGGCAGTAGTTGAAACGTTTGTATACACCCAAGAGAAAATGATATATCATTTTCTCTTGATACACCTAGGATTGATCATTAGTATGATTCACCATGGGTACAAAGGACAAGCTGTACTTTCATCAAACAAAGTTCAAACTGCAATAGCAAAGAGTAGTAGGGACTTTTGTACTGCGCATGCACGGATCCGCTGACCAATTCAATGTGATTACGGGCGCTACCATCGCCAATCTCCATTGATTTAGTGGGAGTTGAAAAAATGGCGCGAAGTTTTCAGCTCGCACTTTTCTTTTTTCTTTATTTTGTAATTCAAAATGTTTACGGTAAGCTCTAGTGTTCTGTGAGCAACAAACGATGTCGACAGAGCACGTTCTGACTCCACTTTTAAGCCATGTTACGAGCAGTGTTACGGAATTGTTTCAAACGACGATGATAGCATGCAGCTTGAACACCACGATATGCTACCATAGAAAAGCCATTGCTGAATTCAGAAGAAATGTAATTCATTTTCAGGATTTCTGATAGTATACATACATGATTTTAACCTTGAAGTTTATAGCCCTGGACGACTGCCACGATCAATATTACATTGACAACGAACGACAAATTATTTCTTGGCAGAACAAGTCAATTTTAAGACGCTAGAGAAACATTTCCAATTACAAAGAAGTATTCAGTCAAAACACACAACCCCTATCTTGCCTAGAGGCCATCCCTATAGCTCTTTAGTTCATATTCTGTTACAGGTAGCATCACAACCTTGATGGTGTAAAAATGCCCCTGTTAACAATTCCGGAGATCTGGAAAAAATGGATGAAATGTGTCAACATAACTGATACTAAAAGTCGTTCAAGACCTACTGCACATGCAACAAAAATCACAAAAGTACTACAATGAAAAAACGTTTTAGTTATGTTGGCGAATTTTGAACACAAGAAAAGGTTAAAAAATTAACAGTTTGTTCATTTCTGGTTAAAATCATGCTAAAACTGAAATGAGCTCGATATTTTTCTACATCACATAAAAGAGGAGGCTACCATTGCAAATTATGCAACAAAAATTGATGGCGAAATATTGTTATTTAATACGTATTTAACTCAAAGCGATCTCTGTTTTATCTGTACTCTCATCAACCTTATAGTATTGCGACACGATATATTTGTCGTTCTGTGGTGGTATCGGTTTCAAGAGTGTTACGCATAATTTGAACAGGTTTTACAGTCATTTGAGTTCAAAAGTATAATTCATATGAAAGCGAATTTTCATGGCTAGTTTAATGGTTTCTTTATGATACCCTTGGTTGGTTGAGTACAATCAACAAAGATTTAAGATGGAGAAATGGCCTTGCTGGAATTCTAGCGGGCTCGGAGCATTCAATATAATTTACTTGTAAACTGAAATCAAACAGAATTTTCACTGGTGTTCTCGACAATCGCAAACGCGAATTATCAAGATTGACTTCAAAACATGCCCAATGCTTACTATAGAGAAACTTACCATATATGAACAACAACAACCAAGGGTTGAGATTTATGTTAAACGCCGTGGAAAAATGGTGTTTTGCTGACGTTTCGAGCGTTAGCCCTTCGTCGGAGCAAAGAGGGAAAACTGAGGGAGTGGGGCTGTATATAAAGTAAATGTAGAGCCGTTGCTAGGCAACAGATAAACATTCGGAATGACTAAAGGCGATAATTGGTTAAGAATAACAAAGGATGCCATGGGCCATTGAAATCGCAAACTAGTGATAAAAGTAAAGAAAGAGGAAATATGATGAGATGTAGAAAACAAGGTATAAGAGAAAAATTCATTGATGCCGTGGGGTGATCAATGTCCCAGTGTCTCGTCGACCTCAATTCCTAAATATCTATAGGACGGCACTCGCTTTAGCAGCTGTCCATTGGCCATAATATTAAAGTCATAATCTAAGTGGTTTAGCCTATACTGGCTACCAATAATCACAAATTTTGTCTTTTTGACATTTAAAGTTAATTTGTTTGCATATATAGAGGATATTACACGGTGGCGCGAAGATATGAGTTTTATTTTCGAGTGGCAAGAACAATATTTTACGAATGAGAGCAGCGAAAGAGTAAAATATTGTTTTTGACACGAGAAAATAAAACTCATATCTTCAAGCCACACCGTGTAATTTTCTTTTATTATATAGACAAACCAGAAAAAAATATTCCAAATTGATTTCCAAGCACTTTTGTTTTGACCGATATCCTCACTAATAATAATAATAATGATTTATTGCAGTTTCTCTACATGGTAGCTTTACATCTGCATATAAGATAAATAACTACTATGTAAACAAAATAAAAGTTAAATATGTACAATATAATTAATTAAAAGCTAAGAATATTAATAATGAATATCTATGTACACTAATAATAATATGTCCTTTAATTCCTATTAATTACGCGACGTGAAGCTTTGTTTTTAAAATATGAAAACATTCTTTCTTAAAATTATTAAAATCTGAACATGATCTTAAATGTGCAGGCAACTTATTAAAAAGATTGGCTGCTGTATCTTGCAGTGTCCCCTTAACTAATGAAATTTGCAGGAGGGGGGCATTACTTGAGCGTAACTGTCTCTGTGTATTGTGTCTTGTCAACTCTAGGTTGTCTGGCCATGAAGTGCTATATAAAGCTCTGTGTACTAGCTTAAGGATATTGTATTCTGGGTTCTCTAACGTTGGCAACCAGCCAAGCCTTAGTACATCACTCTCCGTACAGAAGCGATTCAGTACGAACCCGGCAGCGGCATTCTGTACTCTTTGAACTCGTTTCTGTAGGAATGCTGGCAGTGGGTACGATACCGTGTCATTGAAATTCAGCTTGGAAAGGATTAAACTTTGCGCTAAGGATTTCTTAATATCTAGTGGAGTCATGTTCTTTATTTTGCGCAGAGTTGACAACACTTTTTATTTGTAGCAGGAAGAGGTCACTTGGTTGACGTGGTGGGTCCATTTGAGATCTTCACTTAACCAGGTGCCTAACAGCTTGAACTTATCTACTCTATCTAAGACTTGGTGTTTTAGCATAAGCATGGGTGTCAGAGTTCCTAAATCGTGTACCGAAGACATCTGTCGGGTGGTGACTAGCATCTGCTTGGTCTTCTTCTCGTTCAGCAGAAGTAGTGAGGATATGGAAAATATGTCACTGAGGACCCGGATGTAGCTTCGTATGAGATCTACGAGTGGCGTATTTCCCAGTAAAACACTCGTGTCTATATAATAAAACCACATAAGGACTTCATCAAGGTCAGCATTCAACTTGATTTCTAAGGCTGCGGGGTCATCAGAGGAGGCAGTAAGTGAAGTATCATCAGCGTACATAAGCACAGAAGATGAAAGCTTACAATTTTTAAGGTGACGTCAGTACTGTACTTAATGACGTCATCATCGACTACGCAATAGTTGGACCAGTTTTGAAATGCAGAACCTCAGTTATTTTTTTAATGGTAATGAAAGACGCTATCAAGGGAAGTTGAAAGCCAAAAACCGTTTGTTAATAGCATAAAAGCTTGGAAAGTTATATTGTAATAAGAAACATATAGCAGGGTCTGGATGGGGGGGTCCGCATGTCGGTAGTCAGTTAAAATTTCAGTAATTTGTCGGTAGTCAGTTAAAATTTCGGTAATTTGTCGGTAGTCAGTTAAAAATTTCGGTAGTCGGTAAATTTAAGTTAATAATTAAAAAGTAGTAAAATTGAAAATTAAAAACAATGTTAGTTACTCTCAGGTTCTACGATTAGAGTATCTATTTAGATATTTTGCATTTTTCTGAGTAGTAAGCGCTGCAAATCAGTAAATAGTCATTTTCGCGCGCTCTGATTGGTTCCTGAAGTAGTAGATATCCAACATCAGCATAATTTTTTCCAGTAAATATAGGGATTTGAGTCCCCTAATTGGACAATAATTTTAATTTATTCAGCTCGCTAGTTTATTTACTGGCAGCAGGGAAGTGTGACAGTTCTTTTTCAAGATGGCTGCTGCAAACAGATTGGCAGAATTAACAGAAGGAGAAACATTTGAAATGAAAAAAAGGTCATTTGTGTATATTTTGTTTTGGAGACGTTATATCTGTTATCCCGTGTTTTATGTTTCTTTGTCATCGAATACAAATTACTTTAGTATATCTCAATGATAAAAAGAGATTTAAAAAATGTCCTAGCCTTTTCAGCACTCGTTTCTGCAGCTCTCACTCACACAATGATAAGCTACACGGGAGCCGTAGCAATAAAAACCCGGGTCGTTGCAAACCTCCAAAAACTGTGGGGCACGGTAATAAAAAAAACCCAGGAAGCTTGTAGAGAAAGTTGATTAAACTCTAAAATTGATTAAACTCTTTTGCGCGCGAAGCGCGCCGAAAATTTAGAGCCCAGCATGTGAAGCTACCGCATGCAGGGTGCACAATCGCAGAATTTTGTCTTTTACTCTTCTACTTTTACATGATTTTTTTTTTCTTGGGAACGTAGCTTGCAGGATATTTTTTTTCAAAAGTCAATGGTCGGCCCCTAACTTGATCAAAACTTGCATTCTCGTTTGGCCACCTCAGCGCAAGTGAACAAAAGTCTGTGCAAGTCACAACTTGCATCGACGTGTGTGAACTTGCGTTTCGTTTGGCCAGGGCTTTATATTCGATTTATATAGAAGTGCTCGTGTAGTAGATAGTCGAGTTCGCAAGAATATAAATTAGCATTTATGTATGTTGACGACAGAAATGAAGAGTTTATAATACGAGCAATAATAAAATGTCGGTAGTCAGTAAATATTTTTTTGTCAGTAGTCAGTAACTTTCTCCCCGTTTTGTCGGTAGTCGGTTATTTTTTAGGCCGTTTGTCGCTAGTCGGTTAACCCCATCCAGACCCTGATATAGGAAACAAACTCCTTGGCAAAAAATGTTCGTTTTTTTAATAAAATGGATCCATTTTTGCGGCATTATGTCAAGCTTAATTGCTTCTAAGATGCTATCGTTTTGAAATTTTGATTTTCGCCCTTACAATTAAAATATTTTAATTTTTGGGAATTTATGACTCAAAACTTTATAAATTTTAACCAAATTTAACCAAATCTAAAAATCCATATCTCCGTCATTATAAACGCTAATAACATATGGTTTTCGGTTTTGATTTCCTCTTGATAAACCCTATGAAATAGCGATATGAAAAAAATGTCCACGCAATTAAATAGCATGCTGAAATATTCCGCAGTACATTTTGACCAATTTACTACGTCATTCCGTGGTATATAAGAGGACATACCACGGAAAATCAGAGGACATTTGTTTTATACCAGAACAGAAACGAAAAAAATAAAAAACAGAAACAGCGCGTGCACGACCAAACGGTTTTACACGCGCGCAGCCAAAGGGTGTTTTCATTGGTTCTTTTAGATGATGGCGCGTTCCGTGGTACATACTTTTATGTACCCACAGCTGACAGCCAATCAGAATTCGAGAAACGTGCGCATTTCGGCTTATAACTTGGGTACCGGAGCAAGCGGGATATTTTATTCCCATATTTTTCTTTCGGCGTTTCACGAACAATCGTCCTCAGGAGTTCCCTTCTAGCAGAGGCCTCTTTTCTCTCCATTTCGCTGACTTAGGTTCGCGAGGAAAAGAGACCTCTGCGCTGGGTCGAAACTCGCTTTGTTTTGCCGCCGTCCACAACCTTGGACGGTTTGCTGACCGTTTCTTGAGCCCACTATATGCGCACGCATATCTACAAACGTTTTCCGCTGGGGGGCTCAAATAATATCAGCGGAAAATGTCTGTAGATATGCGTGCGCATATAGTGGGCTCAAGAAACGGTCAGCAAACCGTCCAAGGTTGTGGACGGCGGCAAAACAAAGCGAGTTTCGACCCAGCGCAGAGGTCTCTTTCCTAGCGAACCTCAGCCAGCGAAATGCAGAGAAAAAAGGCCTCTGCTAGCAGGGAACCTCAGGAGAAAACGTCCGGTATGAACCATATATAAGAGAAAATGGTCCCCAGAGAATGCAACCCCAACACACGGATCTCTTTCCATGACAGTGGCAGAAGCGCGTGACACTTCAAGTTTGAGCCACTTGGGTAAAATCACTTACGGAGTTACTATTTAACAATTAGACTACGAGTTCGAGTTTTCTATGAGTCAATAGATAGTTAATGAGGCGCGTAGCGTCGAGTTGACTATTTGACTCATAGAAAAACGAGAACGAGTAGTCCTTTGCCAAAAGTAGTAGCTTTTGGCAAAGCTACTACTTATATACACTTCACTCTGTATATAAGGGACCAGCAAAGCATATTAACGACTCGGATAACTGAACACGCTAAACACACGCTGAACAATCCGAAAGTAAAGCAGCATAACCACGTAAAAATCTCCATAAAGTTTTATAGCACAGCAGGCGCGTAGTCAAGAATTTCCCGTCAGCGACGCACGCCATAGCAAAACTTAGCGCAACTTTTTACTTTACGGTGCACGAGCTGCATTATTTTAAAAACAAAGACACGCAAGTGCGTACTGGTAAGCAGATGGCTATTACACTTGCTACAATCTATAAATCACAATATTAATAGAAATCCCAGCACATTCAAGAAAGCCTGAGTATACTCGGCAGCACTTTTACGATTATTTTCCGTACTCTACGGCATCAGAAGTAAACCAAACGAAGCATATACCCTAAGAGCAGTGGTTATTTCCTCCTATCTTCGGCCCGGCGGCAAGCGAAGATAGGAGGAAACAACTGCTCGCAGGGTACAAAGCATAACGCCAAACTGTTGTATTTGACTATACCGTGATAGTTATTACTTCTTTGAAAGCTATCACCGCTACCACTTACCTCTGGGAGGACATAGGAGACACTAACATGAAGCTATCCACGTACATAATGCTCAAATCCAAATCTAGCGTTTACAAGCGAGCAAAGACGACAAAAAGGCGAAGCAACACCGCCATGTCTGTCGTGAAAAGTGCGGCGATCTCAGAGCCCGAAAATGCTCTGATAAATCAATTAACAAGAAACAAACATGGATGGCATAATATGCCTCAAAGCACACATATTCGTTTACTACTGATAAAACATTATTTTGTACATATCTGGGAGAGGAAACGCGTGAAAATCGTGTAGGGCCAGGCACTTTTCCTGACTATTTTGAAAATTATGAGACGTGGGTACCCTGTGCTTTATATTGAACGAATTACCTACTTTGAATGCTTTTGTTAAGACTTTTTCTAGCAAAATAGCGCATTTAGGCTGTTATTAGGTAAAAGGTGCGATATCGAGTGTTTTTGATGTAACACAGGGGATTTTATTTGTGTTTTCACTTCCCGACTCCCCCAAAAAAATACAGGCACATACAGGGAGGGAAAGAGAAGTTAGTTCTCTAGGGCTTCGAGTCGGGCAAGAAAATGCACAGTACAACTACAACTCAATGTCAGGGGCTCATAAATAGGGGCGTCCTCTCTAGAATCCTATGATATCTCTTTTTTGTGTAAATTGAGACACCCCCCTGTCACTGACCTGGTGAAACCCGACCTGGTGGCTTTTTTCACCCGACCCGGTGGATTTTCGTTTTTTGACCTGGCGAAATTTTTCCTTACCTGGTGCGTCCTAGACTGACCTGGTGAATTTTTTCTCATGACGGAATTTTTTCTCATTCCGGCAGCGCCAATGTATTTATTCACCAGAAAACCTGGTGCCGACCTTTAGCATCACATGAATTCCGCGTATTGTTGTAGTAAGCGGGAAAACGTGCTCTGAAATATGACACCTACTTTACTGGTATAAGCTCGAGTTTCAGCGTTGTGTGACTGGGAAAGATGGCCGAATCTTCGACGGAATCATCGAGTATAACTAGTACAGAAACCTCTTCTGATGGATCATCTGTATCATCCGACAGTTCGATCGATTCTTCAGAGGAGGAACCAGAAACACAAGGCAGTAAAAGAAAGAAAAGTATAAGGCGCTCGGGCGGTAAAAAAGAGGAAGCGCACTTATCAGAAGAATGCTCAGGCTTCTCTGGAAAGGGGCACACACTTCACTGGACTTTCATGTTACAGACAGAACCCTCTTCCAAGAAAGCTGCTATCCATATCGAAAGGAAGTCCTGAAATCAACGAGCAAGGTGTTCCTGAAGCTGTTGTGCCACTGGCACCAAGAAGTGCGCCATCTTCCAAAGCTAAATGGTTATCCATTTCTGGCCTGGCCTTGACGAATGACGAGAAAGATTTACTCGTGTGTGACTCTAAGCTCTGTACTATTAGGCGATTGTAAAGAAAGTTGGTCAATTAGCACACCATCCTTCCTATAAGACGTCGGTTAGCAAGTTGGAAGTGATTGGCCAAAGTGAACGATTCCACCCTTTCGCCGTACGCAGTGGCCTGCCTAATAAGCAGCACCTTCTTGTCAGCAATCCTATGGCAGGACAGGTATACCTCTGTAATCTTTCCAATGGCTACGCGTCATTGACGATATGCCACAACATCGAGAGCCCTAACCTATTCCACCCAATCGACTGCATTTACTATGCGGATAATCTGATAATCGTTACTGACTGTTTGTCCATAAACGAGTTACGCGGGGAAGTAAAGGCTGTAATAATCGAAGACGCAGACGTGAGAGTAGCATTCAGTTTAGGCACTGCTAACGGTATCACCTTTCCCTTCCGCTTGTGTGAGATGGAAGACGAGATATACTTTTCCGACCATGTAAATCATTGTGTCTACAAGATCAATTTTGCACAGCAAACAGTTGCTTTATCACTTTGACAGATCAGTATTTCTGACCAAACGGACGGAACCAGCCAAAACGCTAAGCTCTGTTATCCTGCCGGTTTTACGTCGCGAGGTGCGTGTCTTTATATAGCAGAGCATCCGTCAGAACTCCAAGGAGTTGTAAGAATGGCTTCTTCTTTACAAGGTCTAATCCGATTTCAGTCAACATGGCATGATATTGCCGAAGCCATGGGATTGGTGTCCGATCGCGTGCGTGCATCTGATGCTAACTATGCCTCCTCTGTAAGAAACAAGGCATTGATCGATTGCCTTCCAGAAATTAATACAGGAGCTGAGAGGCTTAAGGGACTTATCAAAGACATAAGGGCGTACACCGGTGCTAACTCGTTTGATATCAGCCATGGATCTATGGCTTCTCGTACCGCAGAGGGATTCTATGTGACTCTCGTGAATGGCGTGCAGTATCTGTCAGATTACTTATCACATCGATAAAGAAGAACTTTTGAGTGAAGTCAAAGTCAAGACTCTTGGAACGCGATTGATCGAAGGATTTTTTGGTCACATCACCGAGAAGATTCAAGGCCGCAATCCTACCTTTTTGGAATTTTCCAAGCGTGTTGCAACCGATACATTCCATTTCATCGTTCCAGTGGTAACCGCAGGTACCTGGTACATCCCAGAACGTCAGTGTCCGACGAACTCGAGATGAGTCGTCGTCAACCTACACATATGGTACCGAAGGTAGGGATCAGACCAGTAGTTCTTCAGAAGCGATGTGGGTAATGTTCAAGCAACGTCACGAACATTGCTTTAGAAGACTTGCGCAGAATGAAGGTAAACATAGAGGACGTGAAGGACACGGATGCTACATTGCTGTGCAAGCAAATACATGTCGGGAAGATGGCATTCTGTAGGGGATACGTGTCTATGACGCCTGGGTGTACTGTGAAGCTATCCGACGCAGAAAATTCAAAGCTTCGAGCAATTCACATGGCCACGAGATCCCGACCACTGAAATCGCTAAGAGACTTTCAAAAAAGAAAGTATATGGAACACCACCCACAATCATTGGCCAGCATGCCACCAGGCAGCCGCTACAATCTGCGCCCATCCAAGAGACCATCTTCATGACGAACCTTCAAGAGGATGAAGAAGATGCTGCCCTAATTGATGTTAATCCAGATGACGTTGGAGCTGCTATTCAAAGAGTACTGCGTTCGAGATTGGAGAGATTGTGGCGTTTCGTGGTACCGATGGTTTGCCATTTAATTTATTGAGAGCGACCCGTAGTGTTCCTCTTAGAAATTTAAGCCCGAGATCTAAAGTCCACGGCGATTTCTGGAGGAAATTGACCGTAACGAGCACACTATTTCCTACGCCGTCAATCAGAGCTGGAAGAACGCGTCTATGGCATATGCACACGTCTTGCGGGATGAGAGTGGCAACGTGGTTATCGTCTCGTTGGAGCAAGTGATTTCTCTTATTGACACTCGTTATCTGATGTCGGTAGAAACCTGTAGCGAGATACTTGCAATCGCTCAGCAATTTGAAGACTCAGTCCAGCGACTGGGCAGAATCAGTCACGCTGATGCTGAGAACAGCGAGAATGATGAAAGGGATAGCGAAGATTTGGAGCACCCGGCAGAAGAATGCGAGGCAGCGGAAATATTAACGTACCAAGATCGTAGACAACGCAAGGGTAGGGGAAACAGGTACAACGATATACTGGCTTGCTTATGATAATAATCCCACCCGCAGTACTTAACATAGTTAACAGCTGCTCCCGTATTAAATGTAATACTGCATAACTTTGATATGAAACTTTAAGAAGAATAAGATGACGATTTGCTGAACTAAAGAGGATAATTACAAACTCTTCCACATTCTTCCCGTGAACTTATTTCGCCCGCAATAAAAGGAGTTATCGAAAGGAAATATCGAGGTAGGTGCAATGCCTGACAATATTGACAAGTATTTCAAATTCTGATTAAATAGGCCCTTTGCAACAGATGGTCACGTGGTACAAAAGCCGCCATATTGGCAAAAGAATTAGGAGAATGTAAAAACAACAAGATTCCAGGCAGTCAGGCCTGACTTCCACGGACTTCTCATTGTTTTCAAAGTCCCAATGGGACTTTTTTGATTATGAAACAAATCAAAATTTCTTAAAAACAAAAAACAAAAACAAAATAGGGAATTGAAAAAATCTGTCGACCTAACGGAAATTTGGTCGACCTGGTGGAAAATGTTGTGACCTGGTGAGATTTTAAGGAAAAACCTGGCGAAATTCGGAGCTTCACCAGGTCTGTTACAGAGGGGTGTATTGAGGACGAGATATCATAGGATTCAAGTCTATTCAAAAGCGTTCAGTCGGTAGATTCCGCCGAAATAGCACTCAAAAAGGCATTTTCACAGACTAGCTGCGCGACTCGTGCGATATCGCTTTTTTCGTGCTATTTTCTTAGCGGAATCTAGCCTCCTGAAGCTTTGAATAATCCTATAGTATAGCCCTACTCATAAAGCATTTTCACAGACTAGTTATTTCTTTAGAACGGTTTTATTACCGCTAAAATTTTAAAGCTTTTGTTTTACTAGCCAATTCGTTTTATCAGTAGCTTTGCAGGCGCCTGCCGTTTGCAAGATATGCACGTGCAAGCACTGATTTCTTGTTGTTCTCTGCTATTGTTATTCTTATAGAAACAAGAGTCAATACCAATCTAGAAACTGGTCTATGATCTCTGCATGACATAAACAAAAATTTATAGGTTTATTAGAAAATACCCAAAATATTTTTCTTTGATTAGAAATTTCCTTGTTAGATGATTCGAATAAAAAGTCGCTGAAGACATACCAGATTTTTACGGTACGTACAGAAGTAACGGCACACGATTATATCTAATGTACGAGTTTGATATCCTTGCGCTTGCGTTCGTGTGAACACCCCGGGGGGGGGGGGGGGGGGGGGGGGGGGGATGCTCAGTCAAGATTCTGGACCCTTACGCTTCTTTATACCAATTTTAGAGCAGAAAAGGTACCCCTTTCTTATACCAAAGTCGAAAAAGGTACCCCCTTTTTTATACCAAGCCTGAAAAAGGTACCCCTTTCTTATACCAATTGACATTGAACAAGAGTGGATTAACAAGAGTTAGAATCCTTCGTACAGTATTTGTTCACATCACAGTCAGAAAAGTGTCTATTTTAGATTTGAATTTCGCGCGCGAAAGTATTCGAATGCTCAGGTTCGAATGCTCGTATACCCAATACACAACAAATAGAGAATATCCTACTTTATCTTTGCGACTTTAAAGGTTTTTCGATTGATCTGCTATTTAATTTTAGGCTGGATCTCACAATTGTTTGTGTCGCGAGAAAGTGGGAACTCTGTGGATGACGCATTTTTGCGGGAATCCTAGTTCTAAAATAGACACTTTTAATTCTGCTGTGATTCGGGCGTACATAGTAAATATGGAAACTCTTGGTAATCCATTCTTGCATTGAATCGGCTTTGTGCTCTGTTAAAAAAGAAACGGTTTTGCTCCCATGTTGCGGTTGAAAAACGGGTGAATATAGACCTTTTTTATACACAAATTGCAAGTTCCTTATACCCAGTCCAGCCTGAAAACCCTACCCCTTACTTATGCCCAGCCTGAAAACCCTACCCCTTTCGGGCCGAGCATCCCATATATCACATATATAAAGCATTGCAGGGTCATACACCAACTCACCTGATATCAAGACTCGGAAGAGTAAGTGATTGCGATAAAAAATATTCATTGCGAAATATTGATACAGACAAGAGTAGATTAACAAGAGTTAGAATCTTTCGTACTGTATTTGTCCACATCACAGTCAGCAAAGTGTCTATTTTTAGATTTGAATTTCGCGCGCGAAAGTATTCGAATCCCTCTTGATTCCCCTGAATTCATCGCATACCTAACGCACACAAAAATAGAGAATATCCTACAATATCTTTGCGACTTTAAAGGTTTTTCGAATGATCTGTGATTTTATTTTAGGCTGGATCTCACAACTCTTCGCGTGGCGAGAAAGTGGGAACCCTGTGGATGACGAATTTTAGCGGGAAACCTAGTTCTAAAAATAGACACTTTTCTGACTGTAATTCGGGCGTACATAGTAAATATGGAAACTCTTGGTAATCCACTCTTGTACAGACCTAGCACTTCCAAAGCCAAGCACTTCCAAAGCCAAGCACAAATTTTCTGAAATCCAGCTTCTCCTATAATGGCGCCATGTTATGGAATTCCCTTTCAAAAGAGGCCAAAATGGCTAAATCGCTATCTGCTTTTAAGCGTCTAATAAATAGGGATGTCGCTGCTGGGCTATGCTAGGTTAAAATTTGCAAACCATATATTCACCCCCGGGTGAACACCGGCCCTAATCAATCTCGTTCCCAGAGCCCGTGTATCTTTTAGGCCAGCGGCAAGATACGGAGCTCTGGAATAATCAAGTCGTGCGACGATTTTCATTGGCTCGTCATTCATCTCCACTGCCCATGCGCGCGATTTGACGGAAAATCAATCTAACGGAAAAAAATTTTCACACAAACATCACCTGTTGGGCGAAAACATATTTCGGTATCAAACGCTGCGCTTCAAAGTCTTTCCACTTGTAAATCTATTCTTAGGAATTTTCGTAAGCACTTCGTAAGATCAATTTCCAAAACTAGCATTTTAACACGACAATATCATGCAACAAAGTATTGATTCTGAGGCAAATGTTCAGTTGTTGACAAAATTTGTCACGCGCGCGCTGCTGACGAAGATCACGCCACTTTCAAGGTCAAGCAGAGCTCGAGCTGTTTTGCAAAAACAAAACCTAAACGAAATGCTTACGAAAATTCATAAGAATAGATCTACAAGTGGAAAGACTTTGAAGCGCAGCGTTTTATACCTTAAATATGTTTGTGTGAAAAGTATTTCTGTTAAAGCGGGACTGTCACGGTACGCGCATGTGCGAATTTTGATCACTTTGGTCCGGGCCGGAACGATGGCTGTGAAAGGGAGGAATTACGCTGGTAGAATCCGTTCAAATCTTGTTGTTTCGGGGTCCATCTACCCTTAATTCTTAACGGGTATTCTCTCCTGAGATCTCCTTAGTATCGTGACCAAATTTTGGAGTCGATGCAATATTGTTTGTCGTTTTAAATTGAATGAGACTCGAGCGTCATTTTCACTGATGGCTGCCCAACAAGAAAGGCCTAATCGCGGTCGTCCTTACGCCAAAATGGCTTGGGAACACAATAAAAGCAGGATCTGGATATCGAAAAGGGTCCACGAGACATGGAAATTGTTCAAGGGCTACGGTATCTTCACCTCAGACAACGATTTTGCAGCTCATTTGCCTAAAAAAAAACCTAAAAACCATAATGTCGCCTCCTGACGAATGAACTCCAAATTATGTTTTCCCTGCGGACGATGTATTTGCAGGTGTGCAGGTGTGCAGGTGCAGGTGCGGGTTTGCAGGTGCAGGTGTGCAGGTGC
This sequence comes from Scolanthus callimorphus, assembly GCA_033964015.1. Lineage (NCBI taxonomy): Eukaryota > Metazoa > Cnidaria > Anthozoa > Actiniaria > Edwardsiidae > Scolanthus > Scolanthus callimorphus. Next base: position 2,029,830 of record JAWWUD010000016.1, on the reverse strand, counting down.
AGGTGTGAATGTGTCTATAAATATTCTATAATCTATGTACAGTTATATTGATTCCAACTTACCAATTTTCCCCAGTTCGTCATCGAGTACAGGGCAGTCAAGAGCCGTGAGCAGTCCGAGCGCCAAATGCTGTTTTTTTTTCATCAAAGTCGTTTTGTTTGATTTCACAGGAATGGGGCTACATTTTATCGAACGTTTCTTAGCTTAGAAAGAACAGTCAGCATCTTAACTAGCCATATTGCGAGAGAAACATTGAAACGCCGCCGAGATTCAGCCATTTTGTTAACACAGGCAACCCACCTTATCGTGTTAAGGTGGGTTGCCTGTGTAAACAAAACAAAATGGCCGTCACTCGGCCGCGTTTCGATGTTTCACTATCGATGTTTCTGTTCTTTCTAAGCTAAGAAACATTCAATGAAAGGTAGCCCCACTCCTGTGAAGTATCAAACAAAAACGACTTTGATGAAAAAAACAGCATTTGGCGCTCGGACTGCTCACGGCTCTTGACTGCCCTGTACTCGGTGACGAACTGGGGAAAATTGGTAAGTTGGAATCAATATAACTGTACATAGATTATAGACTATTTAGACACATTCACACCTGCACCTGCAAACCCGCACCTGCACCTGCACACCTGCACCTGCACACCTGCAAATTACACCGTCCGTTTTCCCTGAGGCGACGTCGCGCCGGGAGTAGTAGTAACTGGTATGTTCTGGCACATTTTTGCCTTGGGTGTACGATAGAGGGTCTTACGGTATGGATTTCAGTGTGTAACAGCCTCTAGATGGTCGATTTTAAAGAAAAAAAGTGAGTAAAATTTTTTGATCATTTCTGGAACATTTTGAAAATACAGTAAATGTATGGGAAAATCATGCGAGGGGAATCCCCTGTTGCTTTAGGGCTGTCAATCAAAATTATGGGCGTGGCACCTGTCAATCAAATTTTTTTAACCTCACCTGTCAATCAAATATTTTTAACCACGCCTGTCAATCAAACTTTAAAATCCAAAATGGCGGACAATCTTTAAAATCCAAAATGGATTTTAAAGATTGTCCGCCATTTTGGTTTTTATCACATGACTTTAGACCTGTCAATCAAAATTATGGGCGTGGCACCTATCAATCAATTTTTAACCACACCTGTCAATCAAATTTTTTTAACCACGCCTGTCAATCAAACTTTAAAATCCAAAATGGCGGACAATCTTTAAAATCCAAAATGGAGGACAATCTTTAAAATCCAGATGTGGGCAAGCCTAGGCATGTATAAGGCTGGGGAATACCCTAAAATATTTTTCCACATATATAAAAGGACTTAAACTAAGGAATAGTTTTTAAATATATTATAAAAAATGTCTTTAACAAAAACACTTAAGAGCAAAACTCTTTCTACTAGTAACACAATGTTAAATAATATTATGGATCAGGCAGTGCCAGAGATCAATGTACCGATCTTAAAACCAATAAAGCTGTCTCAACGGTGGGTCAACACGCAATCATTTGCACCGCTGAGACAGTTCAAAGCAAACTAATAAATTCGCAGATTGGATACTATCCTACATTCCACCAGAGGTTAAGAAGCATGTTAATACCCGTTTGGAAGCATTGAAGAAGACGGTCAATGATATATATAACAGACTCAAGAAGCCAACAAATATACAGAAGAAAGAGACGCATTAAAAGGATTTTTATCATCTTATAGAATAAAAGGTGAGGATAAGATAGATCCTAAGACGTTTCTAGAAAAATATAAGAACTCAGTTATTGAAACGATTAATCAGCAACAAAAGCCGATTAAATTGAAGCTTCTTCTAGAGGTTGAATTTTATAAAAGGACCCTAATAACGAGCTCGTATACACCTATGGATACTTTCACAGTAATATCTATATATTAATACCGTAAGGAAAATCGTGTCGACACTCGCTCCGCTCAGCCCCGAAGCTGTGCCGCCAAAGAAGTTCGCAAACCCGAAGGGAAGGTGGAAATCTGGACCATGGCGTGTTTTTGTTGGAAAAGATTCACCTCGGGCTAAGTTCTAATTCAAGCGATTTCTTAAGCGAGGGACAAAGCCGCCATCGCCGCCATGTTGAAAATCTCCCACAGAAACTAAAAAAGAACTCCGTTCGCGCAGCCGAAAGCACCATTGACATTCAAACTTAAATGGTTCTCTTACAGATTACATACAGGAATGTGCAGGGATAATTCTAACTTGAAAGATTTGAGCTGAGAAAAATTTCATTCAAGTTTCAACAAACGTACACACTACCTTGCTTCCCTCGGAGCACGCGCTAAGTCATGCTAAGTCGAAATTACATATTTACAAAACAAAGTCCGTGATAAAGTCATGAATAATATTCTCTAAGTATAAAACCTGACGGCTCTATCGCAAAACGAAGGACACAACCCGAAGAGAAGGGGAAATCCCTCCAGTGAGCATGTTTTTGTTGGAAAAGATTCACTGTGGGCTAACTTCTAATTTAATCTATTTTTTAAGTGAGGGATAAAGCCGAAAAAATATAAATAAGATAAACTAAAAAAATTATTATTCCTTAGAACATTTTTACTTGACCTGTTTCTTCTCTCCCCTCACTGAGATATGATAAACATACAAACAATTCCGAAGTCAAATTGCGCTTTCGATTTTCACGGGTTCTTTGACCGATTTGAGAGACGGACACACGCGTGATTTTGTCGGCACCAAAATCAGGGAGACCAGTGCAAAAAAAAATCCTTTTATGGTGGGGCCGGGTACTCATGCTAATGGGAGGTTATTAGTAATGTAATTCCAGCAGTTTATGGAAGGGGGAAGTCATGAACCCTTCCCACATCCATAGGGCCGAAGTGAATTTTTCCCGCTTTTTTTAAACAGAGAACACTTTAAGTAAAATAAATTTGCCCCTTTATACACTCCGTGAATTTTTCACGGGCATCAGCTAGTAATAATTATTACACAAGCAACAGATATAGGAGATGTTTTTTTAACGTTGACAGGGGTCATATTAGAAAAGGTAAGTAATTTTCAAGATAGTGGATCAGGTTGGATATTCAGTATAGTGGCTAACTTAGATATCACATCGATAAATACCAGCCTATAGTGGCAAAATCTTGGATTGAACTCCCACAGAAACTCAAGTTAAAAAAGGCTATTATTAATCCAGAAAATGAGGATAATCAATGTTTCAAGGGCTATTACAACAGCTATTTATGAAGCAAAAGCAACCCACAAAGGATCACCAAAATTATGAAATCAAACGCTGAAAATTTCAACTGGAGAATATAGAATTTCCTATGCAAGTGGATAAGATAAGTATCTTCGAAAAGAATAATCCAAAATATGGAGTAAACGTATACGGGTATAAAAATGACCAAGTATATCCGATTAGAATTAGTGAAAATGAAAGCAGAGAACAAACGATTAACCTGCTTATGATATCAAACGATAAGATCAACCACTATTGTTGGATAAAAAATCTTAGCAGACTATTAACCTCACAGATTATGAAACATACAGAAAAGAGGTTTTACTGCGAACGGTGTCTTATCTCATTCAAAACAAAGAAGACTCTAGACAAACACTTTGAATATTGCAAGAATCACGATGCGGTTAAGATAACATTACCAACACAAGGTACAACAATCTCATTAAGAATATAGCCACAGCATGAGAGTACCATTCGTTATCTACGCTGATTTTGAGTGTTTCACAGAGCCTATATCATCATGCAGTCCAAACGACACCAAGTCATACACTGAGCAATATCAAAAACATAAACCATCTGGCTATTGTTATATGGTTAAATGCTATGATGATGCACTTTATAAGCCTAAATTATTCCAATATACAGCTAAGTCTGAGGATGATAATATTGGACAAAAGTGGATTCCATAGAAAAAACAGTCAAGTCTATATATTCAAAATCCATTATAACAGGAAAGTAAAAATGACTGACAAGGATAATGCAGACTATAAAAAGGCTACCCACTGTCATATTTGTGGAGATGAGTTAGATATAGATAAGGTATTAGACCATGACCATCTGACTGGTAAATACCGTGGAGCATCACATAATGACTGCAACCTGAATTACAAGATGCCAAAGCATATACCGGTGATATTCCATAATTTATCAGGCTATGATGCACATTGTTTATCAAGAACCTTGGTGTATATGATGGAAAGATCGACTGCATCCCAAATAACGAAGAAAATACATAAGTTTCAAAAAACAGATAATAGTGGACAAATTTGAAAACAAAGATGGAAAATCTTGTACTGTAAAACGTGAGATAAGATTCATAGACAGTTACAAATTCATGCAAGCATCTCTGGATTCACTAGTCAGTAATTTAAATAAAGATCAGTTCAAGAATCTATCTAAATTCTATGAAGGGAAGAAGCTAGAACTATTGCTTAGAAAAGGTGTGTATCCATACGATTATGTTAACTCACTGGATAAATTGAGTGAAACATGCCTACCTCCAAAAAGTGAATTCTATAGCAAGCTAATAATACTAATATATCAGATCATGATTATAAACATGCTCAGGAAGTGTGGGAGACTTTTAAACTTAAAACCATGCGTGAATACCACAATTTATACCTTAAGAATGATGTTATTTTACTTGCTGACGTGTTTGAGACATCCAGAGATGTATGTATGAATAATTATAAATTAGATCCAGCATGCTATTATACAGCTCCAGGACTATCATGGGATGCTATGTTGAAAAAGACAGATGTAGACCTCGAGCTGTTGAGTGACCCTGATATGTTGCTTATGATAGAGTCTGGTATTCGAGGTGGTATTAGTATGATTTCCAAACGGTATGCAAAAGCTAACAACTAATATATGAAATCATTTGATAAGAAACAAAAGCCAACATTCATCAAGTATCTCGATGCAAATAATTTATATGGATGGGCTATGAGTCAGAAGCTACCAACCCACGGCTTCAAATGGATGAATAATACTGAGATTAAGGGCTGGAAAAACACTCCATGTATACTAGAGGTCGATCTCAAATATCCTGTTAAGCTACATAATCTCCATAATGAGTATCCGCTAGCACCTGAGAGGGTATTAGTTAATAAAGTGGAGAAGCTTATTCCTAATCTCAGTGATAAAATAAAATATGTAGTTCATCATAAGACCCTAAAACTATATCAGACAGAGCTTTGGGTTGAAGGTAACAAAAATCCACAGAGGTATCACATTTAAGGAGTCCGCATGGTTGGAGGAATATATTAGCCTCAATACTCACCTCAGAACAAAAGCCAAAAATGATTTTGAGAAGGACTTTTTCAAACTGATGAATAACAGCGTCTTCGGCAAGACCATGGAAAACATCAGGAACAGACAAGACATTAGATTAATAACAGATGAAAAACAAGCTAATAAATTAGTATGCCAGCCAAACTATAAGAAACGCACGATATTTTCAGAGAATCTAGTAGCCATTCATATGGGAAAAACAGAATTGATATTCAACAACCTATATATATCGGGATGTCTATCTTAGACCTATTTAAAACCTTATGTATGACTTTCACTACAATTATATCAAGCCAAAATATGGAAACAAATCGTCACTTCTTTTTACAGACACAGACAGTTTAATGTATGAGATTGAGACAAAGAATTATTACAAAGATATTGAGGGAGATATTAAAACAAAATTCGATACAAGCAACTATAAAGAAGATCATCCAGGAATCAAATATAGAACTAATAAAAAGGTAATCGGTATGTTCAAGGATGAAGTGCCAGACGTGGAAATAACAGAATTCCTAGGCTTGAGAGCTAAGCTATATGCATATAAGACAGATAATTACCAGACTGGAAAACGCTGCAAAGGTGTTAAAAGGTCAGCTGTTAAATCTAGTATAACATTTGAGGATTATAAAAATTGTTTATTTGAAGGTAGCCAAACTATGAGAAAGATGAATGTTATCAGGAGTCATAAGCATCAGATATATACAGAAACGGTAAACAAAGTTGCACTATCAAGGGATGATGATAAACGTAATATTCTAAGCGATGATATTCATACACAAGCTATTGGTTATAGAAATATTGATGAATACATGTATGATCATGAAAAAAAAAGATTTTATAAGACGATATCACAACGGAATAGATAATTATGATAGAATAGCATTACAAAAAATTGATAAACCAAAGAAGTCAAGCAAAGTATTTAAAAAAAACACTATACAAAAGCTGTTATAAAAAAGTTAGTATACAAAAATTATTTCAAAACGCTATCAGGAGGTAGCTGAGTATCATTTGGAACAACTTGTAATTCCTCTCTAACGAAAGATCTTTTCGGCGCGCCATTTAGAAAGGTAATATAACACAGGTTGGCTAGCTGATACAACAGCTCTTGATATATCGTACGTATATATTGACCATATTGGATCGGTGGAACGTCGTCTATCTCCACCTTCTTGCTCACCATCAGCGTATAAGTATCTTACTCTTACACCTTGTGGTAATCGTTTTTCATCCAGTCCAACAGGACGTTTATATTCCATTTCATTTAATTCCATTTCTTACATTTTTATTCCATTTATAGTTTTTTTACCAGTTATTCGTATCTTTTCATTATTTATTGATTTCAAAACAGCCGGCAAATGTTTTACCCTTACTCTTGATCGATCATCAGTAATCATTTCTTGTGCATACTGATGTGTGAATAACCTCTCACTCAGTGTTCTATTTGCTCTTTCTACAAAGGCTTGAGCTCTATGGTTATTAGCTTCTGACTGTTGAATGGTCACATTATGTTTTTTCATAAGCTTAGTAACATCTCCCTTAAACTCCGTTCCTGGGTCAACAATTATTGTACTAGGATATTTTAACTTTCTTGAGTATATCTTTGTGAAAGCTTTGGACACCCCATTTGATTCTTTTGAGGTTAGTGGCTCAGCATCTTTGTATCTTGTTGCTATATCAATAACTACTAATGCGTACTTATAAGTCTTTCGTCTGATAGTATCATGTGGAAGAAATAATAGATCCGCTTGATGTATCTGATTTGGCTTATCGATAGTCCAATATGGTCTAGGAATATAATCCGGCTTTGGTAAATATATTTGCCATATTGCCTGTTTTTGAAGCCATTGCTTAGCAACTGATTCGCTAACTTTTGCTCTCTCAGCTAATTTACCAATAGCTGAATAACCTTTCCAGTAACCCTCAGTTGAGTAATATATTTTCTCCATTATTATATAAAAGTATAATACTATTTATTATTTATATGACATCAATAGCAGATATGATAAACCCGAATAGGGATTATAAGCAACCTTTTGGACTGAAGGCTGAATCGGTTTTGAACCGTGTTACTATCAACCCGAACAATCACAGCCTGGAGAAAGATTATATGTTCACATACCAAAACTAGCAGACAATGTGGTTATTGTTCCAAATACCCTAGCGCTAATGTTTAACATTGCTCAATCTAGCACGGAAAAGCATGTAAATAATCGGTTTGTTAACAATCTAACAGCATGCTTGAAATCAAGATATAAAATACATTTTGGTGGAGAGACAGTACAGGATACAAACCGATACGATTTGTATAAACTATATAGCGATCTTCATCTTAGCAAAAAGGAAAGAGAAAACAGAATCAAACAAGGGATTTCCAGTGTCAACATGCATAAACTGCGAGCTGGCTCGGGCGACAAAGTCTCTACAGATGCATCAGAAGTAGCATTAGCAGCAGTATATAACACAAATATAGACTCCCTCTAGAGCATCCAATTATAGACGATCATGGGGTATTCTATCCAAAGGCACTAGATCAGAGTTTCATTTTTGAGATCACACTTCCTGAATCGAAGGACCTTACAATCACAAGCGATAAAACAAAGCCATATACATATGCTATTTCCAATCTTGAGTTAGAATACCAAAGCATTTCAAGTGATTACCTTGCAAATGAGGTAAAAAGCTCTTACCAAGTTGGAAAAGGTTTTTTACTATGAAAATATTCATCTCCATAAGACGTTTACGATTACAAAAGGGACGGATAGCATATTGAATGAGAATATTAACATCCCTCGTAGAAGTATGACTGGCATTCTAATGCTGTTTACAACACCACATTCTGCAGGCGCTAGGGATAGTGAAAATTTTGTAAACCCAAATATTACAAGTGTTAAAATTAACATCGATGGCGCGCCAAATCGTCTATATAGCAAAGGTATGGAAACCTCTGATTTTTATGATGCAGTTACCAAACGGTTTGGAGTCAGTGATAATATATCAATCAAGGAGTTTTATAATGATAAATTTGCATTGTGGATAGACCTACGAACATATCATGATGATTTAATACATGGCAACGGTCTGCACCTTTCTAATACAAGAGACGGTGTGCATCTATAGATAAAAAGAACAGCTGCGGGTTCTGGTACTATTACTTGTTACATGTATGTGATTGCAGACGCTCTGATGGAAATCATGGGAAGCAGTCTTAAGAGTATAATGTATTAGTAATAATATATGGAAGATTTAGCGGATAAATTACCGTTTCACTGTTTGATTTCAGGACCAACGAATTGCGGAAAATCAATGTATCTAATACAACAGCTAAGAGGTCCATTTAGATATAAGTTTGAATACATTGTGTTAAATTGTCCAACATATGCAAAAAATAAAACCTATCAAGGGTTTGCGAATAATGATCCACGATTCTTAGTCGTTTCGCCTGATGCCGCCTCGATAGATGAAATAAATGATATGTTATCAGATTGTAAGGAGCTATTCTCAGGAACAAAAACACTCATTGTTCTAGATGATTGTGCTTTTAGCAAGGATCTCAAACAAAGGTCAAATCATTTTATAAATTTAGCATTCAGTGGGAGACACGAGGGTATCTCCGTATGGGTGTTAAGTCAGCAATCAACATCGATAGCAAAAGCCTTCAGAGAGAATGTAGCATGTGTGGTTTCATTCTATAATCCGTCTAACGTATGTATGAAATCGATATTTGATGAATATGGTGGCGACTTCAATAATGAAGATAAAAAGAGTATATACAATTACTAAAATCTGAGAAATATTCACGATTATGTTTGTCCTTGAGACATCCATACACATGTTACATTGAACTTCCAAATCCAAATGATTTAAATAATATGTGATTATAATATAATATATGTCAATCGTAGAAGATTATATTGAAAACGTAGATAACATAGTGGTAGAAAAGCCACCGATTAAAAAGAAGCCAAAAGCTACTAAGAAGAAGGATGTAGATACAAAAGAGGTTGATGAAAAACGGGAATCGCTTTGCATTTTAGCTGTATTAGGAACAACGCATGAATACACTGGTGTGGATTTGTCTCTTGGTGATGTTAAGAGGCTATCAATCAAGGATGTTGAAAATATTATAATCGGTATCAGGTTGTAATGGGAAATAGGTTACTAATTCTTTGGTTGATATAGGGCTACAAGGCGCATCAGAAGTTATTTCCTTTGTATTTCCTATAGATGATAAAAAATTATTATGCAACGATCTTCAAAATGATGATTTACTTAAAAAGGAGGTAAATGAATATGCGGTTACGCTATTATTAGAGGAGGTCGTTTATAGCTCTAGCAAGTGCTTTGATACAAATCGGTAAACAAATCAAATTTAGTAATAATACTCTTGAGCAACCTGTTGAAACTCTTGAGCAACCTCTTGAGCAGTCTTGAGTATCTGTTGAGCAACTGTTAAGCAACCTCTTGAGCAGTCTTGAGTATCTGTTGAGCAACTGTTAAGCAACCTCTTGAGCATTCCTGAGTATCTGTTGAGCAACTGGTTAAGCAACCTCTTGAGCAGTCTTGAGTATCTGTTGAGCAACTGTTAAGCAACCTCTTGAGTAGTCTTGAGTATCTGTTGAGCAACTGTTAAGCAACCTCTTGAGCAGTCTTGAGTATCTGTTGAGCAACTGTTAAGCAACCTCTTGAGCAGTCTTGAAATATCCTAATTGATATAAATATATTAAGAAATATTTGATATATATGTCAACAGAATCAGAAAATATTGAACATATTACTAAGGAACCAGAAGCTATAAAAGAGAAAAGCAGAAGGATCCTAAGAAGGTCGAAGCTGGTAGACGTTTAGCAGAATACCATAAAAAGGCTAAGGAAGCTATGAAAAAAGATGATACAATATCTGTAGAGAAAGCATGGATACCAGAAATCTCACTTACTACCATGAACAACAACAACCAAGGGTTGAGATTTATGTAAACGCCGTGGAAAAATGGTGTTTTGCTGACGTTTCGAGCGTTAGCCCTTTACTCCGACGAAGGGCTAAGCGCTCGAAACGTCAGCAAAACACCATTTTTCCACGGCGTTTAACATAAATCTCAACCCTTGGTTGTTGTTGTTCATGTTCACGTCTCCGCCGACGCAGACCACCTAGTTTTCCCGTAAAACTAGTCATACCACTCACTTACTACCGTTCTATCAGCTGTGGGATATTGCTAACAGCTCTTGATTATACTATAGATGGAAAAAGCAGGATAAAATCGAATTGAAACCACCTCCTCATGTAGATGAAAAACCATCTAAAATTCCTATACCGAAAATAGGTATGGAATAATAATAAAAAAATGATATAAAACGATATGTATAGATATTATTATATGTCAACTGAAAACAAAGTATTGAAAAAATTTATGGATGCTGCCGTACTTGTAGGATTGGCTGCGGGTGTTGGTTGGGTCGGACGAAAAACTTTGAAAGAGCAATTTATTGGAGATCCATCATCAAATATAACAAACTATGGTAAATGAGTGTTGGTTCTTGGTGCTAGTATGTATCTCAGGATTATCTAGAGGCTCAGAAGATCCTACCTAATTCGGTATAAAGTGTAATATATATATATTATAATATAAATGGCGACTATTGCATTGATGATAGGAGGAGCGGTGTTAAATGCTACAAGCTTCATCGGTGGGAATTATTTAGCTAGATATCTTACTGGGAATAACACAGATGAAGAACGCATTCGACATGATAAAGCGGTTGAAAAGTATCAACATGATTATGAAATATTTGAAGAAAATAGACAGAAACTCATAGATTGGCAAACAGAAAAGTACAAGAATAAACAAATCGCAAGCAATAACATGAGATCTACGGATGAGGCGTTAAAATTGTATAACGAAGCTCATAATCAAAGAATCCATTTACAAATGCCACAGTTTAATTATAAACCATCATCTACTCAGAAAAATTATGAAATGGCTTACGTCAGCGGTGGTATGCTTGCTGTTGGCTATGTGGCTTCTAAATTCTTGTAAGTGAATCTATACATACTTAACTTTAGGGGGTCACAAATCACGACCCTTAATGGAATACAATTTATATAAATTAAAAAGGCTTAAGGATACATTACTATATATTCAATATATAATAATGACACTAACTGAAAAGATTTATGAAAATAAACACCTAAATCTAGCTATTGGTTCATATATTGATAGCAAGCAAAATATCTACTTCAAAGGGAAAGATATTGCATCAGCTCTTGGTTATAATGATACTGATCAAGCTTTAAGAAAACATGTTGATGAAAAATATAAAATTTTATTTAAATCATTAAGGGGCGTCAAAACGACGGGGTCTAAAGGAATACAACCAGAAACGGTTTTTATTCAAGAACCAGGTCTATACTCTCTAATATTTGGATCAAAACTAGAATCTGCTAAAGTTTTCCAAGACTGGGTATTCTCTGAGGTACTCCCATCTATCAGAAAGTATGGATACTACAGAAGGTTTAACAACCCTAAGACGCTAACATTCAAAATATAGAAGATGAATACGACCTGCATACCAAAGTTGTTGGGTTTATCAAACGGTTTTATTCAAACGTTATCATAACAGCAGGGCTAGGAGAGAATCAAGATACATCATCTAAGCGTATTGCTTCTTATAAAAAAGGGTATATGAAAGGGCAATCAGACCTTATAATACAAAATTGTCACAAATATTACTCCTGGTATGTGTATCGAATTTAAGACTCCACAAGGTAATAGTCACATATCTGATGAGCAAACAGAACTCTTAGAAAAATATGAGGAGAATAGGTTATAAGTGCATCATTTCCAACGATTATGATTTACTTATCAAGGAGATAAACGACTACATGCGTGATGTTCGTATTAGATGCAAATTCTGTAAACGGAAATTCAAAACAAGAACAACACTAGGGAATCATAAAAATATTTTCACAGGATATAAAAAAATACCTATAATATAAATCATATAATATGGATACAGGCTATAGAGATACAGATCCTTTATTGAATCGTGGTGATAATCATGACCAAGATGGTGGTGAGGAAATACCCATGCATGAGTTACCTAGACCATCAACATCCACAGATTGGGTGGATGAAGGTGGTATTGATGAAACCTCATTTGGTGGAATCCCATTTACTGATTATAACCAACTTATTTTAGAAAGAGTAAATGAGAAAAAAGAAGTTGATCAAATTATTAAGGAAATATTTCCAAATGCTGATACAAGCCTATTTTTATCAAAAATAGATGAGCTGGGTTTTATACGAGTTAAAGCAAAACTACAAGTACTAGAACAATATGGCATTACCTATTCAACGGTAAAAAATATTAGCAAAGGGTTACCAGACTCGATTACTAATGCTCTAGGGAAAGATATAAATACAATAGCGATTGAAAATGAAGCATGGGAAAAGATAACAGAAGTATTTCCTATTGCTAATCGTGATGAACTTTTATATAGTAGAGATGAAAAAGATGGTAGAGTTATTGTTACTCTTAAAGATGGAAGTATTAAATGGCATTATTTATTTAATAAAAAAGATGTATTGAATAAAGATCTATTAGGAACGAAAACGCTTGTTGCTAAACTAGGAAAAACACGAGAGCAGATGCTTGATGAAAATGACCAAACGCAACAAGAAGAAGAAAAAGATAAAAGAGGCTTGATACAGAAACTGACAGATTTAGTAACAAGAAGAGCTAAATATACCAGTATTGAAGATACAACAGAAATAGAACATGAGATAAAAAAGACACAAGAGAAAATAACTGAGACTCAAGATAAAATATCAGAATTAGAGGAAGAATGTGAAGCACTAGAAGAAAGGATGTCACTACGAGAGCGTGTTAAGCGTATATTCAAGAAGTATGGTTTTACCGTGACAGCGGTGGCAATAGCTGTGTCAACTATTATCACAGTTATTATTTCAAACCTAAGCAATGGATTAGCAAATGTAGCCAAGGGTGTAGGAAAAGGATTGGTAGCTATTGGTAAAAAGCTTGGAGAACTACTCCCTGGTATGATCGGTACTATAGCGTCATTTGTATTCAAGACAGCAGGCGAAGTGATTGGGTTCCTATCTAAAAATGTTTGGGTTCTTATTCTTGGCATCGTAGCATATATGGTAAACCGTATAAAGGTAAACGATAATATGTATCATATGACAACAATCTTAACAATAACGATGAGATCACCAGAGACTAGGATATATCTTGATCCTCCTCTATCAAACGTGAAGGATATACAACTTTTGAGCTATTATGGTCCCACAGCTTGGGTACGATTTAGTGAAGATCAATATGTTTACAAGAAATTAGAAAATAATGAGAAGGAGGTATTACAAACTATCCCAGAAGGTGATTATACCCTGTTAACATTACAGCAAGCCTTTGTTCAAGGTCTGACAGGTAATAAGTTCGGAATTATTATAGATAGCCATGGAAAGAATTTTATTTCAAATAAGACTGTTAATATCTTGTTATCTGATCAACTAGCAAAAAAGTTAGGTGTTCCTGAAAAAATATTACCAAGTAAGTTATATCCAATACGGTGGATACCAGATAAACCCCTGATGTTATTCTGTGATATTCTAGATAGACATAAATCGTACACAAATACAAATAACCAGGGAACAGAGTTAACACTAACAATAAGTACACTATTAGCAGTTATACCATCCAAAGACTATGCTAGCATTCCTGTTTCTAGCAACACTGTGTTAAATTATTTTACAATAAAACTATTTGATATCAAAGGTCGAAAGCCTGATTTTAAAAATGAACTGATTATAATCAATTTAAAAGTAACACACTTTTAATATATTATATGGAATACAACGAACTTTATCCGCAATTACATCCAACTGTATTGGAAAATGGAGATAACTTCAGGCTTCAAAAATCTTGTGAGGTATTGCAAAACCTTGAAAATGAGATTAAGCATTATGAGTGTATGCAAAAAAAGTACGCTAGATTGAGGAAACTGATCGTATGGTCAACAGGTGGAACATCCGTTATTCTATCAGGAACTGCTTTAGCTCTGTCACTAACAGGCTTTGGGGCTGTTGTTGGGGCTCCTATTGGTGGAATCGGAGCTTTGTTTGGTGTTTATAAGCACGACAGCTGGTGTTAAGTTATCACATAAGATAACCAAACATGAGAAAACATCACAATTAGCAAGAGCAAAGGTAAACACACTGGAAGGTATCATTTCAAAAGCTCTCTCTGATAATAAAATATCTGATGAAGAGTTTACACTAATAATAAACGAGGCAACAAAATATCATAATATGAAAAAGGATATTAGAGTGAAATACATTAATGATGAGAAAAAGAAGGACCCAATATATCAGAACTCCGCACACAGATTCGAAAAGAGATGCTAGAAGAAATTTCAAAGAACGTGCGCTAAAATATCATTTGATCGAACACCATATAATGGGTGGATATATGAAATCCGATATACAAAGGAAAAAGATATAAACTACTGATGTGTATTTTAATATATATGTTACTAGACAAATTCAAAAGAGCTATCCTAGAGCTGATCTATCAAAGTTTCAGTTTGTTTCTGATAGTTATGGTGGATATATCTACTGGAAATATAATAGACTCACAGTTATGAGTTATGATGATCTAACAGGACAAACATGGATGAGTAATATACCAAGTGACTGGAAGATTAGATTAGATACAGACCTTGGAATCAAAAAGTTTTTTCCTGATAGTTTGAAATTAACAAATAAATTATATTCAATACCTGCGATAGACTTTGAATCAACAGCGTCAGACATCTCCACACTGTTAACAAATCTTGATATCTACGTATCGCAAAATCAAAAATTCACAGCTGATATGCGTGATATTTTCAAAGAGACAACTGTAACATTCCACTCCGCTAAGCAGTCAAGACGATGGTTACAAGGCTCTGATTACAATTACTGGCCACAACAGCTTAATTTTGCTGTATGGTGTGCTACAAGTGGCTGTGGTATAAGCTTGCATGAAGCTAAATCGTACCCTCCTGTGGTATACGGTTTTATAAAATTTCATGTATATTTTACAATTAGAAGAATATTATATGAGATAGGATGCCCACTACCTGATGATACAGTATTTAATCAAACGAATAACACCTATAACAAAGTGGTATTCCAAAGGCTGTGTCATGAATTTGGATTAACTACTAAACCTGATTTTAGATATACAGGTGGGCGTAACCATGGCTTGGGTGATATATTCTTAGATTATATAGGTGAAGGTTATCGAAATGTATACGTTATTCGAGGGTATGACAAAGAGGCTGATACATGGCCTGATAAACTAAACCTATTTTCTGACCAGGGTGGTACTCGGGATAATGGTAAGCTAGTTAGTTTTATCAGAAGCGATAGCCATGGTGGAAAGCAATATTCTTGGTTCACTCCTATACAATCCCACGGCCTTTCAAAGCAGGACTAGGCCGATTAAACAGGTCTGTAGAAGCCTTCGTATATTGCATCCTAGGGTCACAAGTTAGCACTAGATCGTCAATAGTTGGGAATAGTGGCTCAGCTCAAGAGACTCAACAGGAATTTTTTACCCTTTTTGAGAGCTCTGTTATTGAAAATAATATTGTTGAATCAGTCCAAAGGTATCAATTAGCAGTACAAGAGGCTAAGCTCAGACTTGATTTAGCAATAGCTATAGGGTTTGGTTACTACCTAGTAATCTAATTATAAACACAGAAAGTGTAATAGGATATAATAACAACTATTAAAAGCGACAAATGATTTGGGTTTTGGTGTTAATAATATAATCAAGAAACGAAACAAGCGGGAATAAAACATAATTTTGCACCCCCTAAGATAAAACTTCCACACCATAATATAGTGTTTGAAAAACCTCCAGTTGAAAAGCCTGTTGTGAAGTTGAAGATAAAACCCATTATAACAAAACATGAGAAGAACTTGATGTATATAACGACTGTAGCCAGTGCTGGAATAGCTTGGTTTATGTTCCGATAAAATAGAAATTAATATATATATTATAGTATTATACCACAGTATATATTTTGTTATTAATTCCATTATTATGGTAGTCAAAAGTAAAAAATTATTTCTGACTATCATCCTTCTTTTTCCTACCTTGGAGATTTTAAAACTTCAACACCCTCAGGAATGGTATCAAGATATTCAAATTTATATCTCTGTCCATCAATCTTAGATATACCACTTTTAACATGGTTCTTACCTTCACAAGCCATTTTTATCAAGCCTGAGTTAATTCCAAGGTGCTCTGTACAAGCGTATAGACTTCTATAATATTTACCCTCATCTGTCTCACAGTTGATGGCTTTAACCAAATGACGATTCTTGTGATTGTTTTTAACAAAGTAATAATTTCTAGGTTTTTTAATTTTATCTGACATTTCTTTATATTATATTAAATAATTATAGCCTTAAGTCCTTTTAAAATTATCACCAAAAAAATTACACAGATTTATAGTTATTTTGTGTAAAAGTTTCATTTTTGTGTAAAATATTGTGTAGCTTTTGATTGGTTGAGAGAGATCCTATGATCTCAATACAAGTAGCATGTCTGAACATATAACTTCCTGTTTGAAAAAATATATATAGAATTTAAGGACATGCCCAGGCTTGCCCACAATCTCTGTTTACAAGGGGAATCCCCGTATGGATTACATCACGGCTGTATCCGATGCTAGGTATAACATCTTTAGTATAACGACGGACTTAGGTTTAGGTTTGTCCACATCTTGGATTTTAAAGATTGTCCTCCATTTTGGATTTTAAAGATTGTCCGCCATTTTGGATTTTAAAGTTTGATTGACAGGCGTGGTTAAAAATTTGATTGACAGGTGTGTTTAAAAAATTGATTGATGGGTGCCACGCCCATAATTTTGATTGACAGGTCTAAAGTCATGTGATAAAAACCAAAATGGGCATGTCCGCCATTTTGGATTTTAAAGTTTGATTGACAGGCGTGGTTAAAAATATTTGATTGACAGGTGAGGTTAAAAACATTTGATTGACAGGTGCCACGCCCATAATTTTGATTGACAGCCCTAAAGCAACAGGGGATTCCCCTCACATGATTTTCCCATACATTTACTGTATTTTCAAATGTTCCAGAAATGATCAAAAAAATGTTACTCACTTTTTTTTCTTTAAAATCGACCATCTAGAGGCTGTTACACACTGAAATCCATACCGTAAGACCCTCTATCGTACACCCAAGGCAAAAATGTGCCAGAACATACCAGTTACTACTACCCCGGGCGTGGGTACTTTCCCGCGAAAACGAAGTGTCCCGTGATTGGTTTATTTAAACAGGAATCCCCGTTTTGAATGATAGTTATGGGATCGGCGGTCTTTGCTCGAGCATGCGCGTACCGTGACAGTCCCGCTTTAAGCCTGGTGCACACTAGCGACATAAGGACGTTATGTTGCAACGAAAAAAGTACGGGAAAATAATTGAAACAATCAATATTTTCCATGGATCTTCATTATATTAATTCATCAGGGGTTTTTCCCGAAAGTTTCTAAAATTCCGGGTTCTGCCGCTCAAAAGGTTGTCCCAAATTTCCGAAAATTTTTCCCCGGTTTGGCGCTTTCCATTTGACTTCTAACCGAAAATTCCGGGATTTTTTGTCATATGGAAAGCGTCCTGGGTTTTAAAAAATCGATTCCCCCAGAGCCTTGAATCTTGCCGCTGGTCAAAAGATGACGGGCTCTGGGTACGAGACTGTACTGAGCCGCTGAGAGAATGACCTTTTAGCGCATGCTCTAACACTCAAAATCAGCCAATCAGCGACGATCCTCAAATGGATGTCCACAGAGCCTCCCCTCTGCGAGCAGACGAGCTGGAGAGCTCTGGGTACGAGAATGGCGCTTGCGTTTGCGTGTACACCAGCCCTCATACTCCCTCATATATGGTGTGCGGGTATGCGGCGCCCTGTAGGGTATGGTTTTTGGGCTCCCGGAGGTCTACGGTAGGGTATCGTTTTTTGCTTGTTTGGTCGCTAATAGGGTTTATAATATAGCTCGTGTTTATTCGATCAAAGCACGCGCTCTGATTGGTTCTATCGTGGTCACGTGGCGGGCTACAAATTCAATGTAGCCCGCGCGGGCTACAATTAAAAAATTGTTGCCCGCGCGGGCGACATCGCTAGAGCGAGAAATTTCGGCGGACTATTTTTACCGTATTTTCTTTTTTTAAACCGGATTTCCTTTTTGCTATATAATAAAACACTTAATGACTGCACCCTCGGGAAACAGCGAGTTTTGTTTTCCCCCGAATCTCGATGTTTCCCTCGACTTCGTCTCGGGAAACATCGAGATTCTCGGGACAACAAAACTCGCTGTTTCCCTCGAGAGCAGTCATTAAGTGTATTGTATTTCAGTATGGCTACCCAAATACAAACAAATTTCGATCAAATTTGTGCCGCAATTAGTGGAAAGACAGTTTGTTTTAAAACCTTTTCATGATTAACAAAATTAACAAAATAGCGCTTTGATAGCGACCAATTGGACCAACCTGGTGACTAACTTCAGGTCGGCGGCACACCCCTACCCAAAAATCAGTGGAGTACCCCCCCCCCCCCCCCCCCCCCCCCACCCCCCCCTCCCCCCGGATCAAAACACTGAACTTGCTTTTCGTTTGGCCACAAGGGGAAAGGGGGAGGAGCTAAAGACACAACAATAAATGATGCACTACTTCACGCCATTTTTGAGACGCAACAAAAAAGCTTTATATATTTGTTATTAACGAGAAACGCTCGTAAAAATATATTCATCAAGTCACTAGTTGATCATGTAAACAAAACTAAATGCATTAGGGGTAGGGAGTTGCTGAAAACCACACTGAAACCTTCTCCACGGGGTTTGGGATTTCATAGACTGCATATAATATTGCCACTTTGAGGCACTGGCATTCACCAATATTGAAGTGGACCGGTAGATTCGATGCTCTTTCCTTGGCTATATTACCACTCACGTTAGAAGTTGAAATTGAATTGAAATTGTGATAAGGACTGATACGGTAGGATTTTTCAATGAAAGAAAACACATTTAATATAAAACACGATTTTCCTTACAATTCACACGCTTCAAACAGGTGCATGGGAAGGTGTTATACTTCTAAAATATATTTAACATCTTTTCAATTTTAACACACTATCAAAATACTACCAGCCATTAGCGTCCATCCATGAAGTGTGATGATTATGTTTCAAACGTCCACATTTTGTCGAGAAGTTGTCACGTTTCTAGCTCGCTGATTGGCTGCAGTTATTTTTCAGCCAATCATTGAGCGAGAAACGTGACTACTTTTTGACAAAACGTGCACGTTTGAAAAGTAAACCTTCGCGAAAAAATCGTCACATTTCATGGATGGACGCAAATGGAAGTAGTCTATCTATGTAAATTTTAGCAAAATAATGACACTAATCTTTATACTAACAGGGTCAATACTTTTGCCTAAAATTCCTTCTATGTTTTCTACATATTGTAGGTTGTTAAATAATTCAAAATGCTTTTAACTTTAGCTTATAAAATAATATTACAATAATACTGAATCTTGTATGCAGCCCAATTGAAAAAATTTTCCCAGACTTTGGCTGTGGTCACATAAATATAAATTCTTATTGGAAATACCACTACATACAATGTAGTGTTTTATATATCATTTTGGGGGACAACAAGACTGCAAAAGCAGTCACTACTTCACTACATAGAGAAGCATCCATATACCTGCCAACTGCCATGCCTCTTGGGCCAAGGCAGTGAAACGTTCATGCCTGGTAAGAATTCAGAAAATTGTGATAATTATTCTCAACTATCCCCATTATTTTATGGTAGTGTCATGACTATAAATTCCTAAGAAAATTATCTCAAAAATTCAAGAATAACAATCTCCATGAAGGTATATCAGCATGCTGTGGTGCTTTTGAGAGTAAGATACAAGTTGGTCAACAGAGACCAGACTCACTCTGGTAGCTACACAACTACTGTAACTCTTGAAAATTTTAAGGTGCAAGTAAACGCAACTTTTGCTTCTCTTTGTACTATCATGTTATTTATACTAAATGTACTGTAGCTACCATTCTCTGCCCGCCAAAAGCTCAATTGCCCTTTAAAATTGCAGCATTCTCTTGCCTGGCATACTTTGGAGCCAATAACTGAACCATGTGGGACACCATAGTAGGAAGGTCATACTCATGGTTCCAGCCCCATTCCTCACGAGCATTGGTGTCATCCAAGGCATCAGGCCAGCTATCAGCTGTAAAAATAAAAATATCAATTGAACCTCCTGCAAGTTGACACAAGTACATGTAAAAGGTAATAGCATCTGTACATCAGTACAAGAAGGCTGTAATTTCTATTATAGTCATGTAACATTTGGAATTCAGCAGGAAATAAGAAAGAGATGTAAAGTAACACAGCAGCCAATCTTATTGTCAAGTTTCTTCCAAAGGCACTGTATATTCCCCTGAAAAATCAAATGACTATTTTGTTGGAAGTTAAAGTGCTACTCAAGGCTGAAATTTTAATGACTTATTTGATTGCACATTCAAAATAAGGAAGAATGTCGCTTATTTCGCGTTCATAGCTCTTTTGGTTACAGAGATATTCAAGACTTTTAATTATGCAAATTAGCAAAAAATGACGTCACAACAAGACAAGGGCAAAAGAGGCCAACAATGTTTTACGTATAATTCTGTTTGGGATATTTAAATTCACTTAAAACTTGGTAATAACAAAGAAGGACCAAAACCGCAACCTCTGACATGTTTATTACTGTTTCCATGGTAACGCTATTGACACTAGGGCTGTCTGTTTAAAAAATAGGAAAAATCTGAAACTTATTCACCTACAAGTGAAGTACTACAACACTTTGCCAAAATACTCTGGGTTGTGTTGACAAATAAATCAGGAAGTTTCAAAGACTTTCACAACTTAGGGAATATTTCACAGATTTTACCTATTTTTCCAGGAATCACTTCTATAGCCAAACGTGTTACCATGGAAACACTAATTAGCATATGGATGTTTGAAGCCTTGGTCCTTCTTTGTTATTACCAAGTTTGAAGTGAATCTAATTATCCCAAACAGAATTATACATCAAACATTGTTGGCCTCTTTTGCCCTTGTCTTGTTGTGACGTCATTTTTTGCTAATTTGCATAATTAAAAATCTTGAATATCTCTGTAACCAAAAGAGCTATGAACGCGAAATAAGCGACATTCTTCCTTATTTTGAATGTGCAATCAAATAAGTCATTAAAATTTCAGCCTTGAGTAGCACTTTAAACTACAATTAGCCATTATTGTCTATTTTGTACATCCTAGCATATGTTAAAAGGTAGAAAAGTAATGCAGTCATATAGGTACAGGCAATATATGACTCACAAGCACAAAGTGATGACACTAGAGTGTGCAATAGGAATGTACATAATTATAATAGTTGGATATCATTATAAATTTTATGGATCAGTGTTGCAATAGTTTGGCTTTATAAGTTACAGAAAGTGTTTTCTATTTGCATAAAAATTACTCTTAGGCAAATCCCATGCTAAGTTAGAAATAATCCTAGCTGCACGGCAATGTACGTAAGGCCACTAAGCATATAACAACCGACCCACACCAGCACCACATAAGTTACAGATGGAAGGATAACCTGAAAATCTAAATCTAAGAGCATATAGCTCTACGTAAGAACACCATGCACTTTTTATATTATTCACAAAATCACATACCAATAGCTTGTCTCTCGTCTGGCTCGTATTCAATCTCAAGTTGTGGCACATACTTCTGAAGCTCATCAGCAAGTTCTTCAGGTGTAAAGTTGATAGCACTAAGATTATAAGTCCGCCTTAGTAAGGTTTCTTCAGGAGCTTCTAGCAGCTCCACTGTTGCTCTCAAACAGTCTGGGAGGTAGATCATAGGCATGCGTGTGTCTGGTCGCAGGTAGCACTTGTATTTTCCAGTGCGCAATGCTTCATGGAAGATCCACACAGCATAGTCTGTTGTTCCCCCTCCTGGTTGACTGTCTCCTGAGATGACACCAGGAAACCTGGCAGATCGGTAATCAAGGCCATATCTATGGTGGTAGTACTGGTGGAGAAATAATAATGATCAAAGTGTTATGAGACTGCACAACTAACAAGTGCTAGGAATGGCAGTTGGTTAATAATATCTAATTTGAGGGGACATAAAAGAACCCTGGGATGCTGATACACTGGTCTTCAGGTCTAACTACAATACTTCACAGATGCACGGGACAAAAAGCTACCTCATGGATGTGCCCAATGTGCATAATCCATTATTATTATTATTATTATCATTATAATTATTATTATTATTAATATACTTCGGAGGATTCTGGAATCACAGTGCTTTTCTCAAAACTAAAAAAATGATCAGAAAGATTTAGAAGATAGATAGATAGGCAAAAAGCAAAAAAAGCTTACCTCTCCAAGTAGTTCCATATGCACTTTTGCCACTCCATAGATAGTCTTGGGTCTCTGAATTGTGAGATCTGGTGTAGGGTTTCCTGGTGTCTCTGGACCAAATGCTCCTATTGTGCTTGGTGAGAACAGACGCAAATTGTATTTACGACAAGTCTCTATGATGTTATGAAACCCATTCACATTAACTTGAAGAGCTTGTTCAACATTTTGTTCTCCAACAGCACTTAGAATGGCACTGAAATGGACAACCCAGTCAATCTGGTGGTTAACAACAAGGGCTTGCAGGCTCTGGGCATCAAGGACATCAGCATACACATATGGCCCTGTGGGGCAAAACAATAGACAATCGCATTAGGCATGGTTTCCAATTTGCTGCATTCCTGCATATACATACTAAAGGGACTGGAAAACCTCACCTTCATTTCTATAGCATGATTCATTTAATTAGTTTTGCAATAGCACTATTTATTTATATGCAATTATCCTCACAATAATTTTCACTCGAAGGCGGTGAGGCATCCAGGTAGAAGAAGTAGAAGAAAAGTAAAGATTAATTAATTCCATACATAATGTACATACCCTCGGCTAGCACTTCGGGAGTAGCTTTAGCAATATCCGACATAACCACACTTTCTGGGCCATACTTGGACCTGGAATGTGAGATGATATTAAGAATGCAGTAGCTAATATGTCAGTAGCTATACAAAAGCACTCCTTTTTTGGTCTAGGTTCTATGCTCGCGCGCTGCCCGTTTGTCAGCAGTATACGTTAATGGATGGTATGAGGGTCATTAAATATTAACAGACCACACAATAGCAGCCTGTTATTTTTTGTGGACCTATAAATTCATCCATAGCTAGCAACTATTTATCTAATGTTACGGCTACATTTTTGTAAAAATAAGGCATGAATGGGCTAAAATTATCCATATATTATACAGCATTTAAACGTTCATTTAATGAATGCTCTTAACTATAGAGTATACGCTTAAATAGGGCTACGTGTAAATACGTACAGGCTGTCGACTGAATAAACAAAAAATCTATAGTAAAACTCCCGAAGAAAAAATGCCTGAAAATACATTTCTTTCGTGAATATCTTGTTCTTACGTAACCATAAATTAATGATACAAGCAAAACAGGTATAAACATGAGAACCAGACACGATCGTCTTCGTTAGTAAGACTTAAGCTTATAACTTAATAGGTCAGACGCCCGTCTGACGAAAACTTACCGAAGGATTTTTGCGAGCCCTCTTCCAAGCTGCCCAAGACTGCCTGAAATGAGCAAAACAATGCATTAACTGGCACTATTTACTTTAAAATATAGCATTTCATAGGTGAATTGTCCTGTTTATTTCATACTAATGGAAAGATGTTTCCCAGTTTCGATAGATGAAGTCATCTTCGATAAAGTAACTACTATAACTTAATATTAGCATTCTCGTCGCCAATTCGCGTTTTTTCTGGAAGAATGTGGTTCAATAGAAGACTGTCAAACCTCTAACAAATCCATCCGTGAAGACCACGCCGCCGCTAAGCAAATTGCATCACATTTCTCACTAGAATTCACCTGTTATAAGAACACGAGGTGGTCGCGAACTGCTATGGTAGAATCTTGAAGCTTGATTCAGTCCTTGCCAGAGAAACTGCGTCAATTTTAGGTTCCTTGACAGCATAATACGTATCGAGTACAATCCGAAATCACTTCTTCCTTCTTCGTGATGTGGTTCTTGCAATAGTATTTCAAATATGAATTCATTATCCGGTACTATCAAGGCTTCCAAAATTGCGAAGGCGTCTAGTCGGGTGAGGCGTGACGGAGGTGTGTGTCATGAATGAGCCAATCAGAAGACGCATTTTCTAATTTCCATAATTACTCTCGTACCGGAAGAACTCGTGAACAGCTTGCGGGTTTATAATGACGTAGCAGGAACGAAAAGGCAAGTGCGGTTTTACACGCGCACAAGCATTCGTGACTGGTTGTTCTTTAGCCAAACACAGAGATAAAACTAGTGCTCGGTATGCGTACGTCGAGTGGTCTTCCAAAAAGTAATGCGTACGTGACCAGCCGTAACAAATACCTGCAAAGTAGGAACACTTTTATACAAAATATCATAATATTCACTTCCGGGAAACAGGCCAAACGTTTGTCTGTTCTGCCACTTTCAATATTCTGCAAACTCCAAATTTACATTTCCAAACAACGCCAAACCAAACTGCGTTTTGGAAAACACCCAGAGCTGTTCCCTCGTTTGATTGACGGAAGCCAAACCGTGGTTAATAAGTAAAAGCAGTGAGATCATAATAGCCCCTAGCTATCTGTAAGGGGTAGCGATATGGCCGGGGTAGTAGGGTCTGTTAGCGATTTTATCGTGCACTTTTGCGTACAGGCACCAAACTTGGCACACGTGTTCCTTGGGTGATACCAAACAGATTTAGAGGGGGGTGCCACAAATGTTCGCCCTAGGGGGAAGGGGAGGGGGCATTTTGTCCAATTTAAAAATGAGGGATCTTTTTGGGGCTGCAAAGACCGTACAGGCATCAAACTTGGCACAAATGTTCCTTGGGAGATACCAAATATCATTTAGAAGGGATGCCACATGTTTGCGCTAGGGGGGTAGGGAGGGGTAATTTTTGTCCGAATTAGGCATGGGGATCTTTTGGGAGCCGCAAAGACCGTACAGGCATCACATTTGGCACAAATATTCCTTGCGTGACACCAATCAGATTAAGAGGGGGATGTCACAAATGTTCGCCCAATGGGGGTGGGGTGGGGCAATTTTGTCGAATTCTTGTTGAGCTTCATAGACCATACAGGCAAAATATTACTTAGACTAAAGAAATTAAAAGGGGGTGTCACAAATGTCCGCCCAAGGGGGATGGGGAGGGGCATTTTTTTCCGAATTAGCATTGGGGCCTTGGGAGCCGCAAGACCGTACAGCACCAAACTTGGCACACATGCCTTTCTTTGGTGATACCAAACTGATTCAGAGGGGGCGCCACAAATGTTCGCCCTACAGGGGAAGGGGAATGGGAATTTTGCCCAAATCAAGCCATAGGGTCTTTTTGCTACAAATCTTTATTGGCCTGAAACCCAAACAAGTTCCGACACAAAAAGTTTGCCAAAGAGGGAGAGGGGCAAAATTTCCATTAAGAGGAGTTGAGTCCAAAGGCACCAGACCTAGTGCATAAATTGCCTTGAGACTGAACAGGTGCATAGTTCCGTGATGGGAGGTTGGACTTGTCGCACTTGCAGCGCCCGCTGGTGCATTTGCCTTTGCAACCGCACTTCAGTAGCTCGAACACACTCTTGAAGCCGGTTGGAGTCCAAAGGAACATTTGTGCCAAGTTTGGTGCCTGTACGGTCTTTGCAGCCCCCAAAAGATCTTTCATGTCTAATTTGGACAAAATGCCCCTCCCTCCCCCCTAGGGCGAACATTTGTGGCACCCATATCCCCCTCTTAAACTGTTTGGTATTACCAAGGAACATTTGTGCCAAGTTTGGTGCCTGTACGGTCTTTGCAGCCCCCAAAGATCCCTCATGTCTAATTTGGACAAAATGCCCCTCTCCTCCCCCTAGGGCGAACATTTGTGGCAACCCCCTCTAAAACTGTTTGGTATCACCCAAGGAACATTTGTGCCAAGTTTGGTGCCTGTACGGTCTTTGCATCCCCAAAAGATCCCTTATGTCTAATTTGGACAAAATGCCTCTCCCCCCTAGGGCGAACATTTGTGGCACCCCCCTCCAAAACTGTTTGGTGCCTGTACGCAAAAGTGCACGATCCGAAGGTTTTTTGACCCCAACAGACCCTACTAGGTGTAAATCCGAGACTTGCCGAGACGGCGAGACCCAAGTTTTCAGAAACCGAGCCCGAGACTTATGACAAATTTCAAAATCCGAGTCCGAGCCTTTCCGCATCGTCTCCCGGGAAAAATTCAAGACGACTGCCATACATTTACTGTATTTCTCCCGGGAGGATTGCACGAAATTTCGCCTTTTAAGGCAGTCTCAAATTTATTGAGTCTTGCTTTGCTTGCAAGTCAGATTAATAAAATAAAAATTCGAGACTCCGAGACCGCGGTAGAAAAATCCGAGACGGTGAAAATTGCGAGGAAAACGAGACTCCGAGACGTGCTAAAAAAACGCCGAGATTCCGAGATTTTGCAATATTTTAGCGAGACTTTCCAAATTTTAAGGTACCCATCGTTCCCCCTAGCTATCAAATGCGCGGCGTTTACATGGGCGAATTTTGTTGCGCGACCTCAAAATTCAATGTTGCGATTCGCGATTTTTAGCTGTCAATTAAACCGACAGTAACCGAAACGCTGGATTCGGCTTCTATACTTCAGTGAGTCGACATTGATTGCCAAATCAGCTAAAATGGTTTTAAGCTATACTTTGGCTTCCTTGCCTCGAATGTTTAACTTTCTGGTTTAAGGAAATTGACATTACAATTTTCTTAATGCGTAAAATCGCCAACCGGGCGCCCAGTCGCAACAAAGAATTTTGAGTAGCAATGCATACGGTGGTAACACATCAAATATTTACCGGGCGTGCAGTGGCGTGGCGAGGCTTTCAGCCAAATCACTCTTCGATACTAGTATATATATAGAATGCAATATCGTGAGTCAATTATGTATTATGACCGCGTTTCATTAATGGGTTCATGAGAGGATTTCCCAATGAAACGGCCTGGCTTTTTTAGATTGAGTATTTCGAAATATTCAAATAATCCTGAAACATTTGTCAGCTAAGCAAACGGGTGCGAAGATGTGTTTGAGGATTTCGAAAGAAGGCGTAGTGCATTTCACTTTCGAAGATTAATTCGATATGCTTGTACACTACCTGCTCTGTATTGTGGTATTTATTATAGAATCCCATGCTATGACTCTATCTCGCGCGCTGATTGGCTAAAATGGAGGGAGATTTTTTGTGGAATTACATGGCTGCAAAAGTAGAATCTAATGACAACACAGGACGCCCACGAAACTACCGTCGATTTCATCTAAGCGAAAACACTTGAAAAGAAAAACGCCACTAATTAGGGGCGGTACCTCAAAGTTTTGATGTCTAAAATTAGACAGTTTGGCGCTTCAAACTTTGGCGTTTGGCGCATCAAACTTTGACATTTGCCAGGTTAAAAGCTTCAAGTGATTCAAACTTCGGTTTATAATTACGTCCAAAAGCATTTCTACGAATTATCATGTTTTCCCCGCCGAATCTGGCTCATATTCTAACGGTTTGGTAAATTTACCGTAATGTTTACATGCCAAAACCACAAAGTTGGCGTGGCAAACGTCAAAGTTTCACGTGCAAAAACTTTGAGAACCGCCCCTAATTAGTGGCGGTTTTCTTTTCAAGTGTATTCGCTTAGATGAAATCGACGGTAAATTTCTACGAAACTAGTAGTATCTATTTAGATAGTGAAGTGCTCGGAGGCAGGAAGCTACTCTTTCTAGAATGGGATTTGTTTCCTAGTGTTTAAAATGTTAAAATACACTATTAATGCACCTATCAATGTTAAGCCCGTGGGGGCTTGACAGGCCTTTTGCCCCATGGTGTGGACTTTGACCTTCAAGGCAAGAGATAATTGGGCACTAGAGAAGTTCTCTGCATGTTCAAGATGGCATTTAGATGAAAAGGTATGCATGCATGTATGGTGAATGCATAAATCCAGATGCATTATCAAGACAAATTCATCCAACCTGATTAATGATGTGTATATTGCCATTATTTGTAAAAGCTTCTGCTTCCTTTTTGTAAAGTTTTAATTTTGAATGAAAAGATGAATGTGTGGTTCCAGAAATTATCCATACCCCCCTACGGAAGGGATTGGAAATTCCAGAGGGGCGGGGGGGGGGGGGTCACTTTTCAACACCCTTCCGTGGAGGGGTATGGATATTTTTTTGGAACCACACAATAATGACGTATTATTTAGGAGTAGTTCTCAATGAAAGTGTAACGGCAGCTAGCCGATTCCTCCAGTTTGATTGACATTTTATTATGTTTCGTTTGTCACACTGCTACGTGATTTGACACGGTTCCGCCCAAAACGGCATGTTCGCGAGTCCTATGAGTTAGTTGGTTTTGTTAGTGACAGACTTTAGTCGTTTCGTAGTTTGTCGCTAATATTTGGAAATTGGTTTTATCAAGAACTGGCAAGCGGGATTGTTATGTAAGTAATCTAATTATTATGTTAGTATTAGCTTTAGCGTTATTGGCTTTGCGCAATATTTTCGCCTAGTTTTCGCGTTGTATATCATTAGCATTTTACTTTGGAATCTATGAATATCGCGCTTTAAGTATATACTAGCTGATGCCCGTGAAAAATTCACGGAGCGTAAGGGGAAATTTATTTTACTTAAAGTGTTCTCTGTTTAAAAAAAAAACGGGAAAAAAATCACAATGGCCATATGGATGTGGGGAGGGGTTCATGATTTGCCCCTTCCATAAAACGGCTGGATTTACATTACTAATAACCTCCCATCAGCATGAGCTGATGCCCGTGAAAAATTCACGGAGGGTAAGGGGGAAATTTATTTTACTTAAAGTGTTCTCTGTTTAAAAAAAAAACGGGAAAAAAATCACAATGGCCATATGGATGTGGGGAGGGGTTCATGATTCCCCCTTCCATAAAACGGCTGGATTTACATTACTAATAACCTCCCATCAACATGAGTACCCCGTCCCACCCACCATGCCGAAATAAATGAAGTGAGCCCAAAATAAGGACCATTTTTACTTGGGACTAAGATTTTTTTTTTAGTTTAGATTATTTATATTTTTCGGCTTTTTCCTCGCTTAAAAAATAGCTTGAATTAGGGACCGGTCATTATTTATGTCGGAGAGGGGGGCGGAGGAGAAAATACCTGTGATCCAAAAAAAATTCAAGAACCCCACCTGATAGCAATGATTGTTTTCGGCTGCCCCCTCTGATAGACTGAAACATTTCAGGACCCCCCTTCCCCTCCATATGTCAGTCAAAATGATTCAAACAGGTCCTTTGGTGAAGGGAGTCCAAATCCCATTTCTCAGTGTAAAAGTTTCGCAAGATCCCAGTCCTGAAGTTTTTTTTCACAGAAATCCCAGTCAAAGTTTTCAAAATCCCAGCGTTAAAAAGTGACTTTTAGACATGTGTACAGAGTGTTTGTATTGCAGTCGTAGGGCAAAATTTTAAAAGCAGATCACAAATTTTTAAAGCCACTCTTTACATACATTGATATTTGATTGTTGGTTCAGTTAAAGGCAAGTTGACCTTTCTTAACATTTTTCCCATTTCTAGTTCTATTGGCCAAATCCTAGTCCCAGTGACTCCAATCCCATTTTCCAAGCCTAACATAAGGTGTCTCACAATAGCTGTCATGGCAAGTCACTAAAACCTCCTACCTCACTCTCTTTCCTGGAGCCAGTATCAGGGTCTCTTAAAATGCTAAGAGTGTTAAGATTGAGTAGATGGCGAGCGCGTAGCGCGATCCGAAATTTTTTCAGACTTTTTGCTGATATAGACAAAATAATTGTTTCTCGAGACCCCCTTAACTGCCATTTTCCCCTTTAAAGACCCTGTTGAGGCCACATTTGTAATAACCTGCCACATTTGTAATAACTGCCACATTTGTAATAACATTGTGCCACATTTGTAATAACAGCCACATTTGTAATAACATTGTGCCACATTTGTAATAACTGCCACATTTGTAATACCACTGTGCCACATTTGTAATAGCGGACCTCCCAGCGGAGCCCCATAGCTACATGCAGGCAGAAAGGAAACAACACACAAGAGGCAACATCGCTAGGTGACCAAACTTGGGTAAAGTTATTTTAGAGGCAAGAGGGGTACACCACCAAGGTCACGTGGCATGGCGTCATCGATGACGTCATCGAAACTTGAAAAATCAATTTCTCGAGAAGGCAACATCGCTAGGCGACCAAACTTGGATTAGGTTATCATGGAGGCAAGGAGGGTGCACCACCGAGGTCACGTGGCATGACGTCATCGATGACGTCAACGATAACGCCAAGCTTTAAAATAGGTAAAGAAGATTGGGAGCTACTTACAGGTTACAGGAAAAAAAGTGGAAAACAGCCATTATATGCCAATACTTGCATGGCTATACATCACTAATTAAAGGGACATGGTCACCAAAAACATCATTAAAAACCGGAACCGGACCAGGCACAAGGTCCCACGTGGTGCGCCTCCGTTCGGTCTCTTGCAACTCAGGTTTCACTGTGCAACGCTAGACATATACCCCGCTGCTTCAAGAAGAACCAGAACAACAAGCCAAAAAGACATCTGGCGCTGTTTGGTGAGAACACTAACAGACAACAGTAAATGAATTATCTGTGTAGAAATATGGTAGAGTGTTTTTCGTTGTCACAAAGATAATATATAGATTCAGGCCCAGCCAAAAAGCGGAGCTCGAATCAATATATTACTGTCATCGAGGTATCGACTTTTCCAGTTTTGATGACGTTCCACGTGACCTTGGGGTGCACCCCCTCAAGGTCAAGTGTGTGTATCGTATTATTATATGTATCTCCAACAAAAGCCAATTCTTTGACTTTTTCGATAGTTTTTAGAGTGATACTTTATTTTAAATACGTCAGTCGGTATACAGGTAGTACTTTAGATATTTGACATCGAGGGAAAAATACTGCACGCAAATAGTGAAAATCGACCTTTTGCTTTGAAAGTCGTATCATATTTATCAGAGCCAAACACTGGATGGAACCACTTGAGCC
Source organism: Scolanthus callimorphus (assembly GCA_033964015.1). Classification (NCBI taxonomy): domain Eukaryota; kingdom Metazoa; phylum Cnidaria; class Anthozoa; order Actiniaria; family Edwardsiidae; genus Scolanthus; species Scolanthus callimorphus. The sequence goes on along the minus strand of JAWWUD010000016.1, from coordinate 1,998,297 downwards.
TGTCATCCATGGCTTAAGGGGAATTGCGCCTTATAAGATAACTGTAGATAAGGCGAAATGGTTAACCAAAACTTGATATAGTTTGGTCACCTAGCGATGTTGAGATATACTTTTCTAGTTTGATGATGTCATGCCGGACGAACGCAGGCAGATACCGGACGAACGAACGAACGAATGCACAAACCGGTTTTTTTTTTCCTTTCTGCCTGCATGTAGCTATGGGGCTCCGCAAGCGGGCGCCTTTGGCACCCGCGGGAGCTCCGCTATTACAAATGTGGCACAGTAGTATTACAAATGTGGCACAATGTTATTACAAATGTGGCTGTTATTACAAATGTGGCACAATGTTATTACAAATGTGGCAGTTATTACAAATGTGGCAGGTTATTACAAATGTGGCCTCAACAGAACCCCCTCGTGTTCGTTTAAAAAATTTCAGGGCCCCCCATTTTCTCCCCCCCCCCCCCCCCCCCCCTCCGACTTAAATAGTGACCGGTCCCTTAGAACTTAGCCCAAAGTGAATCTTTTCCAACAAAAACATGCCCACTGGAGGGATTTCCTCCTTCTCTTCGGGATTGTGTCCTTAGTTTTGCGATAGAGCCGTCAGGTTTTATACTTAAAGAATATTATTCATGACTTTATCACGGACTTTGTTTTGTAAATGTGTAATTTCGACTTAGCATGACTTGTCCTGTTTAGTAACATGCATGCGGCATAACATTGCTGGTTTCCATTATGTGATGGCTGTGTTTCTGGGTATACAGTACCATGCAGGCTTCCTCTGTCTGTGATGGCTGTATCACTGAGTACAGTACCATGCAGATGTAAGACGGTGATAGTCACCAGTTTGTAATGGCTGGAACAGTACCATGCAACTTGGAGGTAGCTGGTTTGCCCTGGAGGGCCACACTGGCATGTTATCAATGAGGATGTATTTGATAATTACACCTTGAGGTATGTTTCTTATTGTTAGAAGCACTCCTTTCTGGACTAGATCATACAACAAATCCACACAAATAAAACTATCAAGCGCGTGCTCCGAGGGAAGCAAGGTAGTGTGTACGTTTGTTGAAACTTGAATGAAAATTTTTCTCAGCTCAAATCTTTCAAGTTAGAATTATCCCTGCACATTCCTGTATGTAATCTGTACGAGAACCATTTAGGTTTCAATGTCTTTGGTGCTTTCGGCTGCGCGAACCGAGTTCTTTTTTAGTTTCTGTGGGAGAATTCAACATGGCGGCGATGGCGGCTTTGTCCCTCGCTTAAGAAATCGCTTGAATTAGAACTTAGCCCGAGGTGAATCTTTTCCAACAAAAACACGCCCATGGTCCAGATTTCCACCTTCCCTTCGGGTTTGCGAACTTCTTTTGGCGGCACAGCTTCAGGGCTGAGCGGAGCGAGTGTCGACACGATTTTCCTTACGGTATTAATATATAGATATATATTTAAGCAATAAAAGTACTTTCCGCGTGCTCTCTGGTTTCTTACAAACACGAGGGGGATGTTGAGAGAAGTGATCAAAACTTGAAAGACACGAGCCGAAGGCGAGTGTCTTTCAAGTTTTATCAGTTCGACCAACATTCCCCGAGTGTTTGTAAGAAACCAAGAGCACGCAGAAAGTATTTTTATTGCTTTTAGAAAATAACATACACACGCGCGACAGCGTTGCGTGACAATCGTGTTTCTCAGGTCTCTTACAAACACGCTTTTTAACCAATCAGAATGCGCACATTCACAATACAACATAGGTGTTATTTTCTAAATTAGTTTAGAATGTTCGTAAGATTACCTTTGATTAGGAACTGCAATAATTGCACTCTATTTTATAACGTTCGTATGAGTTCCTCTCACGATTCTAGTTCGTGATTTTGTTATCAATTGGAAATCGTTTCGCCCTTTACATGTATCGTGACTCGATTTCGGTACTCGAATTTTTTTTCTGCTTGTAGGTTTTCTGAAAACTTACCCCGTACAAAAAAAGTAGTTTCAATTTCTACCCCCTTCGAAAAACGGCTATTTTAAATTTTACCCCCCCTCCCCCTGCGCGCTAATCCAAGCTAGTATCAGTCTCCTATTTTCCAAATGGCGTCTAAAGTAAGTACGATTGTTGACGAGGATGTACCGGTAGAACAAGCTCTAAAATGGCAAGAAAAGAGAAGAGAAGTTCAGCAGAAATCATCCGGATTCAATACAGTGTTCTGCGTTTCACGCAATCGCACTCAATCTCAATCCTAGCCTGTTGAAAATTTGCATGACACTGAAATGCACCCCCAAAAGTTTCGCGTGTTCTAAAAATTTACCCCAAAATTTTTCGACGTTCTGCAAAATTTACCCCCCCCCCCCTATAAAACCACCAGCCCCCCCCTGCGACGTAATTAACGAACAGTCCCTTAGCTATATTTTTCGTTGATTTATGCTTTTAGATATATTTCCCTTAGCTCACGCTATTAGGTTGGAATGATCGCAATGTAATGCTTTTATCTTTAGTTAAAACACTTTGCATGTATTTTGTATTTAAGTTTACGACTCTATCGACTCTGATTATGATAGTTAGCTGATATCGCGACATTCGAATCGTCGAACCATTGTACTTTGTCGTGGATTTCAATAAACCTTTTAAATCATTGGGAGCCTGTAATTTACACCCGTCCATTTTCGCCGGTGCGACAGTTCATTCAATTCGTTTCGTGATTGGGCTGCCGTAACAGAAAGTGTTTCATAAGTGATAGAGGTAAGGAATATGTAGATTTATTCGTGGAGTTGTTGTAGTGATTTTCAAATTGTGTAAATAGTGTACATACTGTAAATATTGTTAATAGGCTCTTTTCTATCAACATCCACTGTAAATTTAATCGTTGTTTGATATAAATATCATTATTAACTACTTACTAACCGAGAGTGAGGGCATTAATACGTGAAATATCAAACTGAGGTTTTGGCGTTGATACGCCAAAACCGAGGTTTGATATTTCACGTAATGCCCGAACGGTCGAGGTTAGTAGTTTATTATATGGCACTTTTTCTTCAAATTTTTTACGAACCGGAAGTCGCCTCGTTCATTTTCCCGCCGAAAACTCAGACACGCGCCCGCGTCGCGCTCGAGTTCATTCAGAGTTGTTCATTCTCTGAGGCCTAGTTTATACGTCGTATTTCGGACGAATTTAATTGAGACGAATTTAATTATCGCAATTAAATTCGTCTGAAATGCGACGTATAAAACGAAACTAAAAGGTCGAAAATTAAATTCGTCCAAGACGTTGTATACGTCGACCCCGGACGTATACAACGTCTGAAGTATGTCTTCGTTTTATTTTATTCGTCGTATAAAACGAACCTCCATTTTATACGTCGCACAGACGATTTAATCGATCAATTAAATTCGTCTAATTAAATGCGACGTATGAACAAGGCCTGAGTCAAACTGATAGAACAAACTCGTGTGTGCGAACCACGCCAGACCTGCTCAAAAGTAATCAATCTCTTATGGATATCAAATACTTCAGAATCGATTCTTTACAGCTATTTTAGCGAGCTCCAGCGCGGGCCGAAGGCCCGCGCAAGCGGAGCACCATACCTAAGGGAAAAACGTATACCATCGAGTTGATTTTTGAACGTCACGGGCATTTTGGATCATTTTGATGACGTCATTGATGGCGTGAGGGAACGTGTCTTTGGTGTAGAGTTCCTCTGATGGTCTTTGAAAGTTTGTCCAAGTTTGGCTTCTAGAGAAGCTATGCTTCTAGAGAAGATATGATTTTTTCTTTATTTTTCTGGTATTAAACCTATAGTGTCCGCCGTCCGTCCGCCGTCCGTCGTCCGTGTACACATGGGAACCCTGTGGTATGCAAAGAAAAAATTATATCTCCTCAAGGGAACATGCTAAGACAGCCATACTTGGGATATTTTGTCTATGTCACAAGGGGGGTGCTGTAGCACGGTCACGTGATGTGACGTCATCGATGACGTCATCTATGCTTGAAAAATGAATATCTCGTGAAGAGAAGACTCTAAAACAACCAAACTTGGGTAGTGTGGTCTAGGTCACCAGATGAGCGAAATGAAGTGGTCACGTGATGTGACGTCATCGATGACGTCATCTATGCTTGAAAAATGAATATCTCGTGAAGAGAAGACTCTAAAACAACCAAACTTGGGTAGTGTGGTCTAGGTCACCAGATGAGCGAAATGAAGTGGTCACGTGATGTGACGTCATCGATGACGTCATCGATGACGTCATCTATGCTTGAAAACTGAATATCTCGTCAAGAGAAGACTCTAGAACAACCAAACTTGGGTAGTGTGGTCTAGGTCACCAGATGAGCAAAATGAAGTGGTCACGTGATGTGACGTCATCGATGACGTCATCTATGCTTGAAAAAATAATATCTCGTGAAGGGAAAACTCTAAAAGAACCAAACTTGGGTAGTGTGGTCTAGGCCACCATATGATCGAAATGAAGTGGTCACGTGATATGACGTCATCGATGACGTCATCTATGCTTGAAAAATGAATATCTCGTGAAGAGAAGACTAAAACAATCAAACTTGGGCAGTGTGGTCTTGGTCACCAGATGAGCGAAATGAAGTGGTCACGTGATGTGACGTCACCGATGACGTCATCTATGCTTGAAAAATGAATATCTCGTCAAGAGAAGACTCTAGAACAACCAAACTTGGGTAGTGTGGTCTAGGTCACCAGATGAGCAAAATGAAGTGGTCACGTGATGTAACGTCATCGATGACGTCATCTATGCTTGATAAATGAATATCTCGTGAAGACTCTAAAGCAACCATATAAACCATGTACACATGGAATCCCTTTCATTCACATAGAAAATTTTATAACCAGGAGCTCCGCTTTTAGCCAGTGGCTAAATCTATATATTATGATGTTTGTTTAGTCATTTGGGAGAAACGTTTGAGGGAGTTGAACAGAAGATCCAAACGGCAAGCAACCGGGAAGCAAGTCTTCGACGTCAGCTCCACAACTTCAAGTTTTATTTAGTCCCATTGTGGGGAAAACATTGCTCCTTTTGCATTAGCAAAAGGCTTTTTATAAATCCGAAAGAAGAGTTAAACGTGAAGAAGTTCTTTGCCACAAGCTATCCTTACTGAACATTGGACGAAGGCGAACATGCTTCACTTGACAATATTAAACTTAAAGTTTTCAAGAAAAACAACTTTAGTTTCGTAACAGCTGCAAACGTGTTATTCGAAAACTCATTTGAGATCTACAACAAGGAACCAGAACTGGATTGAACAGGATTGATAATAACAGAACAATGCAATGGTTATTTTAGCCGACTATATATTCAGGAATGGGTTTTGTGCAAAAGCGAATGTCAAGTAAGAATGAATTTAATCGAGGAGATGGAGAGAAAAAATAAATCAACGACTTCACTAAGTATCAGCTATCGGTAGCACAAAGTTTGAACTCGCTTTCTGTTATTATTTTTAGCTCTCAAGTTTCTTCAAACGCTAATAAATTTTGACCTTTTGTAGCTTTTACCTTTTGCTGCTATTCTCCCTTTTCTTATTTTCTCCGGATAGACTCGAATTTATAGCTTAGAGCAACTTTTGGCTCTGCTTTGCCTTTTGTACTAAACAGATTCAGGCCTTGATTTTCCTCGTCACAAGTTAGATTTGTATTATACTGTGTTAAGTATTCCTTGTTGTGAATTGCGCTGAAAATCTCCCTTTTGAATTTATGTTATTTCAAGGAGATTAATTTTTGTCAGTCGTGAACTGCGAGCAGGCATTAAGAATTTCCATAATGCCCGTGGGCATTACGGAGAGTTACGCCCGCTCGTTAGCCAATCAGAGCGCGCGTACTATCGTTGCCATATAATAAATAGTATTAGTATTATCATTGAAAAGTACTAATGCTGTCAATTTGAGGTTATAACCATTTTGTGACACCAGCGTTTTATTAAACCCTGTGTATTTTAATACAACAGGGTCCAGGAAAAGTAAATGTGCAATGTGTGGGTCCAGAAATTATCCATACTCCCCCTACGGAAGGGGCCGGAAGGGATTGGAAATTCTGGAGGGGTGGGGGCCGGGGGGTCAATTTACTGATCTTTTCCATACAAATACTGTATTTTTCTTTGGTATTCGAGGGGTGGAGGGATCACTTTTCAACATATGGATATTTTTTGGAACCACACAATTATTATGTACAATAAAGGAGTTGTTGTGTGAAATATTTTCCCTGGGGCTTAACATTGATAGGTGCATAAATTGTATACATAATTTCGAATATGACCGATCAGTGTTATAATATATAGTTCAGTTGTATCTGACCTGAATGTTTCTAGAGTTGTTTGAGCCATGCACAGTGATTTGATTTCTGAGCTTCTCGGTAGTTACTTAATATCCAACTAAACTTAATATATGTTTCAGGAATTAGGTCAAAGGTTAGAATGTAAATTCTAAAGCAGGATTTGTCATTGCAGTACCTTGGATTCTGGTGTTGGTTGGATATTGTAGCTGTGTAGCCATTTTCGCATTTGATTCAGTTCCAATCTTCCAATAAATATCAGCCACATGATAGCTTCATAACAGACTTGACCATGCCATCGCTAGAATCGCATTCGAGCTGTAGTTCCGTTCCAAGCTCGCCACATAGATCCCGCGTAATCAATCGAACGTTCGGTAATCGAACTCAATCGAACACCAATCGTTCGATTGATTTTCGACTTGTTCGGCAATCGAACACAATCGAACTCACAGCAAAATCTTCACAATCGAACAAAATCGAACGTTCGGAAATCGAACTTTAAACATACTTAGATTTTTCTCCCTAAAGGTACCAAATTGGGAGTGGTTTTAACTTATTTTCATTAGCAAGAATGCCGCGAAGTGTCGGTATGCGCGATTCACGTAACCTCGTCAGCAATAGATTATGCAAGGAGCTAAGCCGGCATTCCCATGGGAAATCTTAACTCATTTAAGGCTGGCCAAACTGAGATTCGGGCCTTTCTTTAACCAGATACGAAAGCCGGTAAGTGTTAAGAGTTTTCGTCCCCACCCCCCTCCCCTTCGGCGACGTGGAAACCGCATTCACCCTGGCATAACGCGGACGCTGTCCGCATTCAGCCGCTCATTGCCTCGGCCAACCCATCTCCCATAACTTAATACTCGCGCGAGACAATGAGCGGCTTTGTCATGCGGATGAAAATGGTATACGATTTTGACTCCAAAAAGGTACCTACAAGTCCGAATATAGTGCAGAATTTTTAAAAGACCTGAGCTACCTACTAGACGTTTGAAGCTACAATAGCATGTAAAAGATTATGTGCTGAGACAATACACCAAATGTTTCACTCCAAATATGCTACCCTAACTAGCAGAGGCTTTTCCTCGGTAACTCGCTCTTTCGTTTTGTTGCTAGCGCTCGCGGTTTTGCTGTCGTGCGTTTCATTTGTTATCTCGCCCCGGCCAAAACAACTACGCGAATGTGTGACACGTGACTAACTTTGTAAAATTTTAAAAGACTGTACAGAAGAAAGCACTCATGCTCGCAGGTTACAATGTGGTAAAACATGTTTCTTTTTTACCCCCCAAAATGTACCAGAGGTACAAAAAAATTACATGAACCAAAAATCCCCTCCCCAAAGGTTTGGGAGTCCCCGTCTTTCTCCGGGAAATCCTGTCACACATTATTAATAATTACCGAACAAAATCGAACAATCCAATCTGTTCGATTGCTTGGTGTTCGATTTTGTTCGAAAATCGAACTCACAGCAAAGCTCGCGTTCGATTTGTTCGAGTGCCGAACAAATCGAACGATTGGTGTTCGATTGCGTTCGATTGATTTTTTGTTCGGATTTGTTCGATTGATTACGCCGGGATAGATCGAAGACGATAGATCAAAACCTCACGTTTCGTAAACTGTTGGACTTCTAGTTCCGTTCCAAACTCGTCCACAAATCGTGAAACTAAGCAAATTTCCGAGTGAATTCATCCCAACAAACTACTGAAAAACATCCACATAGATCGATAGATCAAACCCCACGTTTCGTAAACTGTTTGAGTATGCAAAGGACTTTGGAAGCCGGAAGCAATTAGTAGCCGTCTTCGCATTGCAAATGCTACGAAGGAATCTATAAGGGTGCATCGCCCAAAATCGAAATCGCCTCCAATCTCGTACCCAGAGCCCTCTTTTTGGCTTGCCGCTGGCCAAAAGATGACGGGCTCTGGGTACGAGGTTGAATCGCAGCATGTTCTCTAAAACGAATTGATGATTACTTTTTCCAAAGCCTAACCCAAAGCCTAACCCAAAACCTAACCCAAAGCCTAACCCAAAGCCTAACCCAAAACCTAACCCAAAACCTAACCCAAAACCTAACCCAAAACCTAACCCAAAACCTAACCCAAAACCTAACCCAAACCTAACCCAAAACCTAACCCAAAACCTAACCCAAAACCTAACCCAAAACCTAACCCAAAACCTAACCCAAAACCTAACCCAAAACCTAACCCAAAACCTAACCCAAAACCTAACCCAAAACCTAACCCAAAACCTAGGGTTTTGGCAAGTCAGAAGATTGATGATAATCGTCAATTCGAAGGCAATTGAGATTTGATGATAATCATCAATTCGTTTAGAGACCATGTTGTGAATCGCCTCCCGAATGAACGTCGTGCGCATGCGCGTGCCACAGGTAACCCGCAGGTAACCACAGGTAACCCACGCCGAATTTTCACGGAAAGAGATTCTGTTGCAAAAATGCATACCAACGTGCAAAGGAACGTGCAAAGCAGCAAGATTAGACTTGCTCTCCGTTCGCTGCGATAGCTCCGAGCAATTAAATTTCGTCGCTGCGCGACTCGAGCGATATCGGTTTTTCGCGTGAAATTTAGCGGAATTCCCTCGTCAGGCAATGGATTTACCTATGGAATCCTATGATATCTCTTTTTTTGTGTATGAGGACGAGATATCATAGGATTCAAGTATATTCAAAGCGTTCAGTCGGTAGATTCCGCCGAAAATAGCACTCAAAAAGACGATATCGCCCTCGTCGCTGCGCGACTCGTGCGATATCGCTTTTTTCGTGCTATTTTCTTAGCGGAATCTAGCCTCCTGAAGCTTTGAATAATCCTATAATATCGTATGATATCTCTTTTTTAGCATTAGAACACGAGATATCCCACCTGATATCCGTTACCAACTCTCGTCGAAAAACCGCCATTTAAATAATCCACGTGGCTTGGCGTAGCGTATTCACGAGTTAGTGGGCCAGATGTCACTCGCTCACTCGCTCGCTCGCTCGCTCATAACTCAAGTGTTAGCTCATGACGTCATCTAAACTAAACAAATTAATATCTCGACAACATCGCTAGGTGACCAAACTTGGACAAAGTTATCTTAGTGACAAGGGGGTCCAGCAACAAAGTCACATGACATTACGTCATCGATGACATCATCAAAACTAGAAAAAATAATATCTCGAGAACGGAATATCGCTAGGTGGCCAAACTTCGACAAAGTTATCTGAGTGACAACGGGCACCAATCACATGACATTACGTCATCGATGATGTCATCAAAACTAGAAAAATATATTTCGAGAAGGGAACATCGCTAGGTTACCAAAGTTAGTAATTATTTTCGTGACAATGGGGGTCCAGCACCAAGGTCACGTGGTATAACGTCATCGATGACGTCATCACAACTAGAAAATTGATATATCGGGAAGGGAACAGGACCAAAGTCCAAAACGAGTTGGATAAACAGTATCCACGATTTCACCGAGGCACTCGGTGCCTTTGATTCTTTCTAACACTAAATAATAGTATAATGTAGGGTTCAGGGTTGTTTGTTTAGATCACTGGTCCTATTTTATAACATTTTGTTGAAACAACCGTGACATAGCCCCTTTAAAGGATAAAAGGTGTTTGGTGCCTATTTTCAACACTTTTACTTCATTGCCTTTACAGTAAAAACTTTCCAACGGAAAAGGACATCAATAAAATGAGTCATGTTACTTTTTTTGCCGATTATGCGCTGATTATTTAATGCATATTTCGCAAAAGAAGCCTTTTTTGAATTTGCTCTCAAACAGTCTGGGAGGTAGATCATGGGCATGCGTGTGTCTGGTCGTAGGTAGCACTTCCAGTGTAGCATTTTCCAGTGTACAATCATCATCATCATCGTCATTCCCCTTTGATGGAGTCACTGACATCCTTGGGGCACGCCCGCTGCACGGAATGTCACATCCAGCAAGCGCATGAAATCGGTCTTCACCATCATTGTTCTTCTTGCTTCCGTTTCCATGCAATACTTCATGGAAGATAGAAATAACATAGTCTGTTGTCCTCCCCTTCTTTTGGTAGGTCGCCTGAGATGACGCAAGGAAACCTGGCAGATCGGTAATCAAGGCCAATCTATGGTAGTACTAGTGGAAGAATAATAGGCCAAAAACATAACTAAAACTCTAAAATAGGCGCGCACGTTATCTTTGCATCCATCGATACACTAGCGTACATACACCTGTTTCAATTAACGTTGCTCATGAAACCGTGTACCATGAACCATGCTTCATAAATCCTAATGATATAATTATCGCCTAAAACGAAGCAGTTCATGTCAAATCGTGTCTCAAAGTAGTAAACAAAGTGCCATTGGGTGGTTTTAGGCTAGTTTCATTTGCAAAATTCGAAGGAAAATACGAGAAATAGCGTCTTCATTATGATGCATGGTTCATGGTTTTACGTTTTACAGAGCAACGTTAATTGAAATAGGTGTATAATATACATACACTCGGCTAGCACTTCGGGAGTATTACCAATATCGTACTCTGGAATGCGAGGTGACCCTTGTGAGGTGACAAGACTACAGCAGCTATGCACTTTTCATGGTCCCAAAATATTTGTATTTAAATTCCTCTATCCATATTATGGCCACAGCCCTCACTTTCTCATTTTCGCAAGTGTAATATTTATTGCTTTTTTAACCTCTTTTAACCTTATTTTATTGACCTCTTTAACTTGAAGGATTCTGGCATTTATCTAAAGAAATTTTTATAATTTAAAGACAAGCAAAATCACGTAGTTCCGGAAACGAGATCGTGCCAGTCGTCTCGACCTTGAATAATGCGATTTCGTTCCGGAACTATCCTACTGCCAATGAGAAGGCGCTAAATTCGTCATTCAATGATAGGAGGCCCCGAAGTTCCGCCTTTGGGACTGACGTTTTTGATGAGAATCAAAACTGAGAATCCTAGTGAGTGTCCCCAGGGTGAAGTTTCAGCAAGAAACAGAGCAAGACAAGTCACTGAGGCAAACCAACTACCGTTGAAATAACCCAAATACGACTTCAAACTTGGTCCGAAAACACGGAAACTTCACCCCGGGACCAGGGTAATGAAGGCAATACGGCCTTTGTAATGGGGTGTGGATAAAACGCTGACCCGGACTGGCGGACCGGCGGACTGGCGAAAAAAGAGGTAAAAGGCAATTTATCAGGATTACTAGATTATTCTTGGATTTTACCTGTCACGTGGCTATGAATGTCTCTTGAAATCTTGCTCTGAATTCCAAATAAACCTCTTTGGTGTAGAGGAAAAATAAAATTATGTTTGGAGAGCGTTTTTTCGACCGAGATATAAGTGTTTGAACGTACACGATTTGTTGCAGTTAAGTATTCCACCGCCATTACTTTGGTGCTCCTAGCCTGCTTCGCCAAATTACAAAAATACCTAGAATATGGACCAAGATGCTATTAACATGCTTCAATAACAACTTAGTTAACATGATGGATCCTTTAAAACTAAAGAACAAAGCTGTACAAAGCGGCTCTTTGAAATACGTGACTCGTGCTGCGTGACTCAAAATCCCTTCATCAACCTTCAGCGATAGCTCCGTATATAGGAATGACAATTATCAGATGAAACTTTGTGTGAAGGCTCGCATGGATGAGTTGTAAAGAATTTATAAAGTTCGTCTCTGTAAAGTATTTAGTTTTGAAGTTAGAATTTTTATGACGTCACTGTTGCAGTTCTGTGTACCACATATGTTTTACGGCGAGACTTTAAAACCTGCGTTGTGTCGACTTTTTCTGTAAAATGTTTTAAAACCCGGAGGGCTTATCGGGCAGCCACCTAATGACCTTGTGGTAGTGTAGCACACCAGAATTTTTCGATTGGATGAATTCGTGATAGTTAACACCTATTCCCCAAAGGGGAGGTGAATAGTGGTGGATATATACCGAGACGCGAATATATACCAATTCAGTAGAATAAAATACAGTGATTAAAAGATTCAAAACGCAGTATCGCGCGCGAAACGAGACGCCATTTGGAAAGTTTTCTCAAAACAGTAAATAGTGTTTGATATCTACTATTTCAGGAACCAATCAGAGCGCGCGAAAGTTATGACTATTCATTGATTTGGTATATACTAATAGGCATTATCATAAATTTTCACAATTTCTCAGAGGCCCAAATCCTGAATATTTTATAATTTGTAAAATTCAGAAATTTTCAGTTTCTGTCGCCAGTCCGCCGTCCGCCAGTCCGGGTCCGCGTTTTTTTCCACACCCTTTGTACTCACAAGGAGAAGAAAAGAGCATCACCTAGAGTTAGCCAATCAGAAAGCGAGTGCAGAACAAAGAATCTTGACTTTCTTGAGATCCAGACATCGAAATATTCGCTTTTCTCGAGCAATTGTCAAATTATGAGCAGAAATAAGTTTTAAACACTTACCGTGCGGCGACTACGTCAACCGGGCCATTTTGTAAGAAGTTTCGACTCGCTTTCTGATTGGCTACAGAACAAAGAATCTCGACTTTCTTGAGATCTGAGACACCGAAATATCGCGTTTCTCGTATGGGCAGAAATCACTTCAAAACACTTAATTACTCATCGTCAGATGTATTGCAGGTATTAAATTTCCTTAAAATGGTTTGAATCTCTAAATGACAAAGTTTTTACGGGATGGCGCGGTTGACGTAGTAGCACAGTAATTACTCATAGTCCATCGTCAGACGAATTGCAGGTATTATATTTCCTTAAAATGGTTTGAATCTCTAAATGACAAAGTTTTTACGGGATGGCGTGGTTGACGTAGTAGGGCCCGTGTTTACATAAGGCGAAATATCTCGGGGGGTAGGGATATCTCGCTCCCGAGGCACGGTCTGGAATGTCTAAGGATAGCCCTTGGATAGCCCCAGGGGGGGATGGCGACGAGGCCTGGACCCGAGTTTAGATGAACGTTCCCAGGACAAGGCTGCATAACATCTACGCATGCGTGACCGCGCGCGTTAGGGGAACTAGAAACGGCAGCAAAACTCCATGGTAACGATTGGAAATGGCGGTGTTTTCAAAAAATTTGAAGGCACCCCAAGAAATAACGTAAAAAGAAGAATTCACGTGCAAACATAAGGCCTATTTTTTAAATGGGCTTTCTTTGATTATTGCCGAGTGTCTCATCTTTTGTACACTGTGTATTCAAGGTTGTACAAGCATTGAAAATCGTACGCGAAGTTGCATCTTGCTATGTTAAAGTCTTATAGAATGCGTTCTAGCCACAACAGCGAGATATCTCCGTGCAATTTGTTCTCATGTGAAAAGACTCAGTTTCGTCCCTAACCCCCCCCCCCCCCCCCCCCCCCCCTACCCTACCCCGAGACATCTCGCCTCATGTGAACAGGGCCTAGGGGACAAAACGTTGCGAGATGACGGGGGACAATAGAAGGTGGAACATCTTCGCTCCTATAATCTGCGCTGCAACGTGTTTTCGAAAGATGAAGTTGTAGCTGTAAATTAAGGGAGGTAGAAGCGTGTTCGTGTAGCATAAGATCCTTAATAAGAATAGGTTAGACGAAAACTTACAGAAGGATTTTTGGAAGCTTTCTTCCAAGCTGGCCAAGACCGCCTTTTTTACTAACAGTCTATAGTTTGGGTGTAGATTTTAACTTGACAACCAGATGACGCTTTGACACTCGCCAATAAAAAACTGCAACACGAACAAAAAATTCCTGCGCTCAACGCTGTTCTTTCTTCAAAATTTGGTTCAGTACGTGAGTAATTTCATTATTATTGTGTTCTGCTCTTTATATGTAAATTTAAGTTCTCTAGATAAAGCGTCCTGTAATCTGTAAATGAAATTTCTAACAATTAGATTCCATGTGGTAAAAAGTTCGACCTTTGAACCTGGCCTAATCCTAAACTGTTTTCATCGAAAAATATGGTAATACACCCAGTGTTGTAATGCAGTCGACTCTCGCTTTGCGGGCATCCTCATATAATAATAATAATAATAATAATAATAATCTTTATTCCTGGACACCTTTCTTAGGTACATAGGAAACGAAAACATAAAAATATACAAATAATAAAGAGCAGCAAAACTAAAAAAAAAAAAAAAAACTAAACCGTACATTCCTGAAATATACTAATGATGCTGTAAATGTACTTTGCTGTTAAGTTTACAATAGAATCATCTACCATTGCTAAACAGTACAAAAATATATCTTTCTGACTAAAACTACTAAATACTTGATTAACCTCAATCAATCTTTCAATAAAATCATTACGCACCACTTCTAAAGCGGGCTTTGAGCAACGAGAGAAAACATGAAATTCATCCCCTATCTCATTCAAATCACAAAGCTTACAAATTCGGGACTGATAAGGGATATTGTCATAACGTCCAGACTCAACGGGTAACTTGTGGGCTGAAATCCTTAACCTAGTTACTGCTCGGCGATACTTAACGTTAGCCACGTGCAATAAATATTTTTCAAAGCCCATTCTTGGTTTAACAAGTTTATAAGTCTGCAATTTACTATAATTCTGAATCTGGCATGCCCACGTTACACCGAAGTGTTTAAATAACTCAGATTTCATGTACTTTGAAATTATTGAAAAATTACTTTTGCCAACTGAAAAGTCTAAATTCTCCAACGACTTCAGATTACACATTTCTAGCAAGTGATTAACAAATTTAACATTCTGCGCTCCTGTTTGAATACAACCCTAGCAGCTTTTCCCACCAACTCATCCTTATACGAAGAGTCCTTTATCCGTAACCAGTACTTAGCCAGCAAAACAGACAACTGTACAATCATTGGAACCCTACCCAATTCCGCATAAACTGCTAATTAACGGATTTATTGTGAACACCAAGAATGCGCTTACAAAATTTCAGATGTAATCTTTCCATATCTGACACGGTGCTAAAGAACTTTCTCTTAAATTCATCGAAGCTACTCACTTTACCTAAAACGTACGGTCCCCAACTTCACACCCATACAACAGAACTGGAGAAACCAACGCCGTAAAAAGCTTCAACAGCACCTTTACAGGAACATTATCAATACTAGAGAAACTTTTGAAAATACTGTGATATGCCCGCAAAGCCTTATTTAACAACATTCTACGAGCTAGCTTAAAGCCCCCAGCAAAATGAAACTTCACTCCCAGATAAGTATACTCCTCCACACATTCTAATAACTCTCCATTAAACTTCCAACTAGATGTAGAATAAGAACGTCTCTGACAATGAGTACAAAAATCAACACCTTAGATTTCTTTAAATTAACACGCAACTTCCAAGTTTTTACATATCCTTCCAGCTTGCGAAGACAATTGTGTAAACCAGATTGAGACTCAGATAAAATGACCAAATCGTCCGCATAAAGAAGACAATTCAATTTTGTATCGCAAAGAGTAACGGAATCACAGGATGATCCATCAAAATTTCCGGAATATCGTTTATAAACAAGTTGAATAAGGAAGGGCTTAAATTACAACCCTGTTTAACTCCGACATCTGACGGGAAAAAGGGCGTGATTCCTTGGCTCAGTTTAACAGCTGTTTTCACACAAGAATACATACTCATGAGAATTCCCAAAACTTTTTGCTGAGACCATATTGAATCAACTTGAAAAACAGACCTTCTCTCCACACACTGTCATAAGCCTTCCTAAAATCTATAAAACACACAAACAATGGCTTTCGACGACCCTTATAATAATCAATCAACGTCTTTAAAACTAAAATGTGATCAGATGTACGGAACCCATATCTAAACCCTATTTGGCATTTGTTAAAAATGTTTTTTTCTCGTAGATAAGTATTCAAGCGAGAATTCAAAATCAAGGTGAAAAACTTCCCCAGACAACTGCTTAGACAGATTCCTCTATAATTTCCGGGGTCCAGCCTACTTCCTGACTTGTGTAAAGGTACAATGAAACCTTCAGACCACACTTTCGGAAATAAACCCTGTTCGAAAATGATATTAAATAACTTTACAAAGTAAGGTCCCAAAACACAAACTGAAGATTTGATTATTTCATTATTCAAACTATCTCCAGCACTCGCTTTTCTATTCTTCAATCTCTTAGCCGCATCAGTAACTTCTTTCAAAGAAACAGGGGAATCGAGAATAATATCATAATTAGTAGCCCAGGACTGAAAATCCTTAACTACCCGCTATACCATTATACCATTAACTACTACCATTATGAGCTATATTTGTTAACATCTTTTGTTGCCATGGAAACGCTAGTCACATGAGTCAGTGGCGGCCATCTTGGATTTTTTATTAGACCTTCTGAGGACAGACATGAAAGGGTGAAATTGAAAGTTAATCACACTATTTAGACAGGTTAATTACCTTCAAATAAAGCTAATTAGAACATTTCTGGATTCTTGGCGTTTTTTAAACCTCTATCCAATGATGTTTTGTGCCGAAGAAACTGTCTTTATGGAAACATTATCCTAAATAGCATTTTCATATCAAGATAGCAGTGTCGACTTTCTAGAGATTGACCGGGCTTCCTGTGGTATCTTGTCTACCTTGTTGCCAGGCTCTTGACCGTGAACAACACAGTGAAAAATGCACATAGCATCTTTCCTCGAGTATATTTGAGCTTTGGTTGAGTTTTAAGCTTTCTAAGCCAATTGAATAGTGAAAAAAATACTGGGATTCTAAATATGGTATGCAGATATTTCCTTATAAGGAAGTTGGAGAATGTCGACACTTTTCAAGGGAACTATCTTGATATGAGGTTTACAGAAAGACTAATGCCATAAACCGATGCTGTGACCCCCCTCCCCCCCTTTAGAAGAAATTAAATACACTAAGTGTAAACATCAAATATTAAAAAGTTGCCACCAAATTTTAGAAAAGTTGCTTGTTTTGAGGGTCAATGTCTAATTTATTTTCATTTTCCTCAGAAATTTCATCTGACTGCGATGCCATGACTCGCACTGCAGCAAATACCAAGAAGGCCGGCGGCAGGCTCTATGTTGCAGCGAATAACCGCTGGCTTTAAGCGTCCGTTAGATAGAAAGCTGCTGTCCAGATTTCGTGGACGCGTGTAAAGCAAGTGTTGTTTTCTTTGTATATCACTTCATCGATTAAATATCCTTAGTTTTGACCAGTTTTAATAAAATTCCTTCTAAATAAAGACCTTTTTGTGGTTTGGATCAGTTTTATACCAATTTGTTGCTGAAAAGTTGTCAAGGAAGGCAAAAGTTGCCCTTGGTTGCGCGCACTATAAAAAAGTTGCTCAGCACAATCTATTTATGCCTATCCCTTTCTCAAATCCTGGCTACGCCCCTGTGCTGAAATTTCTGAGTTCAATTTCGAGTTTCTATATCTGATTATCTGCAACAGCAACTTAGTCGAAATAATATGTGGGCCAAGTTTGAAAAGACTTTCGTTGAAAGTACCCGGGGGAACTCCCATATTTTTGGTCGGGGAAGATCGTCGTATCTTTTAAAATAATTATTTTACCCTATATTTTTATCACGTCCTTTTTGGTAAGTTTTATATTAGGGGAGAGGTCAAAACATCCGTACTTCCGTGGGTGCCCAATTTGGGGGGTGGGGTAGGTGCCGGAGCAACCTAGGCTCTCAGAGCTGAATTTTAGAGCAATTATTTCCTTAAATAAAATAGATATTAAAAAGGTATATGCTCCAATGCTTTCCTCGCAGCGAGAGGAGTCCATATGTGCAATAAAATCAGGTACCCCTTGATCATGCTCTGAGAAAATGAGGTCTGAAAAAGGGGTATTGGGTACTAGGCTTTTACACAAGTTGCTCGGCAACTTTTTGGCAACTTTTGCCTTTTCGAGCAACTTTTTGGCAACTTTTGGATTTGAGCAACTTTGGGGCAACTTCCTCTAATTCGAGCAACTTATATCTATTTTAGCAATTTATGTCGTTTTTAAAGTGACAAAACGGCAGTTTTGTATTTTCCTTTGCCGAAAATCATATGGTTCTAACTGCCGAGTGCCTAGATTTGCTTTTGACAACACTATATAGACACCTGTAAATGATTTTTGGGATACCTGTGTGATTTTTTTATCGGTCAGCGGTAGCCATGCGTTTTCAAAATGGCGGCCAACGTTGATAGTGCGAGTGAAACAAATAATTCCAGTTCGGAACTATTATTATATCAGATGTTATATCAATGTATTTAAATCAGATGTTACAGATTATTTGTACTGTATGTACAGTTTATACAACAGTTTATACTTATAATAAGACGTAAAACTAATTCTTAAGACTTACGAAATGAGCAACTTTTGAGCAACTTTTTCTCAAAAGAGCAACTTTTGAGCAACTTTTTGAAAAAAATGAGCAACTTTTGAAGATTTTTGGAGCAACTTTTGACAAAAATCCGAGCAACTTGTGTAAAAGCCTATTGGGTACCTAAGGGGGTAGATGCCGGTACCCACCACCTCCCCTGAAAAAAGTGGGTACCAGTTGAGTACAAGTGTTTTGACCTCTTCCCTTAGGGACGGACCATTATTTTTTTGACGGGGGGGGGGGGGGGGGGGGGGTTGGGAATTTTTTTCATGCAAACAATTTTTTTCTGGTCGTCCCGTTTGCAAACATTTTTTTTAACGTCGTGCGTCTGCAAACAATTTTTTTTTGCGATTTTTGTTTTTGGCTTAAATAGGTTTTCAACTAGGCTCGCATATGTTTATACGGTGCGATTTCTTACTGCAAATTTTGTCGCGGCGATTTTTTCGCACCCAAATCGCCAATGTAGACGCGCGCAAATTCGTTGCGATCTTGGCGATTTTTCTTGCGCGGTATCACAGAGGTTTCGCGCGAGCATACATTTAATTGTTTAGAAATTACAATTAAAATTCAATCAACTTAGCATAGTAGTCATTGTTTGTAATTTATGTATTAGGGACGTGTCATTATTTA
Source organism: Scolanthus callimorphus (assembly GCA_033964015.1). Classification (NCBI taxonomy): domain Eukaryota; kingdom Metazoa; phylum Cnidaria; class Anthozoa; order Actiniaria; family Edwardsiidae; genus Scolanthus; species Scolanthus callimorphus. The sequence continues at coordinate 1,979,124 of JAWWUD010000016.1, read as the reverse complement.
GCGGGGGCGGAGGGCTCCTATTTTTGTGGGGAGGGTCCTAATTTTTTTCGCCATATCAAGAAAACATTGTCGTCTTTCTAGAGATAGAGCGGGCTTCCTGTGGTGTCTTGTCTACCTTGTTTCCAGGTTTTTGACCGTGAAAAACATAGCGGAAAATGCACATAACATACTTTCTCGAGTGTAGTTGAGTTCTGGTTGAGTTTCAAGTATTCTACGTCAATAAAAATAGTGAAAAACTTACTGGGATTCCAAATATGGTATGCAGATACTTCCTGTCTAAAGGGAGGGTCCACATTTTTGTTTGGGGGAGGGTCATAATTTTTTTCAACAACATTTGGACGATGAAGAGAGTGAAACAGATGCAACTTCTATATCATCTGCGTTTTTACTTAATAAAAATTTCGGCGCGCTTCGCGCGCATAAAGAATGACATATTATATGCTCACTTAGTAACGAAGACGCTACCCTCACGCCGTTTTAACAACAAGTGTATCTTGATGAGGAAAAGCAAACTCTCCCAAAATGCCCTGCAATGATAGGCCTGACGGGAAGTCACTATGTTTGCAAGAAGACCCCATATAGGTATTAGCGTGTGTTCGACGTTACAAGCATATAGAAATTCGTCATTTGGGTCGTGCTTCACGCATGAATCATAATAACTTCGTCATTTGCGGCGCGCATGAATAATATAACGTTGTTGGCTCAGAAACCCATCAATAGGGAGAAGCTTTCATCTAACCTATATAGTTGAGGTAGCGTTCTTCCTGGGCTCCTGACAGGCTTTGTTTACTATACCGTACACAAAACATGTTCTCTTAGGCTTTCTCTTAGGCTTGATGAAATGCGTTATCGAAATTCGGGAGCGCTTCGCGCGCAACGAAAGAAAAGTGCGAGCCCCTTTTTCTGTAAAATGTCTTCTGAATCAGTACTAGGTCAAATAGGGGACGGGAGAGGTGGGATCACGTTAATCATTGTACTTATAGAGGGAGGATCACTTCATTTTTAACGTTTACCCAAAATCCTCCCACGTAAATAGTCGAGGCGATAAATAATGACCGCGGTTCCTTTGACAGAAGTAAGAAAAAAGTATTTGTACTTCAAGAAAAGACATTCGGACTAACAGGTTTTTTAGAACATATCAATTACATGGGGAGAGTCACAATTTTTTTTACCTAGGACTGGGGGAGGGTCACAATTTTTTTGTTATGTTCAAGGGGAGGGTCCTAATTTTTTTTAGCTTTGTTTGAAAAAAAATGGAAGCCCTCCCCCCCCCGGTAAATAATGACACGTCCCTTAGTTATATAATATTGTAGTAAGCTGAGTTGTAATGATTGAAAGCCTAACCTAGCCAGAACATTATTTTCAGTTTTGCTATACTAAGTTGTATGATAGTCTCAATCTTTAGCAAACAATTTATTTTTTCCCTTTTTTGCTCACAATTTATTTTAGGGTTTTAGCTCTTGCAAACATTTTTTTTCCAAGAAACCCCCCTAGTCCGGTCAATTTAGCGTTTAACCTGGAAAAAATTGCAACATGGGATTTTTATACAGCAAATTCTCAGGAACATATGCGAGAAATACGTGTCCACATTTGGGGAAAATCTGTTCAGGGGAAGTTTGTTAAATTTGGGGTTTTCCGTCTGCACGAAGGAAAGCCTGTTGTTTCGGTGGCACTTCGACAATGAAAGCGAACAATTCGAAGGGAGGGCTATAGACTGTAGAGCCGTAACTCGGTGTGATATTGAAAAGATATCGAGCAATTACTTTCTACTGCATAATGTGATTGCATAGATGTGAATCTTTTGTTTGTTTATAACCAAATCTGCAAAATAATACTAACTAATCCTGAATTTTGACAAATCCCATATGAACCTTGTATTTCCCGCGTGGTGATACACTAAAGTTCGAATATTATACGCTAAAGAAATAAACTTATCATAGCCGTAGCTCATCGCTCAGAAATTATTTGTTTAAACCGAAAAACCTTATTAAATCTTCCCCGGTTTCATCTGTACAGTCTATAATAATTCTCCCAGTTTCTGTGTTTTCATTGTCTAAAGTGCCGCCGAAAACAAAAGGCGCCCTTGACGTCGCCGGTAAAACCCAAAATTTAACCAACCTGTCGGATTTCTACGAAATTTGGATGTGTCATTCCTACATATGTTTTTGACAATTAGTACCAAAAATTTCCCATGTTGCAATTTTTTCCAGGTTCGGGGTTTTTTCGGGCTAATTTGACTACCCCGTCAAAAAAACAATGGTCCTTAGGGTGAAACTGAAAATTCTCGCCAAACATCCCCAACCACTGAAATATGGGAGGCCCCTCCCTCCCCCAACTCCCCGGGAAAAATAGCGAAGTTACGTACCAAACGGCAGCCATTCTTCTACGTGAATTGTGCACCATCAAGTTTTTAGACGCGAGGTTCCTTGTCTGCGTTTCTTTCCGTTTCTTTACGCTTATTTTCCTCGTTTGAGTTTTTCTTTGTAGTTTGCCGTGTCTTAGGAAGGAAAAACAGCATTTTAGGGGAAGATTGACGGTTTCTGCAGTATTCTGCTGCATGTGTCTTTTTAGTAGTAGCCCTAGTACAGGGTCTCAATGGGGGTATTGCTCTGACGGTTGACGGTTAAAAAATACGCTTTTTAACGGTTACGGTTAATTTTGTTCTTGACCTTACTTGGATATTGTAAGTACAAAAGTACAATGCAGAACATAGTCTTTTGTGGTAGTATAAAAAGTGTGACATATCCCTCAAAATAACCAATAACCGTCTATGTAGACTTTTAGCAAATAGCAAACAATTACCAAACAATTGCAACACAATGAGAAGGTCTTCCTACCTTTATTGTTAATAATGCGGGAAGTGATTTTGTCTCCCTCGCAGCCCGTTCTTGTTGCGTGACCGACACAAAGAACGAGCTGCGAGGGAGACTAGAAGTTATCTCTTTGGAAAATTCTCGTGATTGACCGCGCCGACGCATACGTTTTTTTTACGGTACGTAAACCTTTTTGACGGTTTACGGTTAATATTTTTTGACTGTTGACGGTTAATATTTTTTGACGGTTGACGGTTAATATTTTTGCAATTTGACGCTTGACGCTTAATTTTTTCGGCTTTTGTCGCTTGACGGTTAACCCCATTGCATGGACGCCATTGACATTGAGACCTGCTCAGTAGTTTTTCACGGATCCGTCAGTCGAGTCATATCTGAAATTTTTCGCACCCACGGAGACACAGCGTCGAGAGCATGTTCTCTATAAATACAAAATCAATCCACACAAACCGCAAATACAATCGAACAACGATGACACGTAGCCTGAGTATTTGGGCTTGGCTGAGAGACGTGATCTTCGGGGCCTTTTTCGGCTGAACCGGAAGTGCATGCACATTCAGACATCCCGCGGGACCAAACGGGATTCTCGTATGAGGCCTGGCCCCGCCTCCTGAAGTGTTTCGAAGCCGCATATTTGCACAAGAGAGACGAACTTTACAAACTTCTAGTTAATTTTCTCCACACTAGAAGAAGCAGCTAACTTCATTAGCTGTTCCAGCAACCGGTGAGTGTTATGTACTGCAATTTTATGAGCTAAACCGTTTTGACAGACTACGACAAGGCTGAAGTTGAAGCTGCGCGCTCAATCGAAGTTTGCCGGCGCTTGAGCGTTTTGGGGAGCGTTTTGTAGGTTTAACCGAGTTTAACTTGTTAAACTGCCCTATTCCAGGACTCAACATGGAAAGCGAGCTTCATGCTCGTGATAAAGTTGGCGTTCAGGACTTCGTCCTGCTCGAAGATTTCAAGAATGAAGACGCTTTCATTGACAATCTCCGCAAGCGCTACAACTCCGATCTCATCTACGTGAGTTTTTCTTCTGCTGTTTATTTATTTGTCTTGTAACAAATGTTGGATATCTATCATAAAATTCACCGATTTCAAGAGAGACCTATCTAGTTTGAGACGTCAAAGTGTCAATAGCAGGTTGTCGCGCAAAATTATACAAGATCAAACCTTGAAGAAGGTGATGCCTTGTGTTTTAATATTCAAATCCCCTAAATAATGCGCTTTCAGTTTGGCTCTGCAAACATTCTAGTGTCCCATGTCTGTTATATTGAAAACTGATCTATTTTCTTAATATTTTTCAGACATATATAGGCTCTGTGGTGATATCTGTGAATCCGTACAAAAATCTGCCGATCTATTCCAGGCCTGTGATCGAGAATTATCGCGGCGAAAATCTATACGAGCTTCCACCTCACATGTGAGTCAACTACTCTGACACAATCGGCCTAGAATATGTAAATTGACATTTAATTATATAAAACTCGTAACTTGGCACTTCATTAATGAAATAGTTAGATAAACTTGAGCTACTGGACCTAGTTAACCAGCTCAAATAATGTCGACAATAATTCTTCTGAATTTTTTTGATATTTTCGTGACTTTGAAGGATTATCAAGTCACGCCTGATAAAAAGGTTTAGGAAGGAAAAATTCATATATGAATTAAGCTGATCCCAGAAAGTAATGAAATATTGGTTTCTGGAAGCTACTGTTTTATTGTCAATGAGTTTTCGTGAAACTGTTTGATACGGTTGGCAAGAATTAAATTATTTAACTTAACTTACCATCTAAAATAATATAAAATATTGATATGTTGAAGATGACACAATTAATTGCATTATTGTTTTATTTTAATATTTGATTGGTTAGCATATTTCCTTCTAAAATATTTAGTCTCTTTTAGGGGATGATGTTGTCTGGGTGTCGGCTTTATATTGATGCCTATGCAATAACTAATTGAACTAGTAACTTGACAGCCCTATTAAAGTAATTGTTGAGAAAAATGATATCGTAAACAGAATTCGTTGGCTTAAATGCCTTTTTTGGAAACAAAATCTAGATTTCAATGTTGGCTCTTTTCTCATGTCTAAGCATCACACATTTTTATTGACGAAATATTATGGTTAGGAATCAATAAGATAAAAAATAATGGCTCCAGGGGAAAGATGCTCACAACTGTGCAAATGGTTCTCTATATTTGTGCAGTCATTAGAACTTTAGGAATTATGCAAATAATGAATGCTCTTTTGTGTACATTTATTTGCTTATTGGTAATTCATTTTCTGCAGCTCATAGTACTGTATACTTCTGTTATTGATTATATATCATTGAGCTGTTATTTTGTGTTTACATTTATTCATACAAAAAACATTCTCACCAACATGTGTTTTATTGCTACCTGTTTATATTAAGGGGTCAAACATTTCTATAGGCTAGTTCCAAATGTTTACATTTTGACTCATTTGCAGAAGCACCAAAGAGAATACCCAGAGGCTGCAATTAACAATCAGTATGAATCCATAACCCTTTGGGAATTAGAAATCCAAGTAACCTCAGTAACCTCTTTTTCCCTATACAATCACTGTATGTTTCACTGGAAATTCCACGGAAGCGATTGGAAATTCTGGAGGAGTGGGGGGTCAATTTACCTGATCTTTTCCATACAAATACTGTATATAATTTTTTCAGAAATTTCAGGGGGGGTCACTTTTCAACACCCTTCCCTGGGGGTGGTGGGGGTATGGATATATTTTGGAACCACACAATCAATAAAAATCAGAAAATTTGAGTTTGATGTCTTGCATATTCCACAAAGCTTTGACAAAGTTTTACAGAACATGTAGAAATGAAAAAAAAGAAGAAGAAATGAATAAATGAATTTAATTTAAAAAAACATCCGATCTTAATTATACTGAAAAAAAATACATGAGTAACGCCGTGTTATAAAACGATAAAATACTCATTGTAGTCCATAACATTTTTTGTAAATTGAACTTTGCAAAGAACATGAAATAGAATGGTGTTGTGAAGACATCCTTTACTCACTAAAAAGAATGACTCTATATTGTAGAAGTACAGGACTAAAATTGCATGGTTGGACAGCAACATTGATTCTTGGAAAAAATTAGAATATGTCTTGTTTTTTAGTTATGCTATATCAGATGAGGCTTATCGCTGCATGAGAGAGGAGCGTACTGACCAGTGCATACTAATTTCTGGAGAAAGTGGGTCTGGAAAAACTGGTAAGTGTAATAAAACCTTTGTCATTTTTTATAACAGGTCTCTCAACTGCCTGACTGACAATGTGTGGTTCCAGAAAATATCCATACCCCCTCCACGGAAGGGTGTTGAAAAGTGACCCCCCCCCCCCCCCCCCCCCCCACCCCTCTGGAATTTCCAAGGAAAAATACAGTATTTGTATGGAAATGATCAAGTAAATTGACCCCCTCACCCCTCCGGAATTTCCATTCCCTTCCGTAGGGGGGGTATGGATAATTTCTGGAACCTCACAATCTGTATCCCATTTAGGACCATGGGCTCATTTCTCAAACACCTTGAGGTTTCTTGGGCCCGAAACACTTCCCCTACAGTATTAGGGTCTGACACTGAAACCATATGGCCGCCAATGGCAAGTAAATTGGGGGCTTGGCGACCAAAATTTTAGAGCTTGTCGCCAAATGGCACCCCATCTTTCTGAGTTCAGCTGAGATCCACATTTATGTGGTGACTAAATTTTTGCATTTTGGCGAGTAAATTTATGTCGGGTTCTGAGTATGAAGAATTGCATTTGAATTTGAATGGGATTGAATGAAATCAAAAATGTCTTTTTTGAAATGTCAACACTATGGATGTCCATTAAGAGGATGTACTAGACTGTGTAAATCAGCAGTGTTGAAAAGAAAAGTAAAAACTTGAGGACCAATATTAAAAAAACAACCTTTTTTCAGGCCCAATAATTCTAAGGTGTTTCGAAAAATGGACCCAGGATCCTTTTAGTTCTTATAGGACCCTCCCTGGGTTTTTCACCAGAGTTGCTACTGTAAATATTGTTGCTGTAATTATTGTGTAGAGGCATCCAAGAGAATCTTGGAGTACCTTGCTGCCATAAGTGCATCCTCTACAGAAGTACAAAGAGTCAAGGATCGACTTCTCAAATCAAATCCAGTTCTTGAGGTATGGTACATTACACAATGTATAGGAAATTGAAGGTGTATTGAACCCACATACCCCTGGAATTTCCAATTCCAAGAGGTATACATGTAATTTTCTGTCATTCTGAGGATTACTATCTTAGGATCCAATAGACCCAATCGGCTAACGGTGTTTACATCTTGTTGCCACCCAATTCAGATCATGTGATGATTCCTTTGGGTGGTTACAATTGTTCATCTTATACATACTGGCATGCGCTCGGTCGTGTGTAAGAAATTGGACAATTGTAACCACCCAAGGGAATCATCACATGATATGAATTGGGTGGCAACAAGATGTAAACACCGTTAGCCGATTGGGTCTATTGCCCGATAAGGTGGAATCCCATCTGCAAAAGATGGGACCTGATTAGTCTTTGTATTTAAGTTTAACATTTCATCACTCCCTTCCAGGCTTTTGGTAATGCAAGAACCAATCGCAATGATAACTCTAGTAGATTTGGAAAGTACATGGACATCCAGTTTGATTTCAAGGTAATATTTCTCATTAAGTATATTTATGCATGCTCATGTTCATGTTCATTAAATTGATAGTGATAGTATCTTATATCACAAACAATGACTAAATTGACGGTTCTTTTGGCTGTGACAGGGTGCACCTTTTGGAGGTCACATTATTAACTACTTACTGGAGAAGTCAAGGGTGGTGCACCAGGCAAAGGGTAGGAATGATGTGGAAGAATATTGAATGTGTCAGTTATTTATGATTCCATGATTCCATTGACTTGTACAGTATCTCAAATAAGGCAGCTAGTGCAAAATGTTCTCTTGCTGAATTCTATGCTATTCTATTAATTCTATGAGTTCTCAGTATCCTTCATTTCAAATAAACAAGGACATCAACTCTCCCAGTTTTGTCAGGTTTTGCTTCGTCTCCCAGGAAAAATTTAAGACAACTGCCATACATTTACTGTATTTCTCCCGGGAGAATTGCAGGAAATTTCGCCATTTCAAGTCGGTCTCCAGATTTTTGAAGTCCTCCCAGGTTGTTTCACTCTTTTTCAGCTGTGTTCTAAACTTCAATAAACTGCATACTTTTGATGGATGTTTGTTCTGTCATAGGTGAAAGAAACTTCCATATTTTCTACCAGCTTCTTCAAGGTGGAGACGATGAGACTCTGGAGAAGCTACAGCTAGAACGAGATGCAACAGAGTATCATTACCTTAGCCAGGTACAAAAATGGGCAATTATAATTATACAACTAGCATGCCTACTCTAACTTAACATGCCGAACATGCACCCGCCATACAAAGGGCTTACATGTACATGTATATGTATTATCTTTCAGCTAGAGAACGACAGGTATTGCCATTAATTTTTTTCTTACACCTAGGACTAGAGCCTTAGCTCAACTGGAAAGTAAAAATATACTAGATACTATTATATCCCAACATTTTGGACTCGCAGGTGATGGTAGATCGCATGGAGTCTAGAGCGTCAGGTGTCCACTTCTTGCATTTCCAGCTAGCAAAGGTCAAACAATGTTTGGGTAGTAATTGATACATCTTCTGGAAGACTTTGGCAACTTTCTGGAAATGAAAAAGTGTCACACCTCTGATTTTGAAAAAGTTGGCAGGTGCACTATAGAAAAGGCAAAAACATTTTCTTGTTCTAGCTCCCAATTATTCATTAATTGCGGAGGGTTTGGTTTACATTTGCTCATTTTACTCATTTGAGTGCATTTCATGCCAAATTTCCTTTTATCCAGGGAGAATGTATGAAGGTACCGACCATAAATGACTCGTCCGACTTCAGGGTTGTGAAGAATGGTTTGACAGTGATTGACATATCAGATGACATGCAGATGGCATTGTTCTCGATTGTGGCATCTGTCCTCCATCTTGGATCTATTGGTTTTGTTGAGAGGGAAGGCGGACATGAGGTCACGCTGGAGAATGCGCGGCCTGTTACTATTATAGCCAAGGTAATATAGGGTTAGTGGTTTATCAGTTCTTACTGATCTCTGTTTTGTTTTTGTTGTTTATTTTTCTAGTAACTCATCATCATGGATGATGTTTTGATTGTTTTGTGGTCTTTGCTTCTTGTCACCAGCTTCTCGGCTGTCCTGAAGACGTCCTAGAGAACGCTCTGACATCACGAACAGTAGAGGCCAAAGGCGAAAAGGTCCGTCCTTGTGAACTTTCACATGACACAATCGCTCACACACCATTAAATTGATCTCAATGTTAACATGCAAGTTAATTTTCGACTTTGCGATAAAAAAAATATCAGCTAGTTGCAAAATGTCGACTAGTTTTGTACATATTTCTTAAGTTTTGTCTTCAATTGTGCAACTAGAACGTCTCTTTTTTCGACAAACTGATATTTTTTGTGGTCGTGGAAAATTATGTCGCTTTTGCTATAGATACGGTCGCAATTTCGAGCCCTGATAAGATTGTGCGTTTTTCAATCGGCTAATTGAGGAATAAGCCGCAGCACTAAATAATAATAATAATAATAATAATAATGTCTTTATTCAAAATAAATAAAAATACATATCTATCGTAACAATATAAATACAATAATAATAATAATATCGAAAATAGTAATAATTCTAAATACGCTAATATGTGATCGTAAAAAAGGTAAAAATTTGATAAAAGTGCTTAAAAAATTATAATTTTGATAAATCTACAGCAACCTTGTATTTAAAAAATATTCTATTAACATACGATTGCTTAAAACGCTCAAAATTTAATTTAGGAAATTGGCAGCATTGGTTGCGAAGCCTTCTAGACGATTCTTTAACCTTGGGCAAATAATTGAAAAGAGGATGTTGCGTGGTTTTACTGACTTGAAATTGAAACTAGAAATTGCTTAAATCCGCCTTTTTAAGTAAACAAGAAATGTCGAGCGGATAAGAGAGTTTTGCGTGGTATTGAGTTCGGGCGCAGATGCACCATAGACAGAAATACCATAAGTTATCTTGGGCAAGACAATGCTAGTAAAAAGGTGATCTATTTCCGACTGAGAATAGCCTTCCTGGCGAAGTGATCTAATTATATAAAGACATTTGTTAGCGTCCAGGAGCTTGTGTCTAACATGCTCTGTAAAGCAGCCGTTTTCTTGAAAAGTAACACCTAAAATCTTTGGATATGTTGCTAACAGGTGCTAATTGGCTGGATAAGACACCTTTTTACATATTGACAGTTCATTGCATTTCGCAAGATTACAAGGCATACGATTGCTGTCTGCCCAGTCCATATACTTATCCACTACCAAGTTTGGCCGTTTGCAGAACGTTTCTGGGATTTTGCTCTATTCAAAATCCGGAGTTCTGACTAAATTTATTTTCTTGTAATTAAGATGGCATTATACAAATAATGTCATACACTGTACTATACAAATCATTCTCGACAATCTAATTTGCTGGATTACGAAGTCTCCAGAGGAAGCCATTTACTTGGAGTGGGGAACATCTATCAAATGGATCAGGCATTACTACTCTTCCCAGTAGACCGTTACACCTCTCGATTTTTCTGCCCGCCGGCGGCAGTCTAAAATTGATCGCGTGATCAACTTTTTTGTACCACGTGATGGGTTGCTTATGTACCACGTGATCAACCGTTTTGGGTGTAGACTTCGTTGGAATGCAGAAAACAATGAACTCTCAAAGTTTACGCCCACAAACATTGATCACGTGGTACAAAAGCAACTCATCACGTGGAACAAAAAAGTTGATCACGCGATCAATTTTAGACTGCCGCCGGCGGGCAGAAAAATCGAGAGGTGTAACGGTCTACTGGGAAGAGTAGTACTTTCCGAGTTCTCGCGCGCGGTGTTGCATGCGATAGTTTCAGGGATAAGCAAAAATTAAAAAGGCGCCAGAGAGAACGCGGCGTTCGATAAAGCTGTCACACCACTACTTGACAGTGGTATTAACATGCATGCCCCTCTCTCTAGGTACGCACTCCTTTGTCTACCGAGCAGGCTCTTTACGCTCGCGATGCACTGGCCAAGGCTATCTATGACCGCATGTTCACCTGGATAGTGACAAGCATCAATACATCACTCGCTACTAAGGTAATCATCCATTGCGAAACAATACATTTATATGGTACACTGGGCTTACCACTTTCCGCTCTAAACTCCTCCGACCTCTATCTTACCTGTAAACCCTTGAAGAAATCCAAACATCCGTTAGCTCCATTTTTCGACTGCTCCCGCGTAGAGATTCGGTTTAAATATTTTTTACGTCACGCTGCTCCCAGTAGGCTTTGCGTTCGTTTTTCATGTCAGTACGAAGGTTACGATTTATGGGATATAATTATGTATTAATGTGCAAGTTGATTATATGGAAGTCAGTTTTCCAATGCAAATGTAATATTTTAAAACCCACTCCCTTAGCTCCACAGGGGTATAACCACGCTGATGGGACTGCTTGACATCTATGGATTTGAGATCTTTGAGATGAACAGGTAAGTTAGATGTGGAGGTATTATTTTCCGTATTGTTCTCTTTCTTCTGTGACGTCATTGTCAACGGACTGTGACGTCAACGGACCAATCAGAGCGCTTGGCGAAAAGTAAGGGTAATAACATCCCTATATACTACTCTGGTTTGGGGCTATGAAACAAATTCAATTCCAACCGATCTGGGGCGCTGTTTTAGTTGGTTTAGGAATTGATACGCCGTCCGTCCGTCCTTTAGCTCTAAATTGTGGATCAGCTACTAAAGTTTTCAAACCAAAAGATAAACAGAAAGTAATCAGAGTCTAGATTTCCACAATATTCACAATATTGATAGAATAAACGAATCCTAATAACAATTCTAGTTTCTAAAAAACGTTTTTACTTGATATAATAAATAACAAAACAACTGTCGAGAGGCATCGCACCTGGATGAGCGTCGTTTAATAGATATACCGGCTACAATTACAATAAGGATCACAAAACAGTTACAATAAGCTTATATCATGTCGAGATCAAGCAAACAAAATGCGCATGAAAATACTGGGCCCGGCTACAACGAGAAAGGTGCGAGTCAAGTGGGGTAAACATATTAAAGTGCATATCACCCATATCCTATATTCTATATGTCAAATATAGTGACAAAGTGGGAGTTTATGAATATGTTTTTGCCTTCAATTCTTGTGTCTGTTGTAGCTTTGAGCAGTTCTGCATTAACTACTGCAACGAGAAACTCCAGCAGCTGTTCATCGAGCTGACCTTGAAGGAGGAACAGGAGGAGTACAAGAACGAGGGGATCGAGGTAGGAAGAGCGTGAAAAACAACTGCAATAGGCGATTATATTGTGACGTCAGTGTTTACGATTTTTCTTATTTGCAAAAGCATTAGTGAAAATAAGGAGGTACAAAAAGAAATGATCTGAATTTCAAAAGCGTCTGGTGAATGAAGCGTACTAAGAAAGTTTGAAGTTCGTAACTCAAATTATGAGCGCATGACGAGAAGCTCAATTTGCAAGAAACATGTGGGCTAATGAGCTTCCTGCCCCACAAGAAAATCAAGTCTTGAAAAATGTAATAAAATTGCTCAAGATCAAATAAGTACTATTCCGGGGAACGCATTGACGATTTTCACTAAGTTTTGAATGATCCACGCAGGTTTTTAAAATTCTGAAGCTAGACCCTGCTTATGCAAATGAGTAAACAAATAACCGCCTATAGCGAATAGAGCCTGCGTACGTGGATCAGTTACGTAGAGTTCGCAGAATTCTGAAAATTGCAGTAACGTAGATAAGTCTAGTTAACAACCGCCAACACGAGCTTTGGTTTGCCCTCCCGGGCGAGCGGATCCTGACCAAGTGGTGATTAAAGACTGTTGTATGAAGTATTGGTCCTATCAACGCGGCTGAATGCAGTGTTTTTCTTGTTCCAGTGGGAGCCCGTAGAATACTTCGACAATAAAGTCATCTGTGACTTGATTGAAACCAAGCACAAGGGAATTATCTCTCTCTTGGTAAGTGTCGTCAGGAGATACTTGACGAAAAACACCAAGGGATTCAACTTATAAGGAGTCGAAATCAAGTTATCAAGAGTCGAAATCAACTTATCAAGAGTCGCAATCAACTTATCAAGAGTTGAAATAAACTTATCAAGAGTCGAAATTAACTTGTCAAGAGTCGACATCAACTTATCAAGAGTCGACATCAACTTGTCAAAAGTCGAAATCAACTTATCAAGAGTCGAAATCAACTTGTCAAGAGTCGGAATCAATTTATCAAGAGTCGAAATCAACATTTCAAGAGTCGAAATCAAGAGTGGAAGCCTGTTGGGTTGAACTCTTCCCTCCAGCGGAAAAGGAGAGCTATGTCGTAATAAATATTAATCAAATGTTTTGCTGCTTTACTAGGTTGGCCTGCTGCAATGCGAATGTCCGAGATTACACTTTATTTTCTCGGACTCCATGAAACCAATCGCTGTGCCTAGTATTTCTAGGGGGAGCAGCAAAACACAGTTGTATTTTCTGAAGATTATCGCACTTTCTGTTAAACTTCGACCTCTTCTAATGACAACCACGGTTTATTTTACTGTTTCACAGGACGAGGAGTGCCTTCGTCCAGGAAATACTACTGATATGACATTCCTGGACAAACTGGAGCAAACAATCGGTGATCATCCACACTTTGTCAGGTGTGTTCTTGGACTTGATGATCTACTCTATCTCGAATTGACCGTTTTCACGATGATGTGAGAACAATACCCTTGAGCCGTTCCGACTCGCACTGGGGAAGACGGCTTTTGTTTTTCAAAACAGACAAAAATTGTTCTTATCGTGCGCAACATCATGAAACTTCCAATTGACTAAATTACTATCCACCAGCTGCGGAGGTGATAAAGGTGTGATAAGCAAGTGCTTCCGAGTTCGGCCAGTCAAAGTTAGTTTTTTTCTAATTTGCCGTAATCGACTCACAGGATAAAGGTTACGGAACACCTGCGGTTTCGTTAAGATGACATCATTTGACAAACAATAGTCCTATCTTGACAAGTCCTATCTTACCTGATTTTAAAGCGTATTCCGTGGGCTAAACTAAGGTATGTAATGTTATATTAATTTTAAAAACCCAGAAAGTTCCCTTTCCGGTGCATCAGTTCGACTTTTGAGAGTTCCACCCTCGCAAATATACAATACTATCGTTTTTGACACCATTTTAGCGTTGGCTAATATACCATGTCGGAGATTTTGGAAATCTGATTTCCTTTTCAAGTTATGACTTACTGCGCTATACAGTTAGGCTTCATTTGGAGCGCCTATTGTTTTGTTGTCAAGTTTTCGCTTTTGTTTAAGTGTCTGGAAAGAACGTTGTCAAGTGGAGTTCGTAATGTTGTCAAGGAAAAGCTCGGGATTTTGAAACTTTGTCTCGACTTTCCTTAACAACATTATGAACTCGCCTTGCCAACGCGCCGTTTCAAACGCAAAAGTATCAAAACGAACCGTTAAAACTTGTCGACAAAACTTTGGGCACTCCAAGCTTAACTGGATACCGCAGTATTGAACATTTTTACATTTATTTAAAAAAATCCTAGCGGACACACAGAATTCGCTATGAAATTGGCTCTTTAAAATGTCAAAAATCCCCAACACGGTTTTATTAGAACACATCTAAGCCCATGGTAAAATGTTGCTCAAGAACGAAAAACGGTGTATATTCGCGTGCTTAGAACTATCGAAACTTGTAGCCGTCGGAAAGGCAACTCCCTAAAAAATCTGTGTTTCATCAAATTTGAGAAATAAAGCTTCCATAGTTGTGGTGAAGAAATAAGCTTTAAAATGAGGTATCACTTGTCAAGATACGGCTTTTTTTCGCGAAATTATGCCATTTCAACGAAAAATACTACGAAGGTGTTCCGTTACCTCAGCACCCGCAATGTGATACAAACACTGCAATTGAGCCACAGCCTACACCTCTGGCATGCATTTTTGATGACCACTGGAAAATTACATTTCAATTCGTACGGTGTGAAAGGCGTGAAAGTTGCTACATTTCGTTCCATTTTCATTTCACTCGTTTCCTTTGTAGCCATGCTACCACTAACTACACGGAGAGAAAGACTATCGGCAGAGAGGTATGCGTGTGCTGGCTTTGTTACGCAGATGTTATTTGGTTTTATTCATTCCTTTTGCTTCTTCCTTTTCACACAGGAGTTCAGACTGAAGCACTATGCTGGGAGCGTGACATACAACGTCAGTGGTCAGTATGATAGGTTTTGTTCTTTTGAATACGCGATTAAGGGCGCTTCATCTGCATTGGAAAAGCTTGGTAAAGGTTCTAATTGATTGATTTATAAAACAGTGGAGCAGCTATCTCAGTATAGACGGCTTACACGATGCTGCGGAACACACCAAAGCGAGGCACTAGAAGGTCACTCCTGAAAAATAAACATGGCTGATTGCATAGAAGATTAGATTGCCGAGTTGTGAATACTTCGATGGCCGTTGCAACCTCGTCCCCAGGGTCTTGTGGGTAATTTTAAAGATGGTGGTTGGTCGAGGACAAGCTCAAAATTTCGCTAACATAGGCAAAAGTTACGGATTTGAGTCTCATAATGAAAGCACAATAAATTTAGGCAACTTATAGAGGAGAAAATAAAACAGATTATCTGAAGAACGAGCTCTGTACTATAATTCACGATAGAAGGATCAAGCAAAGTTAACGGTACTTGACAAAGGAGCGCAATAGGCTGAGCATCGGTGTGTGTTTTGAAGATGTGGCCGATTTAATTCTTTAAGAGAATGTAGTAATATTCGAAACTGAAATCTATAAAGTATTGTTAAAGTCTTAGGACAAATTGTACAAATAATAGGACGAAAGGAAAGCCAATCAGACTCAAAATTACTAGCGAGTTACCAGCGAAGTTTTCTGGAAGTTCAGTTACAAAAAAATCAAAGGCTATCAGTTAGTTTTTGTAATGGAAACATCTCACGAAAGCAAGAATAATGTTCAAAAGCGAGGTTTCTGAGATGTCAAAAGCAATGACAAGAAATTAACTCGATGCTTTTTCCATGCGCAACTACCTCGGGCCTTCTACGGACGCCAAATATGCAAATACATATGGTTAAACAAGCACCACCACATTACACTTAACCGACTTAACCGTTCATTTAAACTCGCCAAAATGTCTTCGTTTTATCCACATTTTAAAGTTTAAGCTTTTGAAATGGCTAGCAATCTAGCGCTATATTCGACATACAGGGTTAGAACTTTGTTTACCTTTGAGCATGTAAGAAAAATATTACGGTTAAGTTGAATGGTTAAGCTGCTCATAATGATAAGAAGACAAGTATTACTCTTTATATTATATTGTCGCTAATGGTTTACCACGCTTTTTACTTCATTAAAACTGTATTTTTCTGTCGCCTTTTGGTTGAGAACAAATAATGTAGTGTTAGTGAAGATATAGTGATATTTTTATCCTAGTTTGAAATCAAGTATCCCGGAGAACCAAGGTTTTTCTAATGGTTAAGTCAAATGGCGGCAACTTAACCATTTACCGATGGCACATGGCCCTGTACCAGACAGAGTGCTGTATCTCGTTAAGAAGCAAACAAACAAACAAGTAAACTTCCCCCGTGCTGCGGATTGAGAATCGTAAACTCTCCCTTTTATCTAGAATCTCGTGGTTAAAACTAGCTGTAAGATTTTTTGCCTTTAATAACTTCGCAGTTGGCGCAAACTATCAGCTCAAACACCCCGTGCAAACGATGACATCGACAGAAAACATCAAGCGAAATATTTTAAGAATCGAGCAGAAGCGTTTGAAAAACTGTTTTATAACATAGCTACGATATAACGCGCGCTCTGATTGGTCAACTTTTATGAAGAAGTTTTGGCGGGACGCACGTAGTCAAGGGCAACCGAAGAAGGAACACGGTTTGAACTCGCCGAAAGATTGATTTGGTTCGCTGAATATTTTCGTGTCATATTGGCACTAAAAATATGGCTAACAAGTCTAAAATGGAGTTCATCAAGCTATTGAGAGCATGTCAATTTGTGGGTTATGCACAAGGCTGTTAATTTACATGGATTTAGTGGAAATTTGAATGCTGTGTGTCAAACATCAGGGTGAAAAGCCGGCCGGTGAAATTCACAAATCTACATGAATTCAATTCAAATCTCAATGGAAATTGCAAGCGATTCAATATGAAGGGACTAAATGGACAAACACAAGAGGTATTTAAACAATTTTGTTAGTTTTATGGAAATTAGCATTTCTGTAGCTTATTTTCGAACAGTTTATACGTCTAAATAAAATGTTGTTTTGGTTTTATGGTGCTGTTGGTTTTTGTACACCTGTTTCGCCCAGACAAAAAACTTTTGCTTTCTCTTGTTTTATTCTAAAAACCCATGAAAAACTTATTTAAGCTTAAGTTTATTTAATTAAATTGTAATTTGACATTTTGTTTATGAAAGTTTTATTATATTTCATTCCAGTTGACTTTGTTTTGACGAGTGAAAAAATGCAATGTTTTCAAATTCAGTTTTACCGTGTTCGCTTGAACGCTTCGTTGTTATTTGTGTTCGGAGCTGCCTTTTCACTTACCTATGCGAAAATCTGTTGGCTATGTTATAAAAGCAATGGTCCATGCTTAGCTGTGCGTATATCCAGTTCTGGAAGCACTTGGATAGTTGAGAGAGCACCTCGGCTAACGCCTCGTGCGACTCTTACGCTACCTTCGTGCTCTCTCAACTATCCGCGTGCTTCCAGAACTGGATATACGCACGCTAAGCATGGACCATTACTTAACTGTATGTTCTGAATAATATGAAAGCACTGGTTTAGGAATAAATTTTCTCCTAAACACCATTTTTTTGGGAAAATTTAGGGGCAACAAATAAGCCCTCATTTGCGTGTGATTTCAGACAGTCACGTATTATTTTTCCAAGTGCCTAAAGTAGGCTAGTGCGCATGCGTTACTTCACTCAGACAGCGGCGGACAAAAGTATCGTAAACACCCCGTTCCCCCTTCCAATGTTGGAGTATGCCAATTTGAATTGAACGCTGCGCGCACCAAACAACATTGAACAGGGGAGCGGGGAACAGCCTGGATAGCAAGTGTTTACTTATTTTTGGCCCCCATTGTAGCTTTACGTGAGACTCTGATACGTGAAACTCTGGAACACAGCAAGATGTAGTGTTTCAGATTCTCGCGCAACAGTTAACACGGTGGGAACGAGACAGCGAAACCAACGCTGCTGATAAAGATGCTCGTGCCATTTTTGAGCGCGTGTGTTGGACATATTTAAACTCTAACGTACTTGTAATTGCAGGATTCGTCGACAAAAACAACGACTTGCTCTACCGGGACTTGAAAGAGGTAAGAAGTCCCTCATGATGTTGATTTAAACAGCGACTGTTGATGAACACCAACAGAGCAATTTGATTGACTAACTCATTTTACCCCTCAAACCAGGCGATGTGTCAAAGCACCAACCCAATTCTCTCCCAGATGTTTCCCAAGTCAGAGATGCAGTCCCTCAAAAGACCAGACACGGTAAGGCCCGGGTCAAACAGGCTGAGCATACCATCGTCACACATTTACAGCATTGCTTGTTTAAAAACAATGCTGTACCGGCTTGGCACCCCGTCAGAATTTGCTCTACGTTCAGCGCAAGACAGCGTTTTATTAACGACTTTTTATGGGCTTATGTCCAGGGATTGACTATCCAGCTAGAATAAAAACAAATCCTGCTGAAATTGTTCAACACAACCTTGTACAAATGCTTAACGATGTTTGTTGAAATACGGATTGCTAGTGATCTCACAGTCTGCAGATAGGCTGATTTGCCGTGGTCCTCGCAGGCCGTCCTTGTGGCCGTTCACAAGAAACGCTTGACTAAAGGACGGCATGGAAGACGGGCTGCGGTCATGCATCCCTAATAGTCCAGTCAATTTAGCGTTTAACCTTGAAAAAATTGCAACATTGGATTTTTATACAGCAAATTCTCAGGAATATACGTGAGAAATACGTGTCCAAATTTTATGAAAATCCGTTCGGGGGAAGTTGGTTAAATTTTGAATTTTTCGTCTGCACGAAGGAAAGCCCGTTGTTTTCGGTGGCACTTAGACAATGAAAGCGAACAATTCGAAGGTTTGGCTATAGACTGTATTACCTTAACTCGGTGTGATATTGAACGAGATATCGAGCAATTTCTTTTTACTGCACAATGTGATTGCATAGATGTGAATTTTGTGTTTGTTTATAACCAATTTTGCGAAATAATAACTAAATAATCCTGACTTTTGACAAATCCCATATGATCCTTGTATTTCCAGCGTGGTGATACACTAAAGTTCGAATATTATACGCTAAAAAAAAATAAAAGAAATAAACTGATCATAGCCGTAACTCATCGCTCAGAAATTATTTGTTTTAACCGAAAAACCTTATTAAATCTTCCCCGGTTTCATCTGTACAGTCTATAAACATTCTCCCAGTTTCTGTGTTTTCATTGTCTAAGTGCCGCCGAAAACACAAGGCGCCCTTGACGTCGCCGGTAAAACCAAAATTATAACCAACTTCCCCCGGCCGGATTTCTACGAAATTTGGATATTCCTACATATGTTTTTCACAATTAGTACCAAAAATTTCCCATGTTGTAATTTTTTCCAGGTTCGGGGTTTTTTTCGGGCTAATTTGACCGGACTATAAGACGTTTCTGGCGCAACCATAAGCTCGCTCGCGAAAATTTCACGTTTCTCTGCTTTGAAATTTATTACACGGCAATGCTGGAAAAAGACTGCTATAGAAAGGTGATTCATCATGCTTGCTTTAGGCATGTTTTTGTGTTGCTTATTACCCTGTTCTCTTATTTAGGCTGGGACTCAGTTCAAGACGAGTCTTGCCCATTTAATGGCAATCCTGATGTCCAAGCAGCCGTCTTATATCCGCTGCATCAAGCCAAATGATTTCAAGCGATCCAGTAAGTAGCTATATATACCTCTTTGCAATCTAGTCTGTATTGGTTCCTTCACTTAGCTCTAGTTTCGGTTTTGGCGCGGAAAAGAATCCCGAAATCTCGAAAAACCTGTGCCAAAATCCTACGCCTAGTCGATAATCAGGCTACCTAGAACTGCAGGTATGTGTGACGTCATGGGCTAAAACCTTGGTCGGTAAGCGCAAGAACTGAAAAAATGCGCATAGATTTCTGTATGTTAAGTATATGTACGGTAATATGATTTACAGGACAAAACCGATTTACAGGACAAAAACGTTTTGGAGTTCTGGGCGCTGTTATTCATTAATCATTAATATAGCATTCGGGCATGGATTTCAGACTGTCCAATGTTTGCGTGCGTTTTCAAAATGAAAGAAATAAAGCCACCTACTGACAATAATTGATTTTATGGCTGGTGCCCTGAGGACACAACAAAATCTTCCCAGCTACACCAGTAACACCCATTAGTGATAATAGCATCCTGCTTGGGCGTGACTTGTATCATTCACCTTCAATAAGCCCGAGATCTGAAGCCTGTTGGTTGGCCTTGAGGCCGCGGGCTTGCCAGGGGAATTTACTAGTGTGAAAGCAATCGGCAGAGGTGTATTCCTACGCAAACAAGCCCGCGACTCAACTAACCCCGGAGAAATGACTGCACGTAGCAGTGGTCTCATTTTCAATGTTGTGTGTGGTTTAGGTAAATTTGACGAGGTCCTGATCCGTCACCAAGTCAAGTACCTGGGCTTGATGGAGAATCTACGAGTCAAGCGAGCAGGGTTCGCATACAGGCGCGCCTTTACTTTCTTCCTCAACAGGCAAGTGCGAGGGTTATCTAGTATGTAATGATTTTAATCCAATCTTGCCTTCCACCAATCATGATTTTGGTCACGCTTTGCATGAAACACCTTTTATTTGAGGGAGTTTTATTTCTGGTTCGATTTCTTGGAGGGGTTTATTGTTACCATTCCAAACGTTAGCAGGCAAAAACGCTGTACGCAAATCAGTTAGATTAGTGACAGAGAGTATACTTTGGGTTGCTCGTCTCTCGGCTCCGCAAACTGGATTCGTTAACGTGAGATAAGTTTTTTTATACCGCGCTTTCACACCGAAAGAGTGTCTGTACACAATTCGTAAATTTCTTGAAAATTTGAAATTCACATATTGGGACAGTGTAGAAAATATATTGTACTTGTCAAATGTACTTGTCAACCGAACAGAATTTAAAGAGTTTAAAGAGTGTCCGAAAACAGCATACTCCTTGCCATTTATTGTTCTTATCTCCAACTCGTATTCAGGTATAAGTGCCTGTGCCCCTCCACATGGCCAGTTTGGCGCGGTACGTGAGTATAGATTGGTTCACAATCCTCCCCTCCCCCTCCTTGACGCAACCAAAGGATGACGGTGAGGACGGTCATTGGCCCACAATGATGTGTTGGTTTAGTTAGCAAGGACAAAACGGCCGTACACCCTTGACTAGTACTGTTGTCCTCCTCCTTTGATTCACCTACTGCTATCCTCCTCCCCTTTCTCCTACTCGTCCTCCCCTTTCTCCTCCTTCTCTTTCTCCTGAACTCTTCCTCCTGCTCGCCCTCTTTCTCCTAAACTCCTCCTCATCGTCGTCCTTTTTCTCCTAAACTCCTCCTCCTCCTTCTCCTAAACTCCTCCTCCTCGTCGTCGTCCTCTTTCTCCTAAACTCCTCCTCCTCTTTCACCTGAACTCCTCCTTCTCCTCTCTTTCCTCCTCCTTTTCCCCCTTCACCTCCCTACTCTATACGTTTTGATATCTTTACCAAGTACTTCTTATTCCCCAAGTATTCCACTCCCTCGTACCATCATCTTATACGTTTCCCAAAATGAGAGAAACCCGAAATTCTGCTTACTTGCTTTGAAGTTTGCTGTAAAACTTGGACTAAAACTAGGTTAGCTTCCAGGGCAGATAACTTGATCGTTTTTTTGGATAAAAACCGAGTTGCAGGAGTGCTACAATCAGTCAATTGAAAGGGGTCCGTTCCTCTATTTTTGTTCCTTTGTTCCTATAATCAAATTAGGAACCAAACAATTGTTCCTTTTCTTAAATATACGAACAGCCCTATGCCCACGAATAGGAACACATTTTGCATTCATCGGAACAAAAGTATCACTGATTAGGAACCAAACGGTCCTTTGTAATAACAAAGGAACGCATTGTTCCTAAACATAGAAATAAGCTGGGCCTTTTATATACAATTAGGAACTCACGTTCCTAATCATGACGTTTCTTTTTGAAAAAAGGGAACGTTTTGTTACCCAAAATGTAATCAAATGTGAACCATTGTTCCTTTTCACAGCACTAAGGAACCAACAGTTCCGAACTGCTAAGTTCCTATCTCGATGTTTGGTTCTCCTTTGAGGTAATTGGGAACACCTGTTCCCATTTAACGAGTTTGACAAGCTCAATCAGGAACTCTTTGTTCCTGAACGCACTCCCAATTAGGAACATTCTGTTCCCGTGACCAAATTGGACCTAACACAAGGGGAATGTGAAGTTCCTTTGTGTGAAAATAGGGAACGTGCTGTTCCCAATTAAACAGGAATTCTGTTCCCATGACCAAATTGGACCTAACAAAAGGGAATATGAAGTTCCTTTGTGTGAAAATAGGGAACGTGCTGTTCCCAATTAAAAAGGAATTCTGTTCCCATGACCAACTTGGACCTTACAAAAGGGGAATGTGAAGTTCCTTTGTGTGAAAATAGGGAACGTGCTGTTCCCAATTAAAAAGGAATTCTGTTCCCATGACCAACTTGGACCTTACAAAAGGGGAATGTGAAGTTCCTTTGTGTGAAAATAGGGAACGTGCTGTTCCCAATTAAACAGGAATTAGGAACTAAAAAAGGTAACACTTTGTTCCCATATGAGCAAATGGGATCATATTGTTCCTTTAGCAATAGGAACATTTTGTTCCACTGCAACACAATTAAGAACAAAGAGTTCCTATGATCGACATCGGTCCTTTTCACTAAAGGAACGTATTGGTCTTAGATATGGATCTTGGGAACAAAGCGTTCCGAATTTAAAAGGAACGCTTTGTTCCCTTGATGCATATTTGGGAACACAGTGTTCCTTATACTTTAAAGCGATGGGGAGTGTTCTAAAATAAAGGCCACAATAACTGACGAAAGATAGGATAGGATAGGATCGGATCAGTTTAAGCATGTTTGAGCAAGAACTCCGCCTAAACATGTTAGGGCAAGTTTGTGCACGCTCATTTGATTATGCGCGCCTTCGCCTTTTTATTGGACAAGATACAGTTAGGCTCCCAAAGGGGCTACAACATGTTCAGGGCAAGTTTGAACACGCTCACTTTATTTGCCTTGCTATTGGCCAATAAGGGTTTTCGTACTCTAGGGACACATGGATCGTATACAAACAACTGTCAGGTAAGTATATGTTCATTTCTCGCCTACTCTCCGCCCAAGAAAGATGTCGAGTAAAAAGTACAAGCAAGTTGACTGGGCTAAAATTGCAAATGCTTTGCCCAAACCGAAAAGACTTCACTTGGAGAAAGATGAATCTGATGGATTTTTTCACTGCCCAGTGCAGGCGTGCGATCACGATGGATTTGGGACTCAAAGAGGCTGCAGGAAACACGTAACTAGAAAGCACGGTTGGTTCTTTTACTTTGATCAGAAACCAAGCAATTCAGAAATTGAGGCTAGTCAAGTTAACGATTGTAATGAAAGCGCAAAGAAACCCAAATCCACCAGCGCAAGCAAATCGATTCCAACCTTTGAACCATCAGGTGCAATTGCTAAAGAATTCCTTTCTTGGCTCACTGGGAGTGGCGGGGGTTGCAAGAGCGATCGAAAAGCTCAACAAACTGTCAGCAAAAGCCTTAAGTTTCTCAGATTTTGTTGTGATGACGAAGAGGAACTTACTTGGAAAAATGTCGACTATAGCTTATGCTCTCCTAACCTACTCTTTAAATTTGCTGATACGATGCAGGACACGTGGAATCTTGGACATGCTGGACGTTTAGGATACCTGGACGCCATTGGGGAGCTAGTGCAATTCCGAAAAGTTAGCGAAGGGTTGTCGGAAACAGTGGCGAGAGGTTTGTCAGTCACCGAGACGTACTTGAAAAGAGTCCGAAGAACAGTGTCGAAGATGATGAGATTGCAGTGGACCAGCGATCTGGACATTGATGTTTTAGAAGCCAAGGGTCACTGGGCATCGCTCGACGAACTACTGGAAGTTGTATCTCACTACCTTCCTCGATATGAAGAAGTGCTCAAGAAATGCAGGGACAAACCAGGTAGTGTTTGCGCGGGGGATTTATCGTTTGCCACAAAATTTCTAGCCGTCTACTTGTTCATCAAGGTAAAGGGATCCCGACCAATGACTTATCAGTACCTCACAGTTGACATGGTTCGCACAGCGAAAACAAACGGGGGGTTCATTGACCAGAAAATGTTTAAAACGGCAGGGAAATACGGCTTTGACTCGCTGCTCTTGACCGACACTAACATGAAAGTTTTGGATGGATATATCAATCATATTCGCCCTCTGCAGAAACCAGCTTGCGACTACGTGCTCATGACGAGAAACGGAGGGCAGCACAACAAGCTCGGCGAGTTCATGAGTAAACTGGTTTTCGATGCCATTGGAAAGTACGTTCATCCGACGCGTTATCGACAGATCGTCGAGACTGCAAGTTCCAACCAGCTTAGCGCAAGAGAGCAAGACTCAGTTTCAGAGGATCAAAAACACAGCTCGGTTGTAGCAAGAGTGCATTATCAAAAGCAAAGATCTCGAGAGGTAGCAACGAAGGCGCGCCAATGCTTGGATAAACTACATGGCGACAAGGGAACAAAGCTGGAACAAGATGTGATTTCAAGACTGTCAGACATCTCGTCCGCCTCATCTCAAGAACTAGATCCGCACCATCTGTCCAGCGGTTCTACAGAAGAAGTCGAAAGTGCAGAGGAGACGTCGCCACTAAAACGTGAGTGCCATTTGAATAAAATGCCAAGACTTACACGCCAGCGCGCTTTCAAAGTGGTGAACATCGATCGTACGTGCAATAGAAAAAAGGCTCTCTTGTTCACCCACGACGAGGACAAGTATCTCAAAGCCGGTCTCAAAAGGTACGGTTATGGTCAGTGGACAGCCATTCTAAGGGATTCCGAATTTCATTTCCAGAAAGGAAGGTCTTCTGACTCTCTGAAGAAACGTGCGATTGCCAAGTTTTGCAAGGAAAACCGCTAGCTAAAAACTTACTGCTACTATAGAACTGGAATTTTAAATAAAACCCCAGACAGCGCGCTTACTTGTGAACCAATCAAGCGGGTCTCCTTTGTGTGTTTCTTTCCAAAGCATTTTGGGATGTTGCGTGTCACTATTTAACGCGAAGACTTAAACAATTAGACCTCTTTTCCTGCTGAACACAGACCCGCTAAGATCATGGAAACCATTGTAGATAAACATCCCGAGTTGACGTTGCAAGACATCAAATTTGCTGGAGAGTTCATTCATGGGATTTGCGTGCCATTTGGTTTTCTCAAATCGACGGCCATGTTGGCAGAGAGCCTTCTTTGGAGGCATTTAAACAGAACAACGCAAAGAAAAAGGACTACTCTGAGGGAGCTAATCTTGGCGTGCATTTTCATAGCGATTAAACTGGAAAGCAGTGACGTTGCAAGAAATTCCTTGTTAATGGACGTTATAGCAACACCGGTTCCGAGGGAGGTCATCATAGAGGAAGAGCTAAACGTGTTGGAATCGGTCAACTGGAGGCCTTTGGAACATTGCGACATGATCGGTCTCTAGCAACACTTTATGCACAAGAATCCTCACTTATCGATGCAGATCCCCCGACAAACAAACATACTTGGACTTTAAGGGGAAAACCAATTTTGTTAAGAAAAGTTTGATTAATTAGGTTGAATATGGAGCTGCCACCATGGTGCGCATTGGAGAAAGAAGTAGAAAACCATAGCAAACGTTGTTGTATTTGTGTGTAACTCACGGGAAATATACCAGGTTGGATTACATGTTCATTTTTTGAGCCGAAAAGGAACTCCTTTCCAAAAAGGGAAAGTCCCTCGCCTCGATAAAAAAAAAAGAGAGCGGACGCCAAGTTTTGCAGAGAACAACTCAAAATCTAGACTTACTGTTACAATAGTTTTGGTTTTCATAAACCCAACAGAGCATGCTTTATTTTGTTTTCAGGGTGATCATTGTCAAATCATCATTCAGTTTTATTACAGTATTCCACGAAAACGATTCAACTGAAATAGATATCTTTCGCATTATTAAAAATACTTGGACTACTGTCTCTGTGAGCAGAACCACTTGGTTATCTTGGCCTGTGAACTGCCAATGGACGACTGGGAATGACTGCTTCGCTTGCGTCCTTTGTGAATCAGGAACTCCGGTTCGTTCTCCTTTGTCTTCTCTGTCGTGTTGTCGGACCTGTTTCGCGACTGGGTCGACTGGGTGATGAATATTTCTCGCTCCGCTTCGCTTTCTTTTTCGTCATCCGATCCTGGTTCGACGACTTCTTTCGCGGCTTCGGAGTCTTCGCTTTCCTCGTTGTTCTCGGAGTCTGACGGATCATCGTCTTCTTTCATCGGCAGCTCTTCGTTTACACTTTGTATAGCTCGGGCCTGTGCCGGGGTGACGAGTCCTAGGCGAACGCAAGCTAGTCGCCTAGCCTTGACTGCAAAGTTGCACATTGTGCCTCCGTCTTCGTGCAGCTTTTTGATGGCTTCTTGTAGCACCTCTATGCGATATCTGATAGCACGTTGGCACAGAGGTCTATCTTGCGCTTCTCGGTAGGCAATTTGTAGATCACGCATCTGCTTTTCCCTTTCGAGGAAACGCTCGTCTTGGTACGCCTTTTTAACCGCCTTTATTAGTTCTTCCCCGCGACGGTGCTCTTCTTCGCGCTTGCGAGCTGCCCAGGCATCACGCTGTCTTTGCACCACGTCGTCAGGCACGTTAACAGGATCCGCCTCTATTTGTGCTTTTTCGTTCTCCGACAGCTCAATATCTTTTTCTAACCTAAAAGAAATAAAGGAAAATACGGTGCCGTTAAGGCCGTGAAATGGTCCCTGCACGTTCCTCGGTCGCATCCATTGAAAACTCTGCGTTAGATTGCAAGCAACGTTTTAAGGTCTTTCAAGACGCGCGCTAGTTGTCATGGTAACCACTTCTGAACTTCGCCAATCATCACGTGCGTGTGCAAAATGTTTACCTTGAGATTGTAATAGCGACGGCCTCTTCTCTCTGCCTTTGTCTTTCCCGTTCTCTCTGCTCGATAAGCAAAGACAATTGACGCTCCTCTAAGCCACCCTTTCTCGTCGTGGCAAACTGAAGATCAAGGCTCTCTACGTCGGAGTCGGACTCTGCGGCTGTGTTCAGTGAACCCTCCTGTGAGAATTCCGGGGTAGGTTCGTCGGCAGGTGTTAATAAGGTCAGTTCATCATTCAATTGGAAGGAAAACATCTCTGCGACATCCTGGAACAGATTTGTAGAATTATCTTAAGTTTGCATGCTTGTATAAAGAAATGCGGTTGTGCAATTTCGGCTATATTGATAGGCGCGCGCTCGTTCACACTTTCGGCGCCATGCAGTGGGTGTGATTTTCAAAAACTTTTTTTCAAAATAACGAAGATTGCCATTAATTTGTTGATAGGTCATATGCTAACTTATGCAGATTCGAAAATTATTACGCCACAAGAAAACTAGCGCAGAACCATACAACAGGGCAGTTCCGATTTAGTCCAGACGACGATCTTCGCTATTTTGAAATAGTTTTTGAGCATTTTTGCCTTGACTAGCACTTACAATAGTTACTTGTATTTACCTGTTCATTAAGATGGTCATCGAAACTAGAAGAGCTGGTCGGCTCGCTTGCTTGTGTGACAGGTCGCACTTTCTGTTGGACTGCCCAATGTATGCAGTCCATGGGGTGTTTTTCAAGCCAAGTTATTGCTTCGGTGTCCACGCTGGGAAGCGCCTTGAACGAGTACTCATTCAGGCGAGCATTCATCGCTGGGTTATGGACTGGACCGAAGTCCAGAGGTGTCTGGCATGTAATTAACATGGGTATTCTGTTAACAAACCCCTTGGCCGTCTTGTACTTGGTGTCATTGGCCAACCAGCCCCCCTGTGTGATAACCTAGGACAAAAGCAAAAAAAGTCAAACAAACAAAAAATAAATGGATGTCTAGCCATTTGAAGGGTTTGTTTTCGAAATCCACGCGAGAGTATTTGTGAAAGCCGTGTTATTTCTCGTGCTTTGACTGCCTACAATACGAGGTTCGAAAGGTTCTTTTGCTCCCCTCAGGAAAACAATGTCATTTTTGTTTATTGTCGGTCATTTCTGGTGTGATTAGTTTACCTTCCAGTCATCGACATCCATTAACCTCTCAGTCGCTTCGTCTATAAACATGACTTCACAATCCAAGCTCATCATCGATTTGTTAAAGTGTCGCTGCTTCGTCACAGTCCCGATTCGGTGTTGAGGCACTATTCCTCTTATCGGAGCGAAGAGGCTCGTTTTCCCGCTGTTTGCACTTCCGACTAAGCATGGCACCTGAAACAAAAACAAAAGAAAAAAAATACAAGAGCGGAATTATCAGCACACTCCATTATGTGTTTGCACGAAATTATGTGAAAAATTGAAAGAGAAAATAAATAGTGATGTGAGCAGTGTATTGTACCTTTTGCTTGTGGGTTTTTTTGTTGTATCTAAGCAAGTTTATGAAGTCTTCACAAAACCTCTGCACCTGGCTTTCGTCAAGGCTGTTAAGTAGTGTTTCTTTGAAATAGCGCGGATTTGGGCCAGTTTCGTGTTCGTAGGCTATGAACGCCCTTGGCGACACTTTTCCCACTTCACTCGCCTGTATCGCATTTTCCAAGAAGGTTTCCTTGTCGATAGAAAAGCACCATCCTCCGCTCACTTCTATGAGGTCAAAATTGACTACAAGTTGTCTGATTACTTGGCTTTCGGGCCTTGATAGTCTTTCCCTCACTTGGTCGCCGTACTTGATCAAACCATCTCGGAAGTTTTCATTCCCCTCCATTATTCCTATCCAATCGGAAACACTGCACTTGTACTGGAACGTGTACTGGGATTCCTTGACTTTCTTATACATTGCACCACGATATAGCTTGTAATCTAGGCTGTGCATAGCTTTCTCAAGGTTGCCATAGAGTAAGACTTTTGGGTCACTGGTAATGCACCTGTCAGGGGGGTCAACACTTCCAACTTCGATGCTGTCGTCGTTAAAAACTGCCAGTTGAAGACCGGCCTTTTTCAATGCTTCGACTGCATTATTGATTGCTTCTTTGTTAGCTGCCAATGGCATCACGGAAAAGAAAACAACTTTTTCTCTGGAACGATTACTGGGCGCTGGCACCAGGTACTGGCATGATAGTTGGTCGGCGACATCCTCGATAGTGGCCTGATACGACGACTCTACCAGTTCAATTACATAGGAAGAACTGTGATCCTTTAACACGGGGAACAATGACTTGATTGACTTTTCGGCTGTCTTTTGAATTTGCACATTAATTTCAAGGTCGCAGGACAGAAGGGCTTTTTCGATCGGTAGCACTGAAACGGGGGCGCCAGCGGAACTTGAAAAGGCCATCCAAAACGTAAACTGAGGATAGCGTTTTTTCTCGGCCGCTATTGCAAAACATCTCTCGTTTGCCGATATCTGCGATACTTGCGAGCCTTCGATAATCCCGCTGTCGGCCACTTCACCAGTGTCCTCCTCGTCACAATCGTCCGGGTTATTTTGCTCCTTGCTCTCTTTTTTCGGGGGCTCTTTCACTCCGATTGCCGAGAAGTAGAATTCTAGGCCTTCCACGGATGTTAGGGCACGATTGCACTCGTCGCGTTTTCTGCATATCAACTTCCACGCCTGAAACAGTAAAAGTAATAGTCGGCATTTAAGGTATGATTCGTAGTATTCTCTCTGTTTTGCAATTCAAATTTACCTCTGTTAATCCTGGTCGTTGCACTCGCCATACACATGTTGCCGTGACTACAGACAGTCGCTTTTTTACTATCGGAGTCAGGAAACAGGACACTGTGTCTCTGATCGTTTTACTGTTGAGCTGTCGGGCAGGATTCCTTGCTCTGTGCATCGTTTTGCATTGCCCCGATCGCCGACTACTGTGGTCAAAAACGGTGCTCTTTTTATAGAAAATGCCGCGCATGCGCCGATCGCGTCCGAACACATTGCAATCAGTGCTTTGCACAATGAACTTTGTACTTATTGTTAAAAACCCCATAACCTTTTCTATAGTAAGAAATGGATGCTTATTTGACGAAAGGTAGTCATCCGTTGAGTATTGTTTGCCTATGACATAACAAGGCGTTTTGATGCTTATTCGCTGAGATGCTGATGCTTGGAATCTTTAGACCCTTTATTCTCAAGAACGCTACTGCATCGTGTAACAATTGGGATTAATTAGGAAATGCATAGTACAATCCATGTGTACAAAACGTTCTTGGAAGCATATGTAAATTTTTGGGCCAGCCGATCAGTTGTTTATTATCTCAGGATTTCTATTACATCCATCCATTACATAACATTTGCATGGGGACATTGTGAGAGTGGTTAAAAGGGGTGCTAATAGTTGCTAAAAAAATGTGAACATTTTGATGCAAGGGATCCGCCCACCCACAGGACCGTTATGGTAAAAATAAAAGTGCATGGCATGATATCTCAGGATATTTATTACATGCATTACATAACATTTGCATGGGGACATTGTGAGAGTGGTTAAAAGGGGTGCTAATAGTTGCTGAAAAATGTGAACATTTTGATGCAAGGGATCCGCCCACCCGCCGGACCGTTATTGTAAAAATAAAAGTGCATGGCTTGATATCTCAGGATATGTATTACATGCATTACATAACATTTGCATGGGGACATTGTGAGAGTGGTTAAAAGGGGTGCTAATAGTTCCTGAAAAATGTGAACATTTTGATGCAAGGGATCCGCCCACCCGCAGGTCCGCTTGTAAAGAAATAAGATTGCGAAGTTTCTTTCCTGAAGGGACGGGTCCACGGATTCACGGATTTCAGCAACAGAAAGAAAATAAATAGAACCCGTCTATCATCGATCCGTCTTGCTAATGTCGATCAGTTTATTTCTAAATGGACGGAACTACGGATTGACGGACTTTCTACAGTTTATAGAAGAAAAAATAACTAACAACGGTATAACGGATCTACGGAAATAAGTCAGACAAATGTTCACTTTTCTTATCTACCAATTTTTTTATTTTTTTTATTTATTTACCTACTTACTCACTTATCAACTAATTCATTTATTTACTTTTTTATTTATTTATTTATTCATTTATTTATTAATTAACTAATTACTTATTTCATTTGTTTAGTAATAAAATATTAATACTTATTTATTTTATTAAATTAATTATTTATCTATTTTATTAAAATTTTAAAATCATTTATAATTTATTTATTATTATCCTATTTTTATTATTATCTTAATTATTATTATCTTTAAATTATCTTAATTAATAATAAATAATAATATAATTTATTTAAATTATTTTATAGAATAATAAAAGAAAATTATTTATATTTAATAACAATAAAATAAATAATTATTAAAATATTATTATTTAATGAAAAATATGTAAATATATAATAAATAAGTAAGTAAATAAATAATAATTTAATAAATTTTATTATTTATTACTATACTTTAAAAATAAACAAATTGTAAATAAATAAATAAATAAATGAGTTAGTTAATAAATGAGTAAGTAGGTAAATAAATAAAAAAAATACAAAATTGGTAGATAAGAAGTAACTGAACATTTGTCTGACTTTTTTCCGTAAATCCGTTATACCGTTGTTAGATAATTTTCCTTCTATAAACTGTAGAAGTCCGTCAATCCGTAGTCCCGTCCATTTAGCAATAATCTGATTGACATCGCAATTTGAAATGCAATATATTATCATGGCATTATAAATTAATAAGACGGATCGGCGGGTAGGCGGTTTCTTGCTTTTTGCTTATCCGTAAATCCGTGGATCCGTATCTCAAGAAAAAAATCTCAGGGGCCATTTTCCTGCTGACGCTTTACTTGAATGGAGCATTTCGCAACACCGTATTTATTTTCATGAAGTGGGCATATTTTTATGGCCAGCATACTTAGGAACAAACGTTCCCACCTAGCTTGTTCCCTTTAGGCTTGTTCCCTTTGGACTAAAATTTGACTTTGTCGTGCGATTGTATTGCAATCGAAGCCATTGAAAATATCATGACAAGGGAATTTATGGTCTCCCTTTCCAGACTGCGTTTCTTGGAAGAAAACACTTGTTTTCGTTATTTAAAAGACCTTCGAAAACCAGGAACAGATATTTTGGGAAACGATCTTTTTACATCTCCTCCCTTCCCCTTCCGCGTCATTTTGTAGGTCTTCTTACTCGTGGAATCGTAAAAACACATCTCTTTATTATCCAGGCAAAGCAAAAGACGGTGTACACGAGATCTGCCAGCACTTGAACTACAAACCCGACGAGTTCAAGCTCGGGAGGTACGTCGTGTGTGATTTCTTATTCCGTCAGGAGATCCACCTGAGACTGGTACCACTCATATCGTTCTTGTGCTTATGAAAGCTTTCTCTTTCTAGGACGAAGATTTTCATTAGATTTCCTCAAACGCTGTTTACCATTGAAGACGCTTTCCAAGGGAAGAAAAATGATATTGGTAAGTCTGGTTAAATTTAGCCTGTGTAACGGCCCAAAAAGGAATGGAAGGTGAGTCGGCGAGGAGAGCAACACTCGCGTTGTGGTCGCCACACAGACTAGACATATTTCATATTATTTTCATCATAATCACAATTTTCATCATCGTCCTGTCCCCGTGGTTTTCGTTGATGGTCACTGTATGACTGTAAAAAGTGCCGCGACAATGTTGTACCGCGTCCCGACCGCGCCTCGACTACGCGATTTCATCCGTATCTACAGCAGGCCAGGTTCCGTGACACGCCGCGGCGCTTTTCACAGTCATACGAAATGTGCAAAATCTGTTCTATAGTTGCTGTGTCGTTTTTGTTGTTATTGAAAGGTTACGAGAGCATAATCTACAGCATACGATTACAAATTTATACGTTCCATTTGTTGTTTTTCCTGTACTGTCGTCTAATGCCGCGAGGTGTAAAAATTATTACCCTTTTATTTTATCGGACGCAGTGCCTATCTGCTCTCATCGGCTTTACGTAAGTGCTCTTTACAGATTGGAGCATACTTTAACGATAACAAACTCCGGCCTCGACTGTCATCAAACTACGGTCCATTTTCCCCATTTTATCTTGAATGTAGCCACTGTTATCCAAACACGATTCCGTGGATACAGCGCTCGTCAGAAATATCTTCGTCTGCGCATGGCAGCTGTTACTCTAGCCGCACACTGGAGACGGCTGTGTGCCCAGCGGCTGCTGCGGCGCAGGCGCAACGGCGCGAAACTCATCCGAGCGTAAGTACACGAGTACTTTAATCTTTCTCTTTTAGGTCTGGAAGCCACAAGGAGACCAAATCCTGACTGGAGAACACACTTGTGTAAAAACCATAACACTATGCCAACTCAATTTGCATTTCTGACGTATTCCCCGGGGATTATGCTAATGAAGCAATAAAAAGGAAATCATGCGTCCCTATTTCCACTCTACGGGAGGTCGCCCTTCTTAGTGTCGATTGCGATCCAGCCTCCAAGCGATTCCCCATACCTTATGTTCGCCTTATAGATACCCAGGGAAGAATACTCATCCAGTGGGCGAGTTCCATTGTTTACGTTTTGACTCATTTGCATGAACAACAAAGGAGAATCGGACTTTCTAACGGGGCTGTTAAACGATCAGTTCTGAATATTAGTATTAAAACAAAAGGAAACATAATAAGCGCGTTTAGTTTGATCGACAGAAAATGTATGGGCAAATTACCTTTGCCATCCAGTGACTCAAACATTTTTAAAAAGCCTTGTAAACTGTAACATCATGTCGGTCATGTAAGCCCATGTTTGAAGTGCATCACGTGTTCATTGTGTGCTCGATACCCGGTTCGATAGCGTGCCAATAATCCTCAGACATGAGAGGTAGGCTGTAAATGAAAACTCCCCATGTATAAAGGATCCCCTGCTTTTTTATTTAAAGGTTTATCAAAGGATTCATCACGAGGAATCAGCCAAGGAACCCAGATAATGAAGGAGTAAGTCAGCTGTACAGAGCTTCTGGAAATAAAATTGATGAGTTCTTAAAGAGACGATAATGTCTATTGGGATTTGAGAAAGAGGGGGCACAACTGCGTTAACTTGAGGAAGGATGCTCTAATTCTAGCGTTAATCCATTGTTCTGCCCAAGTCCAGATTCTACTTGGAAGAGGCGTTGTTGTTAATATGGCGTCATAAACATCTGTTTGCTAAATTGTATATTCGCAAAACGCCTGTTATGCGTAAAAGAGGTCTCGGACCAAGTGGTGGACCAAGTGTTTCCATCAGCGATCCCCAAACTCTTTCCCATTCCAATGTGCAACAAGAATATCTGTTAAGCAAATTTTGTGAAAATGTTAGAAATATCCGCTTCTAAACCCTTCTTTTCTGTAATTCAGCTTACTTTTACGTTTACCCGTAGTTCTTGGCCTTTGTCCGGATGGCCCATCTACTGGACATCGCCAGACACCTGCCTAAAACTGTCCTGGACAAGTCGTGGCCTAAGCCACCGGGTGCACTAACGGAGGTGAGCTGCGCTGCCGTCTGTCTGTCTGTCTGTCTGTCTGTCTCTGTCTGTCTGTCTGTCTGTCTGTCTGTCTGTCTGTCTGTCTGTCTGCCTGTCTGCCTGCCTGCCTGCCTGTCTGTCTGTCTGTCTGTCTGTCTGTCTGTCTGTCTGTCTGTCTGTCTGTCTGTCTGTCTGTCTGTCTGTCTGTCTGTCTGTCTGTCTGTCTGTCTGTCTGTCTGTCTGCAGACGGATAATAGGACATTTTCGCAACATTGACATACTTTCAGCCAAATTTTCCTGAAAATGAAATTTTGTTAACTAAAAATACTCCAGCATTCTTCGGGGTAAGTTTCTCTATTTTTTTGCAAATGCACAATATTTTTGATTTTTGTTTGATTTTTTTTATCGGCTCTAGAAGGAGACCCGTGTTGCAAAAATGCCCTACCTTCTAACTCGGCAGGAAAAAATGAAAAAATCAAAATGACAACGGCAGCATATAATTTAGTAGTAGTAGTGTATATATCATGCAATTGTCTCGATCGAATCGAGTGTTTTCACTTTGGTCGCGAAAAAGGAAGGTGCAAGTGGGGTCGTTGTACAAACACTATACTACATCCACTTGGGACCAAAAAGGCAATTTTTACTGAAGCAATAAATACCCCCTAAACATCTAGAAAATTAATCTAATCGCACTGAAACGTTTTTAGGTAAATGATAGTTTCAAAATAATAGTGCATGTGAATTTTTTAAATCGAATTTATTTCCAATCATACATTTTTGAAAGATTTTCGAAATCTCAGTTTGTGTGACAAAAATGCCAAACTGCTAGAACGGGCGGTTTGAAAAAACTTTAAGAAGGAAAAAGCAAAATATGTTTTAACACATATGATTATCAAGGACATGCTTACAAACGTGTTTCGACAAGAAAATTCCACTTCTTGATTCTCTGGTCCGGAGATAGTGGATTTTAAATTTTGTAAACAAAGACAATAGGGCATTTTCGCAACTGCTGTCTCAGGGCATTTTCGCAACAGATGCCGATTTCACTTGTTTTTGTCGCAAAAATGGTTTCTTTTAAAATTCTGTTTAACAAGAGAAGGATTTGCATACGAATATACATATTTCTTGAAAACAACGACACAAGAGATCATCTCCTTCATGCCTTTTTCTTCGATTTTCCGCTTAATTTTTCACTTTGCATTAGTGTTTTCTGGTTTACTCATACGACCGGATATATAATTTTTCCTCATGATTTTAAACTCCACTCCTTATTTACGATAAGACATCATTTGAATTGGTAATCGTTGTCATTCTTTTAGCTTTACCGCGATTAATATCGCATATTATCCCTGCCAAAGAACGTCCAAAAGGAATAGTACAATAGGTCAATAACAGTTATTGACGGTAACGATATATCTTTCATAATAATAAGCAGTTATTGAAAGGCTATCTAAACCTTGTGCTTGCGTGTATACTGGCGCTACAGTCATCGCTATCTAACCCTTGTGCTTGCGTGTATACTGGCGCTACAGTCATCGCTATCTAACCCTTGTGCTTGCGTGTATACTGGCGCTACAGTCATCGCTACATTACCCTTGTGCTTGCGTGTATCCTGGCGCTAAAGTCATCATTGCTTGCGTGTGTACTGGCGCTACAGTCATCACTGTTTAACCCTTGTGCTTGCGTGTATGCGCTACAGTCATCGCTATCTATCCCTTGTGCTTACGTGTATACTGGCGCTACAGGCATTGCTATCTATCCCTTGTGCTTACGTGTATACTGGCGCTACAGGCATCGCTATATAACCCTTTTGCTTGCGTGTATACTGGCGCTACAGTCATCGCTATCTAACCCTTGTGCTTGCGTGTATACTGGCGCTACAGTCATTGCTATCTAACCCTTGTGCTTGCGTGTATACTGGCGCTACAGTCATCGATATCTAACCCTTGTGATTGCGTGTATACTGGCGCTAAAGTCATTGCTATCTAACCCTTGTGCTTGCATGTATACTGGCGCTACAGTCATCACTATCTATCCCTTGTGCTTGCGTGTATACTGGCGCTACAGTCATCGCTATCTAACCCTTGTGCTTGCGTGTATACTGGCGCTACAGTCATCGCTACATTACCCTTGTGCTTGCGTGTATCCTGGCGCTAAAGTCATCATTGCTTGCGTGTGTACTGGCGCTACAGTCATCACTGTTTAACCCTTGTGCTTGCGTGTATGCGCTACAGTCATCGCTATCTATCCCTTGTGCTTACGTGTATACTGGCGCTACAGGCATTGCTATCTATCCCTTGTGCTTACGTGTATACTGGCGCTACAGGCATTGCTATAGAACCCATTTGCTTGCGTGTATACTGGCGCTACAGTTATCGCTATCTAACCCTTATGCTTACGTGTATACTGGCGCTACAGTCATTGCTATCTAACCCTTGTGCTTGCGTGTATACTGCCGCTACAGTCATCGCTATCTAACCCTTGTACTTGCGTGTATACTGGCGCTA
The DNA here is from genome assembly GCA_033964015.1 of Scolanthus callimorphus. Taxonomy (NCBI): domain Eukaryota; kingdom Metazoa; phylum Cnidaria; class Anthozoa; order Actiniaria; family Edwardsiidae; genus Scolanthus; species Scolanthus callimorphus. Next base: position 1,941,924 of record JAWWUD010000016.1, on the reverse strand, counting down.
CAGTAATCGCTACCTAATCCTTGTACTTGCGTGTATACTGGCACTTCAGTCATCGCTATCTAACCCTTGTGATTGCGTGTATACTGGCGCTAAAGTCATTGCTATCTAACCCTTGTGCTTGCATGTATACTGGCGCTACAGTCATCACTATCTATCCCTTGTGCTTGCGTGTATACTGGCGCTACAGTCATCGCTGTCTAGCCGTTGTGCTTGCATGTATACTCGCGCTACAGTAATCGCTATCTAACCCTTGTGCTTGGGTGTATACTGGCGCTACAGTCATCGCTGTCTAACCCTTGTGCTTGCGTGTATACTGGCGCTAAAGTCATCGCTGTCTAACCCTTGTGCTTGCGTGTATACTGGCGCTACAGTCATCGCTACATTACCCTTGTGCTTGCGTGTATCCTGGCGCTAAAGTCATCATTGCTTGCGTGTGTACTGGCGCTACAGTCATCACTGTTTAACCCTTGTGCTTGCGTGTATGCGCTACAGTCATCGCTATCTATCCCTTGTGCTTACGTGTATACTGGCGCTACAGGCATTGCTATCTATCCCTTGTGCTTACGTGTATACTGGCGCTACAGGCATCGCTATATAACCCTTTTGCTTGCGTGTATACTGGCGCTACAGTCATCGCTATCTAACCCTTGTGCTTGCGTGTATACTGGCGCTACAGTCATTGCTATCTAACCCTTGTGCTTGCGTGTATACTGGCGCTACAGTCATCGCTATCTAACCCTTGTGATTGCGTGTATACTGGCGCTAAAGTCATTGCTATCTAACCCTTGTGCTTGCATGTATACTGGCGCTACAGTCATCACTATCTATCCCTTGTGCTTGCGTGTATACTGGCGCTACAGTCATCGCTATCTAACCCTTGTGCTTGCGTGTATACTGGCGCTACAGTCATCGCTACATTACCCTTGTGCTTGCGTGTATCCTGGCGCTAAAGTCATCATTGCTTGCGTGTGTACTGGCGCTACGGTCATCACTGTTTAACCCTTGTGCTTGCGTGTATGCGCTACAGTCATCGCTATCTCTCCCTTGTGCTTACGTGTATACTGGCGCTACAGGCATTGCTATCTATCCCTTGTGCTTACGTGTATACTGGCGCTACAGGCATCGCTATAGAACCCATTTGCTTGCGTGTATACTGGCGCTACAGTTATCGCTATCTAACCCTTATGCTTACGTGTATACTGGCGCTACAGTCATTGCTATCTAACCCTTGTGCTTGCGTGTATACTGCCGCTACAGTCATCGCTATCTAACCCTTGTACTTGCGTGTATACTGGCGCTACAGTAATCGCTACCTAATCCTTGTACTTGCGTGTATACTGGCACTTCAGTCATCGCTATCTAACCCTTGTGATTGCGTGTATACTGGCGCTAAAGTCATTGCTATCTAACCCTTGTGCTTGCATGTATACTGGCGCTACAGTCATCACTATCTATCCCTTGTGCTTGCGTGTATACTGGCGCTACAGTCATCGCTGTCTAGCCGTTGTGCTTGCATGTATACTCGCGCTACAGTAATCGCTATCTAACCCTTGTGCTTGGGTGTATACTGGCGCTACAGTCATCGCTGTCTAACCCTTGTGCTTGCGTGTATACTGGCGCTAAAGTCATCGCTGTCTAACCCTTGTGCTTGCGTGTATACTGGCGCTAAAGTCATCGCTATAATTATAACCCTTATGCTTGCGTGTATACTGGCGCTAAAGTCATCGCTATAATTATAACCCTTATGCTTCGCTATAATTATAACCCTTATGCTTGCGTGTATACTGGCGCTAAAGTCATCGCTATAATTATAACCCTTATGCTTGGGTGCATCTGGCGCTAATTTCATTGCTTTCTAACCCTTGTACTTGCGTGTATACTGGCGCTACAGCCATCGCTACATAGCCCTTGTGCTTGCGTGTATACTGGCTCTAAAGTCACCACAATCTAACCCTTGTGCATGCGTGTTCATGCGTGTTACCACTGGCGCTAAAGTCATTGCTATCTAACCCTTGTGCTTGGGTGTATACTGGCGCTACAGTCATCGCTATATAACCCTTTTGCTTGCGTGTATACTGGCGCTACAGTCATCGCTATATAACCCTTTTGCTTGCGTGTATACTGGCGCTTAAGTCATTGCTATCTAACCCTTGTGCGTGCGTGTATACTGGCTCTATAGTCATCGCTGTCTAACCCTTGTGCTTGCGTGTATACTGGCGCTAAAGTCATCGCTATAATTATAACCCTTATGCTTGCGTGTATACTGGCGCTAAAGTCATCGCTATAACTATACCCTTATGCTTGGGTGCATCTGGCGCTAATTTCATTGCTTTCTAACCCTTGTACTTGCGTGTATACTGGCGCTACAGCCATTGCTACATAGCCCTTGTGCTTGCGTGTATACTGACTCTAAAGTCACCACAATCTAACCCTTGTGCATGCGTGTTCATGCGTGTTACCACTGGCGCTGAAGTCATTGCTATCTAACCCTTGTACTTGCGTGTATACTGGCACTACAATCATCACTATCTATCCCTTGTGCTTGCGTGTATACTGGCGCTACAGTCATCACTGTCTAACCCTTGTGCTTGCGTGTATACTGGCACTAAAGTCATTGCTATCTATCCCTTGTGCCTGCGTGTATACTGGCGCTACAGTAATCGATATCTTACTGTGTACTTGCATGTAATGTAGTGCCAAGTAACAAGAATTGATCATTAACTGTTACTTGACTACATTTTCGCAAGTTTGGCAAAATTATTAGTATTTTCGACAACGAATTTTGCGCATTTTCCCTACATTTCGCTGTCTGTAGGCTGCTGAAGAAAGACTTTTAGTGCAAAGTAACATACATTGATCATGAACTGTTACCAGACTACACGTTCACCAAGTGTTGTTGCTTTCTGCAGACAAATGGCAGAGATATGAAGATTCTTTAAGACATATCATATGCAAGATTCAAGTGCTGACTTCAAAATTTCCGCGAAAAAACATGGTATTTTCGACATCGACTTTTTTTCGCATCTTCCCTGAATTTCGCGGCCTGTACGCAGGCTGAAGAAACACTAAGCGCATAGTAACACGAATTGATCATTAACTTTTGCCTGACTACACGTTCGCTAAGTTTGGTTGCTTTCTGCATAAACATCACTGAGATATGACGATTCTTGGAGACGTACTATATGCAAAATTCAAGTGCCGACTTTAAAATTTCCACGAAAAAACATGTTATTATCGCATCTTCAAGAATAGCCATAAACTCGCCAAATTTAATTAAAACTGTTTGAAACTTCATGGAACAACTCTCCAATAGATGACAATAATCCTGACGTATTGTGCGTTGCTAGGGCTTGTTGCTATGGCACCAGGTGAAGGGTCAAACTTGGCGAAGATTGGCATTTTCAACATCGATTTTTTCGTATTTTTCCTGGATTTCGCGGCCTGTACGCAGGCTGAAAAAAACACTTTTAGTGCCAAGTAACTTGAATTGATCATTAACTTTTGCCTGACTACACGTTCGCTAAGTTTGGTTGCTTTCTGCATAAAAATCACTGAGATATGACGATTTTTGAAGACGTACTATATGCAAAATTCAAGTGCCGACTTTAAAATTTCCACGAAAAAACGTGGTATTATCGCATCTTCAAGAATAGCCATAAACTCGCCAAATTTAATTGAAACTGTTTGAAACTTCAAGAAACAACTCTTCAATAGATGACAATAATCCTGACGTATTGTGCGTTGCTAGGGCTTGTTGCTATGGCACCAAGTGAAGGGTCAAACTTGGCGAAGATTGGTATTTTCAACATCGATTTTTTCGCATTTTTCCTGAATTTCGCGGCCAGTACGCAGGCTGAAAAAAGCACTTTTAGTGCCAAGTAACTCGAATTGATCATTAACTTTTGCCTGACTAAACGTTCGCTAAGTTTGGTTGCTTTCTGCATAAAAATCACTGAGATATGACGATTCTTGGAGACGTACTATATGCAAAATTCAAGTGCCGACTTTAACATTTCCGCGAAAAAACATGGTATTATCGCATCTTCAAGAATAGCCATAAACTCGCCAAATTTAATTAAAACTGTTTGAAACTTCATGGAACAACTTTCCAATAGATGACAATAATCCTGACGTATTGTGCGTTGCTAGGGCTTGTTGCTATGGCACCAAGTGAAGAGTCAAAGTTGGCGAAGATTGGCATTTTCAACATCGATTTTTTCGCATTTTCTATGGATTTCGCGGCCTGTACGCAGGCTGAAGAAAATCTTTTGGTGCCAAGTAACTTTGAATGATCATTTACTGTTACATGACTACACGTTCGCCAAGTTTGGTTGCTTTCTGCATAAAAATCACTGAGATATGACGATTCTTGGAGACGTACTATATGCAAAATTCAAGTGCTGACTTTAAAATTTCCGCGAAAAAACATGATATTATCGCATCTTCAAGAATAGCCATAATCTCGCAAAATTTAATTGAAACTGTTTGAAACTTCACGGAACAACTTTCCAATAGATGACAATAATCCTGACGTATTGTGCGTTGCTAGGGCTTGTTGCTATGGCAGCAAGTGAAGGATCAAACTTGGCGAAGATTGGCACATTCAACATCGATTTTTCGCATTTTCTCTGGATTTCGCGGCCTGTACGCAGGCTGAAGTAAATCGTTTGGTGCCAAGTAGCTTGAATTGATCATTTACTGTTACATGACTACACGTTCGCCAAGTTTGGTTGTTTTCTGCATAAAAATCACTGAGATATGACTCTTGGAGACGTACTATATGCAAAACTCAAGTGCTGACTTTAAAATGTCTGCGAAAAAAACATGTTATTATCGCATCTTCAAGAATAGCCATAAACTCGCCAAATTTAATTGAAATTGTTTGAAACTTCATGGAACAACTCTCCTATAGATGACAATAATCCTGACGTATTTTGCGTTGCTAGGGCTTGTTGCTATGGCAGCAAGTGAAGGGTCAAACTTGGCGAAGATTGGCATTTTCAACATCGATTTTTTCGCATTTTTCCTGTATTTCGCGGCCTGTACGCAGGCTGAAGAAAATATTTTGGTGCCAAGTAACTTGAATTTATCATCTACTGTTACATGACTACACGTTCGCCAAGTTTGGTTGCTTTCTGCAAAAAAATCACTGAGATATGACGATTCTTGGAGACGTACTATATGCAAAATTCAAGTGCTGACTTTAAAATTTCCGCGAAAAAACATGGTATTATCGCATCTTCAAGAATAGCCATAAACTCGCCAAATTTACTTGAAACTGTTTGAAACTTCATGAAACAACTTTCCAATAGATGGCAATAATCCTGACGTAGTGTGCGTTGCTAGGGCTTGTTGCTATGGCACCAAGTGAAGGGTCAAACTTGGCGAAGATTGACTTTTTCAACATCGATTTTTTCGCATTTTTCCTGAATTTCGCGGCCAGTACGCAGGCTAAAAGAAAAACACTTTTAGTACCAAGTAACTCGAATTGATCACTAACTTTTGCCTGACTACACGTGCGCTAAGTTTGGTTGCTTTCTGCATAAACATCACTGAGATATGACGATTCTAGGAGACGTACTATATGCAAAATTCAAGTGCTGACTTTAAAATTTCTGCGAAAAAACATGGTATTATCTATACTATGATGCAAGTTTCAAGTGCTGAGTTCAAAATGTCTGTAAAAACATGGTATTATCGCATTAAGAATAGCCATAAACTTGCTACATTTAATTGAAATTTATTGAAACTTCAAGGAAGAAGTTAATCCTGACATATTGTGCGTTGTTTGTGTGTATACAGGCGCTACGGTCTTACACTATCTAACCCTTGTGCCTGCGTGCACAATGATGCTACACGGTTATCGCCCATTCTCGTACCCAGAGCTCCCCGGCTCGTCTGGTCGCAGGGGAGGCTCTGGTGACATCCATTTGAGGACCTTTGATGATTGGCTGGTTTTGAACGTTGGTGCATGCGCAGAAAGATATTTCTCAACGGCTCTGTATCAAATCTTGCGCATGCGTCAGTGGCTGTCACCAGAGCCTCCCCCGCGAGGAGACGAGCCGGGGAGCTCTGGGTAAGAGAATGGGTTATCGCCATGTAACCTTCGTGATTGCGTGTACTCCGGCGCTACAGTTATTTCAATCTAAACCTTGTGCTTGCATAGTACACGAAGGGTGTGAAGTCATAATACGTTTTTATTTGATCCTGTACACTAGTATTTTAAACTGTGCTTTTGGGTAGATGCACTTTATATTTGGTTTCGTGTACTAACAGTTATGGCGCTGTTTAAACTATGTTCTTGCGGGTGAACACTGGCTGTACAGTCATTCGCAACAAGAACAAAAGGTTAGCCTTTATTAGGTTTAATAAATACACTCACATATACGTCTAAATTAAGAGGTAAAAACTTTATTTTACTATCTAAACCATAACTGATGTACACTGGTAATGCAAGTACGTTCGGTTTTGCTTTTCCTCGCGAGAAGGCTGGTGCTACAGTCGTCGCTATCTCAAGCTTGTGCTTTGTGTTACCTTGGCACTACAGTTATCGCTATCTACAGACCAAACCTTTGTCTTTGTGTGTATTCTGGCGCTACAGTGAACGTTCATTAAACCTTGCACTGGTGCTACAGTCGTCGCTATCTAAATCTTGACGGGTTTTGTGCCATCTGCTGCGGCGTAACCAGGAATATCTGAAGGGGGGGCGGATAGTGAAAACATGGGACGAAAATGCTCAAATTTTCTCCAGCAAATACAGTAAATGTATGGGAAAATCTCCGAGAAAGCCCCCCCCCCCCCCCCTGGACCCCCCTGGCTACGCCCCTGATCTGGTTATTCAGTTATTGCAGCTATTACTCTTTGAAAGACAATCACACCTTCAATATTAGTGTAAAATTAGAGTATATTTTTGACAAGATCAATCGACTTCGAAAATACAATAATAAGTCTTAAATTGTCGAATGAAAAAGGCGAATGCTATTGTTAATACATATATTAATTGAAACAAGTAGCAGTAGCGTTTTCAAACTCTAATTATCAGAAAACACGAAGAAATCTGTACTGTTGCAAAAATGCCCTATTGTTGCAGAAATGCTCTGTTTCACCAAAACTGTTGAAAATATGCCCTAGGGCATATTTGTCACTTTAGTGTTGCAAAAATGCCCTGTTTGCTAAAACTGGCTCTAGGGCATATTTGTCACATTAGTGTTGCAATAATGCCCTACCCACAACACTGATGTGACGAATATGCCCGAATGTTGCAAAATGCCCTATAAAAGTGTGACAAATATGCCTGTCCATCTCCCTGTCTGTCTGTCTGTCTGTCTGTCTGTCTGTCTGTCTGTCTGTCTGTCTGTCTGTCTGTCTGTCTGATGTTTTTTTCATGTAATACGTGCGGGCATTTTACTCGTTGCTCGCGTTTTTCCTCACCCCTGTGAAGCTTGTAAAATATCCGCCCGTATTACATGAAAGAACATCTAATAAGATATATGTATTCATCCTTTGCCAGACTGTAACTTCATTTAACTATATATTCCAGGCATCCGAGATGATTCACCGCATGTACACCCGTCACTTGGTGCGCCTTTACATGCGGAATTTGACAGAACCGCGCAAACAACAGGTAAGCACTATTATCGTGTATTATTATTCATCCATGCCACGATCTCGATTCTGATTGGCTAAGAGTACGCACCGAAATCTTGTTGGCGCGCAGTTCTTGTTGGCGCGCAGACACTAGGATTGATGCTTGGGCGCCATGTTGGTTTTAATTTCGGAAGCGGAAGTCAATTTTACCAATATTCTCGTTGAATCTGTAATGAGTTTTGTCGAGAGAGCATTGCTCAGGCTGTCTAAACATCAACACGTGCAAGGCCTTTGTTTAGCTAAGTAAGAATTCTTGGCTGCTGAATAACGCCCAGGTTGGGGTTTACAGGTAAGGCTATCCTAGGAATAGTGACAGCATGGCATGAAAATGTGAGTTAATAACTGTAGCTATGTTTCGACGGGTTTGGATGAATTTGGCCGGAACCAGAACCCTTGGTCAATCGCCGGAACCAGTCAAGCGCTGGAAATAGAGGTTCAGTGCGTAGTAATGTCTATTGTACTCTTCATTCCTCAGCTTCACCTGAAGTTGCTTGCTAGTGAATTGTTCCGTGACAAGAAAGCAAGCTACCCAGCTAGCGTGGCGAAGCCCTTTACTCTTGATAAAATGGGCAGACTCGGTAAGGTGTGCTTGGTATTTGTATCTGTCTCGGCAGATCGTTATTGAAAAAACTTACTTGCTTTCAAATCATTTTCCATCATAAATACGCATGTCGTGAAAAACCTTTTGATATTATTTACAATACGGCTGCTTCAAAGTGTACGGTATACCCCTTCCAGTCGCGCGGTTTTTACTATTTTGGTTTGCATGTCCAAAGACACGCTTGTTGATTTTAATTCCTAGCGTTTGCACCTTACCCCTTCGTAGGTATCACTTTGTTCGATGGGGTTACTCGCTTTGTTCGATGGGGTTACTGAGACGGGTTGCCCGCCTACGTGGGGTCGCCTTTCCATATAAACTCTCTTAATTTCTTGCTTGTGTTCACATGACAGGTGGGACACCCCACGTAGGCGGGCAACCCGTCTCACCGGGGTTGGTTGCCCGCCTAGGTGGGGTTGGTTTTCTCCATGTGAACTATCAACCCCGAGGTGCTGGGGTGAGGTCGCGCTAACGTCTGTTTCTCAAATTGCTCCAAAAACAATAATCTTTGTACGTTTTCAATCATCAGCGACTACTTTGAATCAATAAAAAGGATAACATGAAGTTAGAAAACCAAAGTAATAAATTTTGAGTTCATAGCGAGACGATTTTAGCAAGCCACCATTTTGATTGGCTAGATGGCCACAGCTCCCCGGGTCATGTGAATTCTCATATATTTCAACCTCACCAAGCTACCTTCATGTGAACAGGCCCTAAATTTTCCTTAATCGTTAATGTTGTTATTTCCTTAATCCTTAATGTTGTTATGTTGCTTGGTTTTGATTAGATGTCAACATTACCGCGCAAATGGACAAGCTGCGTCTTAGTGATGCTATCACTGGACAGACGATCAAGGTAACGTGCTTCTGCAATGCAGGCGCAGGGGCGGATCCAGGAATTTCAGAAAGGGGGGGCCGGATAGTGAAAACATGGGACGAAAATTTCCAAATTTTCTCCTGCAAATAGAGTAAATGTATGGGAAAATCTCCCGAGAAAGGGGGCCGCGGCCCCCTCGTCCCCCTTAATTCCGCCCCTGAGGTGCTCTTCTGTTTTTGCTTGTTGTGTTGTGTTTTCTTTTGTTTTCCTTTGTTTCTATCATTGCCCCTCCCCCCCCCCCCCCAAAAAAAAAAAGGCACGCCGTAGGCCAACTCGCCTTGGCGTTACAAGGTAACAGAGAGATGACCTTTAGTTTAAGTCCCACTTGATCCCGCAGCTAGCGGACGTCCCTAGAGATTGGATTAATGACTTTAGCATAAATTATTTTAATGTTGTGCTAACGCAGAAGTGAGTGAGTGAGTGATATCGAGTCCCCCCCACTGGAACTAAACAAAGCAGACAGTTATAATAATGTATATTAAGTGAGATGTCATACCTGCTCATATTGGCGGGGCCCTTGAAACGGCCTCCAGGAGACAGTGGCCGAGAATGACTCTACTAGACTACACGATATTTACTCTAGTAGTTTTGTTTGTAGTACTGCGTTAGCGTACAGAAGTACGACCGTCACGGTTACAAGCCACACCCGCGGTACCTCGTACTGACTGACTCTACCCTGCACGTCCTGGAGAATGACTCTACTAGACTACACGATATTTACTCTAGTAGTTTTGTTTGTAGTACTGCGTTAGCGTACAGAAGTACGACCGTCACGGTTACAAGCCACACCCGCGGTACCTCGTACTGACTGACTCTACCCTGCACGTCCTGGAGGACAAGAAACTCAAGTCCAAACATGAGATCAAGTTCGACGATCTGCAGGGTAAGTCGTGTCGCCCCATTTGTCTCAACTTTACCATATATTTACCTACAATATCTCGTTTGTTTATTGGCTAGGAATTGTCGTGGGTGTGCTTACTAAGATTTACAGCTATTTCAATAAGGGTTGTCGGAGAAAACGCGACTACACTGCTGGAATAATAGTGTAAAATTGTGAGAAAAAGTCGAGTATAATGCACTAAACGTGTGCTTTGCGATACAAAAGGCCTACTCTGGGACCTTATCTCGCAGCTCCTAATTGGCACAATTTATCCTTATCTCGATTTATCTCGCATAAACTCGCGGCGAGATAAGGTCCCAGAGTAAGCCTTATAAACATATATTTGTATTGCGTCGTTGCCCATTATTTCCTAATGGTCGAGCCTCCTACGCGTGAGTGCTTTACCGACGTTTCTTGTTTGTTCACCAGGAATAGCCGTGAGTGCGCTAAGAGACGATGTTTTTGTTCTACGCCTTGCCATCGCGCAAAAGGGAGATAAGGTAGGGTCTACACTGCCTCAATGAAAAAATGCGTAAAGGGGCTCTGTCGCGGTTATTTGAACAAATTCGAAAATACAGCTCTAAATTTGTAAGTAATCATCCACATATCACTCATATATATATGTTATTTACCGGCTTGGAGGTCCGTTTAAAAAAAACTGTGACCGAGGCTGGAAAATGTTGACCGAGGCCGGAGGCCGAGGTCAACATTTTCCAGGCCGAGGTCACAGTTTTTCCCTATACGGACCGACCTAAAGCCGGTAAATAACTTATTCATTTTTTCCAACTCTAAAATTAGATATATTTGTTTCGACGAAAACAAGCGCGCGCAAATGGTTACCGTTTCCTAGGTCAGAGATAGGAAAATATTGCCCCCGCGCGCGCGCTCTAAGAACCAATCAGAATGCAGAATTCGTTACCGTGCCCTCGAGGAAAAAAAATATTAGCCTAATAAGCAATTTAGATAAGTTTCACCAGCAAGACTGCCAATTTTCGTATAAACTTGGATGTAGCTTCAAACTTTGAAACCTGTTCATCCCAACACGATTGTTGCAATCCGTTTCTATCCACTCTGTACAAGGTCCATGAAGCCTACAATAATGATCGCTTTGTAGATAAAGGGATATTTAACAAACCTAGACTAGTATTTTGTCTATCAATCAGTTATTTGGATGTATTTTTACATCACCAAAAGTGTGCTAAAATCGAGACACTGCTCCTTTAAATAAAAAACGTTGTTGCAGTTAATCCAATTATCTCCACTAGGTAACTTGACGCGACGGGTGATGGTTATGGCACTTTTTTTATTAAAGTGTCAACCGTAGATATTTTTTTTACTATAACGAAGTGACTGATTTCAAACATTGCACGGAAGATGTTCTCTTTCATACCGAATACCCTTTTGCTGAGGCGGTGTTGTAAACTTGACTTGTAAACTGGTATCATACAGCCTGTCCAGGTGGCATTCGTATTCTATTCGTTGACCCGCGTATTGGACTGCTACATTACTACTACATCATCTAATGCAGCCCGTTAAGTTCTCTGACCTCTCCTTGTCCAGCAGTCGTGTATTTCGACTGCTTGGAGTTCTCTCACGATTAAAGGTCCCTTATTTTTTTTTTTTTTTGTACAACAAAGGAGATATGTGAAAAGATCGCGCTTCCATGTCCAAGCATGCGGGATTACTCACGCATGTCAAATAGATTACCTTCAATACATTTTTCAAGTTTCAATACATTGTCGTACCCAGAGCTCCCCGGCTCGTCTGCTCGCGGGGGAGGCTCTGGGAACATCCATTTGAGCGCCTTCGCTGATTGGCTGATTTTGAACGTTGGGGCATGCACAGAAAGTGTTGTCTCCCAACGGCTTTGATCAAATATCGCGCATGCGCCAATGGCTGTCACCAGAGCCTCCTCCACGAGCTGAGGAGCCGGGGAGCTCTGGGTTCGAGAATGGTTTCAATACATTTGCCCCAAATGGTACCTGCCATCCCCCACCACCAGAAAGAGCAAACCTATTTCTACAAACACGGAGAGTAATGTCATAGCCTCTAACTCATTTGTACTGTTCCAGGGCGATCTGATTTTGAGCTGTGAACACATGATCGAGACGATAACGTACATCGTCGACACCATTGGCAAGAAGACGCTGCTGAGTGTAGAGCAAGAAGGGTATGTTAACTTCACCGTGTTGTTATACATCGTGAACCGTATCTCAATTATGACATGTCTTGCACTCCATTCTCCCAGGATCAAGCACACGATGAAGGGCAAGGAAGGAGAGATTGTGTTTTCTAAAGGGTGAGTGTTCTATATGTTGGCTGCTACTCTTTCCAGTAGACCGCTACACCTCTCGACTTTTCAGCCCGCTGGCTGCTGTCTCAAATTGATCGCGTGATCACCTTTTTATGTACCACGTGATGCGTTGTTTATGAAGCACGTGATCAGTATTTGTGGGCGTTAACTTTGAGAGTTTGGCGGGCCACATTGTTGTGCTGATTTCCAACGAGGTCTACGCCTACAACTTTTAATCACGTGGTACATAAACAACTCATCGCGTGGTACATGAAAATTTGAGACAGCTAAAAAATCAAGAGGTGTAACGGTCTACTGGTAAGAGTAAGGGCCGGTGTGACGGGATACAACTCGTGTGCAAGTATTGTTTGGCCTCCTCAATATATAAGGGCCGGTGTGACGGGATACAACTCGTGTGCAAGCATTGTTCGGCCTCCTCAATACACGATTGTGCTATTGCATGAAATGTTTAGTAACCAGTCCTCAGGGACAAACAGCAAAAGAACCAAATGAACAGCCTCGTTCAACCGTGGCTTCCTTCTTTTGTTACTTGCTCCTTGAGGGGCTTGGTCCGAGGTATTCCATGTATTAGCAATGTCGCGCATTGCACTGACACACCTCCCTCACCCACAAGGGATCAAAGAGAGAAGGGGAGGCGTTTTCTCGTAAAGTACTTTTTAGTAAGCTGAGAAGATAAGGCCACGTTCCAAATTCACTCACCATTCATTTTGCTTGACGAGGTAATGAGATTTCGGAAACCCCAAACCTTTTTACTAAGTTTCATTTGCCTCTTCTTTCCTCCACTATTGTAACATTGTTCTCCATTGGGTTTTCTTATGATGAGATGAATGAATGAATGAATGAATATACTTTATTTATACACGGTTATCCCTATCAAGTACGTATTTTATAAAAATATATGTAAGAAAGATATTATTATAATTATATATATATATACTATCCCTAAAACTACCTAAAACTACCTTAACCTGTTTTCCATGAGAGCCGTGTTGGAAGAAATAATAATAAAAACGATATTACGATTTTGAGAAATCATAGGAAGTCCCTGCAGCCCGCTTTAAATGCATTTAGGGAGTCTGCGTGCCGTAACTCTGAGGGTAGGCTATTCCAAAGCACCGCGCCACTATAGCTGAAGCTGTTTTTCAAATAGTTTGTGCGGGGCTTTGGAATAGCTAGCTTGCCCTCGGTGTCTCTCAGGGAATAAGCCGCTACGGTGTCCCGGCTAGTGAACATGGATTTAAGGTAATCGGGAGCAAGTCCATTGAGTGATTTAAACACCATTACAGCTTTATGATAGTTCTGGAGTGAACGAATATTTTTCCACCCCAGACTATCAATTAGAGGGTCGGCATTAGCGTCATAAACCGAATTAGTTAAAACTCTAGCGGCCCTATTTTGAAGACTCGTATTGGTCCCGTGGGAATGCGTTTCGTGGGATATCAAGTGCACCAAATTAAGTAGTGATCATCAAGTGTCAATACACCCTTAATGTTTCTGTTTCCAGAGAGAAATTTTCAGTTTCCAAAGGAAAGACTGGCAATTTTGAGGTGGTAAGTAATGGGAGCGCTATGAGGACACGTTGAGTAAAAACAACCTATGTTTATGAACTGAGCAGGGTTTTGCAAGATATAATCATTCTCTCTAGCTTGAGACAACAGTAGTACTTGAAACAGTAGCACTTGCTGAGCTTTAATGAAGTGCCTTTTGGAATGCTGCGGCGTGTTCATTGCAGTTGCTTTTATTTGGCGTCCTCGTTGGTCATTCTTTAGTCAGCCAATCAGAATGCGCACCAGATCCAAACGCTCCCAATCTCGTACCCAGAGCACCCCAGCTCGTCTGCTCGCAGAACGCTCTGGGACATCCATTTGAGGGCCTTCGTTGAATTTGAAAGTTTGGGCATGCGCAGAAAGGTGTTTATCTTTTTAAGGGACGCGATGCATCATGGGAACTAGAGGCGTTTTCTTCGCCCTTCCTTTGCATTACAACCAAGTACAATATCGGTAACAGTCCAGTGACGTAAAAACGCACTAGAAAGAAACACGACCGTGTTACTCTGTAACACTGTTAGTCTGTTCAGGGGCGAGAAAATAGCGCTGAATCCTCGAGCATGAACTTATATGCGTTCTGTGCAAATTATCGTATTTTGACAGGTTGCCCCGTCTTAACAAGGACTACAGAAGGATACACCAGTGATGCTCAAAAATGAATAAGCCAAACGATCTTGAAATGTGGTAAATGGGTTAGGACTGATATTTTTATAATTAATTGGTAATACAAGCTGTAGATAATATTAGTTCTTATTGTAATAAGTAGAATCTCTCTATTTAAAATAAAATATGTAAAAATGTAAAGCTGCAATGTGTACAATACGAAACGATAAAGTTAATAAATTAAGTAAAGGATAAACTGTTTTTGTTGTTGATATTTTTCCATACCTATATATTAAAGGGAGGCTGTCACGATACGCGCATGCCCCATGATCGATCACTGAGCAAAACTATTTAGACCATCCTATCAGAAAACTATTGAAGAATATGTAAAACATAAACATTTGGTCGGATGGAAAGAGAAATAGCGAGATTAAAACGGATTGTTTTCGTGGTTTTCAGCCTTCGCTGGCCATCGTTACGGGACGATACTTCTTTGTTTTGAGATGGGCAGAACAGCTGCGCAGTTGCGTGACAGCCTCCCTTTAAGCACTTTTCACTCAGACCTACAGCAAACGCCGAACTTCAGTCGTTCTTCTTCTGTCGAATCTTTCCTTTTCCTTTTCAAAGGATGTCGCTTCATTATACTTTATAATCAAGAAATTTCTATTGTTTTGTATTGGAACGGCGCGACTCTGGTACGGCGTTTGCCGTAGGCCTCAAACACTCTTCCACATAACAGGGGCCTAGTGTGCCCCTTAGCACGCGTATGTAAAACTTATGTACGTGCGTACTTAACAAATGGCTTTTGATTTTTCGTGGTATATTCTCCATCTACCATGGAATTCATTAGAATCGTTAACTATCACACTGTTGCAGTGATAACTGAATGACGTGGGTCAGGATGTCAACAACAACAAGCCTTTATTTCCCTCATAATTTACAATAATAGTTTTGTTTAAAACTGTCATTACTACTTCAACTGAAATCGCTCAGTTACAAAGTTATTGTATTTGTCAGTAACACCCTTATAGCGGTCAGACCTAATACTGCCGCCATAGCGAAGGGAATAACCGTGCTCATGATTGATCAATCACGGACCTCCCAGGTAAATCTGTAGTATTCCACAAGACAAAAATCATTATCGGACGTTTCACCGCTGACCACAAACGGCTGACTTCGATTGTTGAGGTGCGAGGTGAACCAACAAATCCACGTTACGTCCACGCTACGCCCCTGGTGTGTTATTTTGCTAACACAACTACTGAAAGGCGAAGACTAGCCATTTAAGTTACAAATTTACCGCTAAAATCGTTGCATCGCGACCTGCGTTTTCAAACATCGATTTGTTTTTGGCTTTGCTGTTCCGCCAGTCAAATCTTATGAGCCAATCAGATTTTTGCCCTGTTTCGCCTAGTGCAGCCGCCTGGCTTTCCGTCGTGACGTTGTCTGTTTTTAGTTCAGAGGGAAGCCAGTTGACTGCACTAGGCGAAACAGGGCAAGAGTTTCATTGGCTCAGAGAGTTTGATTGGCGGAACAGCAAAGTCAAATATCTAAAAATAATTTGATGTTTTTGAAAACGTGAGTCTCGATGCAACGGTTTTAGCTGTAAAGACGAAAGAACGAGGACAATATTCCGCCTCTGACCCAGTTACGCCAAGAACCGGTAACCTCTAAGATCTTGTCTTGACCGTATTCTTTTAAAGTACCGATTGAGGAGACGTCACAGAGAAGGGTAGACATTTCACACACATAGATTTGCATCATAACTTGGAGTGATGGTAACGACTCCTTGGTTTCGTAGCAAGGAACTCAAAGACGAGGTCACAACAGTCCTCGGCACATCCAAATGAGAGCGAGATCCCGGCACCTCCATGACCATAATTATGGACAACCTGCAAGTACAATGCATTGCAGAGTAAAATGTGACACCATTGTCATCGCCACCATACGTTTAATCACATCAAGTGTCCCCTAAAGCCTTTGCTAAACTAGAGCAGATTTCGTAGACTGTGAAAAGTGCCGCGACAAAGTTGAGTGCCGCGACCGTGATCGCGATCGTGACCGTGACGGTGACCGTGACCGTGACCGTGACCGCGAGCCGCGACTACGCGATTTCATTCCGTATCTACAGCAGGCCAGGTTCCGTGCCGCGAAATTTCGCGACAGTGCCGCGCCGTGTCCCAGCACTTTTCACAGTCATACGAAATCTGCTCTAGGACACATGTAGCGCGCAACATTGTAGCCAGACACACGTTTCCCAATTTAGCCACGCGAGAAACATTATTGCACGCGACAAAATTTTTTGCCGGGACAAAAAAAAATGTTTTTCGTCCAGACAAGAAAAACATTATGTTTCCGAGACACACGCGTGCGATGTTTCCTAGTTTAGCGGCTCGGGGAAACATGTAGTCTGGTTATGCAGGTACGTTTCTTTGGGGGAAATCTGGATTTAGATTTTCTTTTGGATCGTACAGATTTTTCTTGATAGAAAGAAACGTAAAATCTTAAACTGGATTTTTATAACAAAACCCAGACAAAGTGGTGCCCTCTGTCTGACAATCGGCCAATGGCAGTACGCCTGCAAAGAAGGACCGCTGACAAAGCGTATCCCTTTCGGATTTTCCCCCCAAAGAAACAACAAGATCATGAATTCGTAAATTCCGGATTAAGCATAAATCCATTGAATCCTGCCTTGGCGTGGATTCGAAGGATTCATAACCTATTTTCAGATTGAAGTAAGGAAACGAGAAATCCACTTTTAGATTCCAAATCCGGATTTGGATTTCTCCCAAAGAAACGCACTCTGACATGCAAATTAAATGAGGGTGAAACAAACGATTGTTCAAGGTCAATATCACGTGTTAAGGCCGCCACACACGGGCCGATTCCGACAGGATTTTCTGTCGTAAGATTATCGTGCGCCGCCACACACGGGCCGATGTTTCGTCGCAAGACAAAAAATCCTGACTGATCGGCTCGTGTGTGGTGACCCGCGACGAGCTTACGACAAGATTTTTCGTCCGCTCGTCTTATCAAACATGTTTGATTTTCAAATCGTCGACGACAAAAAACGGCTCGTGTGTGGCGGCGCGCGATGTTTTGTCGCAAGCTTGTCACGAGTCACCACACACGAGCCGATCAGTCAGGATTTGTTGTCTTGCGACGAAAAATCGGCCCGTGTGTGGTGGCCTTTAGTATCACCAAACTAGTGGACTATTGCAAATGCTGCATTCTGATTGGCTACGCTACTAGGGGACTATTATCAATAGACAATAATATCAACATGAAAAGCGCCCGCTTCTCGCTTCGTCGACGTTTCTGGTGATTTTTTTAGCACAATTTTTCACTTTTTTTGTCCAACTAGTTGGGTGATACTAAAACAATTAGACTTCTCGCCCTCAAGGGCCACGGGTCAATAGCCCATGAGGCCTGCGGCCTCATGGGCTATTGGCCCGTAGCCCTTTCGGGGTCGAGGTCTTATTGTTAAATGAGCCCCTTTTAACGTCCAGCCCATGCTATTGTGTCGACCGTTTGAAGTTTGCCAGGCTTCCGAACCATTCCACTCCATTAACTATACTTACATTCACTTGTATATCTTTTCCATGATCCGCATCTTTGAATGTCATAATCTCCTTCTCCAATCGAACAGCTTTCCTTGCAGGTCGTAGTCCCACCCAAGTATCCACAATTGTTGCATCCTTGAATGCAATCACATTGTATCCGTTATTAACTGAATCACCACCTCCTACGTGGCGACCCTAGAAACGTACATTGTGCGGCTTAGCAAACCAATCACTGCCAACGAATTTTAGTGCCACAAATCTTCCAGCTCAATGTATTAGGGACTTACCTAGCAGGTGATTGGCCTACTAGACTAAAGTGATCAATCAGTGATCTTGAAAAGTGATTGCTTGATCTTTTTCAAACACTAAATTTGCCATCTTAATTCATCGGAACACCCATGGATTTTTCCATGCTGCTACCTCTTTCAATTTCAGAGGCCGTGTCCCTGAGGCCCCTTGTGGTTTGAGTGAAAAAAAAAACTGAAATGTGCCCGATCCAATCTATTTAAAATTTGACACATTTTTCGTGCTTGCTTGGGGGCAGGGAGTGAGTCTCAAGCAATGAACGCGCGCGTTGAATCCTGTTAGTGGTGTTACATTTCACAAAGCCAAGTACTACGCATGCTCTACCGTTTGTTGACCGCTGTGTTCGAACCACGTGCCCTGAATGCGCGCGTTGCATCCTGGTACTTGGGACATTTCTAAGGAAACGGAAAGAGCGCGCGCATATAGTTGGAATCGTCCATTGGATGCTTTTTCTTTTAATCAAAATTACAATCAAATTAGTTTAGAAACCCATCACTAATCTTTAAATAATACATAGAAGAGGGAGAGCGACTTAATTGTGCACCTTCGATACCACGTGACAACCCATAAACTCGTACAAAGAGTTGTTTCTTTGATGAAGTTCGCCGGGTTTCATAACGAGTCTTCCCTCTACTTATAACTATGAAATAAATATGTAAAGAGTCCTTACTATCAATACAACAATGAAGTGGGTCTGAGATTGTAAATTAATAAAACAAAAAATAATGGCGAAGAATGGTTTCACCTTCAGGCTTGGCACTAGTTCAGTGGTGGATTTGAGGATTGCCAGGGTGTCCTCCACAGTAGCTTTCGTGTTGTAATCACCAATTTGAGCAGTGCCTGCCAACCAACATTCTCCATTGGTTCTATAAAAAAGTAAAACAAATAACATTATGGCAAAGGTATTATATTTACCAATTGACGCATAATATGCAATACGCGTAATACTATTTTCGTTCAACCCTGAAGCTTGACAAGTTTTTCGCGTAGGTTTACGTTTCAAACGTGCACGTTTTATGTCGCGTTTGTCGCTCGCTGATTGGGTGCTGTTTTGGCCGTTATTTTTCAGCCAATCAGAGTGCGCGAAACGCGAATACTTCTCGACAAAACAAACGTAAAGTCAAGCTTCAGGGTTGGTTGAACGAAAATGGTAGTATGCAATACGCGAACTTGATTTTGTCCGAAATACTCCTGACGGAGAAGGTTTTACTTCTGAAACCGCCAATTTTGGGTTACCGTGTTTACTGCTTCAACAATTCACACTAAATGTTTGTGGTTTATGTGATCCACCATGCTACTTACTGAGGAAACACACCACGAAATCTCTGGCATCTCTTGTCTTCCGTATTTTCATATGTTAAGACATTCTTTAGCCATGGTGCTTTCACCTAAAGAATATTATTTTATTATGCTCTTATCATAAACTTATGGCAATTTCATCAAAATTTGGACTGTTGTCCAACATGCGCTCCAAATCGTCGAGATTGAGAGCATTTTCCTCGAAACTATAACCAGTTTTTATACTTTTGAGGTGCTTTTTCTGTTTTTTGACAGATTATATTTTCGTAGCCGAAAACAATAAACAAAAACAGGGATGTCAAATATAGGACTTTAAAAATCTGCCGACTGCCTTAAAATTGCGAAATTTCCTAAAATTCTCCCGGGAAAATACAGTAAGTATATGGCAGTCGTCTTGATATTTCCCGGGAGACGGAGCGCAAAATCTTGAGACTCCAGGGAAAACCGGGACAGTTGACGTCCCTGCAAAAGGAAAACCAGCGACCGTTCTACTGTGGCATGTGAGGCATGGCATTACAGCCATTCTAGTTGCACGCGGTCGCCGGGAAAAAAGCTTGCAAGCGAAAACTCGTTTTTTGTCAAAGTTTCCATGGCAACGCACGTGCTTTCGCCGGCTTCTCGCGCTCAGACAAGACAGAAAAACGAGTTTTCGCTTGCAAGCTTTTTTCCCGGCGACCGCGTGTAACTGAGAATGGCTGTAAATACACTTTATCGCGTTTCGAAATTTTCAACTTGTGTTGTGTTCTTAGGGATGTTAGGAGTTAAAAGAGCTAAAATATTTTATACTCGTGCAGAAAGTTAGAGTATCCTGGTTTCCAACCAATCTCTAGAGAATCAAAAGACAATGCACCTAATGCATTGCGTGGTACCAGAATGCACATTGATTACATATCTTTTGGCTGTGAAATGGGCAGGCCTGTAGCCAGCATGAGGCGAACGAAGTGTTTAAATAAAGTTTCCTATCATCTTCACGAGACAAATTTCCATGTTGTGTTTAACTTCCTGCTTAATAATTGGAAGGAAATTGTACAACGATTTCTTTTTTCTGAAAATCTGCCTCACTCTCCCTCGGTAACGATTTCTTTCTGGCTATGGACCTGAAGGGGAAGACCTATTTGTCACCTTGATCATGTGACCCCTGACAGGGTACATCAACGAGTCATTAACTAGCTCCTTAGCACGCAAGGCTGTGCAGTTAACGACGACATCATAGTCAAAAGCAAGCTGAAAGAGAATTTAAAACACTATCAAGTCACAAATGGGAGCACTGTTGCTATCTACAACAAGGAAATAATCATTATCATAACAATAACACATTCATCAGAATTATCAAGTAACTTACCAACCTCTCTTAGTGAATTCACCATCCTTTTTACCAGCATTCCCCCAAGGCTACAAAACCTGGAAATAATGTGGTATTCAAGAAATTAATAAGGTAGTGGGCTTTCTGTGGTGGACGCATGGGCACCAAAAGGGTGAAAAACCAGTTTGAAATAGAGTGCTTTGCTCTATTTCTCGAATTGCTAAAGAAACAACTAGAACATGCTTACTAGATAAACAAATTGGTCCATGTTTTCTAGTTGTTGATCATCAACAAAATTACTAACTTCGTTCACCAAGCTAAAAGGCCAGGTTACCCAGGGTGCAGAGGTCAGGATTGGAGTGTGAGAGGCAAAGGTGAATAAAGACTGAATATTTATAATGTAGCCAGCATAGCTGGCTCTAGGGTGTTTTCGAGGAAGGTTCTTAGGGCACCTTGATTTTGTGCACGCCTGGAATCTGTCTGGAAAAACAACTCATTTCCAAAACAAACAGAGCCGGCTACGCAGGCTAAATATAATGCCTACCAGGACTGGCAAGATATTCAACCAGCCCCTAGTGCTATTTTACATTATGCAATTCAAATATTCAAATTACCTCCTCATCAACCAGGGCATGAAGCCTTTTCCTTGAGCAATGATTGATGAATAAACATAACCATCCCTGAAATTATAAAACAAATAATTGAATTTTCCTTCATCTCAGTTTTATATCCAGACAAATAATTACATTTTTTAAAGATACATACTATAATTTGGTTTACATTATTCGCGGTCTCTTACTGTGGTGAGACGGGAAATTTCCCAAGCTCTTCCTCTGGCATCCTTCGATATTCAAATATTTGATCTTTCAAGTATGGATCCTAAAAATGGAAAATATGCATTTATGTAGCAGTGAATAAGATTACCGTACAAGAAGCCTTTACCAAACTCATCAGGATCATCAAAAAATACTCTTGGGTCCTAAAAATACCCTAAAAAAATACCAAATTTATTGACAATTGTCTGCCTAGCCTTTTATTTGATATTCATGAAATATACCCTGTTCAGCAAAACTGAAAAATTTGGCTGAAAAATAAGGGCCAAAACTGCAGCCAGTCAGTGAGTAGTATCACAAAATGGTCTTCTGTCACTTCCTAATAAGCTAATGATTCCAAACACTGTATAGTTGTGGCTGTGAAGTATTAAAAAACAACAATTTTCGATAATGCATTGTTTGATATGTGTTCCATAACCAAGAGAACCTTAGCATACACATGTAACAAAGGGATTCACTAACTGGATATAAAATAAGATGACAAAATAACGGCATCATACAGCATTGCAACCATGCCACATTGTCAATGACAAGGTTGTGCGATGCAGCTGTGCTTCATGTGGAAATGGTTCAAGTGTGGCGGTTGTGAAACAGCCTTATGTGCTGTACATGAAGGGGTGGCTGTAAGAACGACCTAAGTGACGATTTGGACTGTTTTTCGATTTTTCTATTTTTGACAAACAAACTGCGGAAACATTGTTAAAATAGCCTAAAACTAGCCTCTCTGCATTTTCCCACAAAAATCGCTGCGAGATCGCTGTAAAACGGTGTCTTCCCTTTTCAAGCGCAAGGCATTATGGGTAAAACTTTAACAAATTGACAGCACTTCCTCCCTAGCCCTGGTTTTAGATATTATTTTTTATAGTCACTCGCACCTGTCAACTGAATATTGCGCCAAATGCATTCTTTTGGATTCAAAACTAACCCTTACCTGCTCTATCGCTTTGTCAGTTATAGTGTATCCTTGAAATTTAAAGATGCCCAGCTCAGATGAGAGATTACTGTGACGAAGCTCCTCAAACCTTTTAAAGGTTATTCCAAACCATTTCCTAAAAAGTTAAAATTAAAACAGTTTTGTCATATATATCTTTTGTTCTTGGGGGTGTTCTTTGGAAGTTGTTGTTCGGTTTTCGCATAGTTTATAGAGGAGAATAATTAGGAAACCTGACACCCTGTTATTGTACTATGCATGTCTTTGTTCACTTTTTCAGAAGAATCCTTTTGTTTGTGCAGGGTCATGGTATACGGTACATAAGTACCAAAATCCAGCCACTAACATTCAGTGTACAACCAGACATGCATATTCGATGAGGGTGAAACAAAAGATTGTGCAGGGTCAATATCACGTGATAGCCCCTTTCAACATCCAGCCCATGCTATTGTGTTGGTCCTTTGAAGTTTGCCGGGCTTCCCAACCATTCCACTCCATTAACTATGGTTTTCACGGCAAGGAGGCTCATTTCAAGTTATTGAATGTAAAAGCGGAATCACAGATTTCCTCAAATTTTAATTTTAAAAGTACTGCCCATCGCTGTATTCAGTAAACTACGTGTAAATGAAGCCACCAAGCTAGCAAGTTGGTAGTTCAGTATTCTGCAAAACAATGTGTTTTAATTCCTAGAAAACGAAACAGACTGTCTCGTTTCTGTCACAGTGCGACCGCCATTACTGTAATTCACGCAAGTTCGCTGTCAGATCAACAGGTTTAGTTCCAGCTTTGTTTTCAGGTCTAAATCGATATTCTGCACAAGAAAGATACCCATTAAGAAATTTCCGTGTTTGACTAAAATGCTGCCTTTATAATGTTGTCTAAATCGTCTTCTCATCGAGTACTCTCTCTTGCACGGTTTTTAGAAGCACCGTCATGAGATAAACCATCTGGGCCCTAAAAGATACCAATCTTGAAGATCAAGATTGCCCGTAAAGAGACCCAACCCTGTGATTTTAACCCCTAAAAGATATGACAATCATCCCCGACCAAACAATATTGGAGTCCCCCCGGGCAAAAACCCTGTATTGTTAAATTAGCACGCTATACTGGGGGTTTACCTGATCAAGTGAATCGGTGTATCACCAAGGAATACCGGGAATAGAATCCCTGCGGCACCATCCGTGGTGTTACATGGAGTGAACGAGTCCGCGATGACAGTCACTTGAACTCCAGGATCTCTCTCGAGAATTCTTACAGCCGAGGTAAGTCCTATCACACCACAGCCAACTACTGCTACAGATTGTCGCCCGCAAGTCATACTTCAGTGCTGTTGTTGAACAAATGCAATTTTTGGCTTTTGGTATATAAATAATAATGGACTCCTGTAGAAAGGGGTAGAAAGCTATGGAAAACTCACAGGCGATCCAAGCTCTAGTCATGTGGGGTACTGTGAAAGAAACATGCAACGTTGTCGCTGTAAAAATTATACGTAAATGTAAATATTGAAATAAAATCATGTGACATCTCCTTGAATGTTGTAGTTGTCAAATAAAGTGCTCCTGGAGCGATTTTATTGCATTTTGGGTGTTTTTTGTGCCTTTTTCTTAATACCCCTACCGTATGTTATAATAGATTATAACATATATTATAACATACGGTAGGGGTATTAAGAAAAAGGCACAAAAAAAACACCCAAAATGCAATAAAATCGCTCCGGGAGCACTTTATTTGACAACTACAACATTCTAAGGAGAAGTCACATGATTTTATTTCAATATTTACATTTACGTATAATTTTTACAGCGACAACGTTGCATGTTTCTTTCACAGTACCCCACATGACTAGAGCTTGGATCGCCTGTGGAAAACTCCTACACAAGCAGTAACGAGTCATTCCACTGTAGTATCCACTCACTCGACAAGACGCCGTACACGAAGTGCAGTCTACTGAATAGTTCGTATAGCCACTGCTTGTCTGTCTTCTCCTGCCGTCCCGGGCTCTCGTCGCGTAGCTCAAAATTCTTTGCGCGAATTTTCAGCTCAGTATACCAGGAGGTACAAGGCGTTCCTTGTATGCGGTAGATCCGTCATATATGGTACACTATAGTGTCCTCAGTTTAAATGTCTTCGGCAAGTCCATTGCTATCCATTGCTATCCATCCCTATCCATTGCCATCCATCCCTATCCATTGCCATCCATCCCTATCCAATGCTATCCATCCCTATCCATCTCTATCCATTGCTATCCATCCCTATCCATTGCCATCCATCCCTATCCATTGCTATCCATTGCTATCCATCCCTATCCATTGCTCCATCCCTATCCATTGCTATCCATCCCTATCCATTGCTATCCATCCCTATCCATTGCTATCCATTGCTATCCATCCCTATCCATTCCTATCCATTACTGTCTATTGCTATCCATCCCTATCCATTGCTATCCAACCCTATCCATTGCCATCCATCCCTATCCATTGCCATCCATCCCTATCCATCCTAATCCATTGCCATCCATCCCTATCCATTGCTATCCATCCCTATCCATTGCTATCCATCCCTATCCATTACTATCCATCCCTATCCATTGCCATCCATCCCTATCCATTGCTATCCATCCCTATCCATTGCTATCCTTCCCTATCCATTGCTATCCATCCCTATCCATTGCTATCCATTGCTATCCATCCCTATCCATTGCTATCCATTCCTATCCATTACTGTCCATTGCTATCCATCCCTATCCATTGCTATCCATTGCTATCCATCCCTATCCATCCTTATCCATTGCCATCCATCCCTATCCATTGCTATCCATCCCTATCCATTGCTATCCATCCCTATCCAATGCTTTCCATCCCTATCCATTGCCATCCACCCCTATCCATAACTATCCATCCCTATCCATTGTTATCTATCCCTATCCATTGCTATCCATCCCTATACCATTGCTATCCATTGCAATCCATCCCTATCCATTGCCATCCATCCCTATCCATTGCTATCCATTGCTATACATCCCTATCCATTGCTATCCATCCCTATCCATCCTTATCCATTGCCATCCATCCCTATCCATTGCTATCCATCCCTATCCATTGCCATCCACCCCTATCCATTGCTATACATCCCTATCCATTGCCATCCATCCCTATCCATTGCTATCCATCCCTATCCATTGCTATCCATCCCTATCCATTGCTATCCATCCCTATCCATTGCTATCCATCCCTATCCATTGCTATCCATCCCTATCCATCGCTATCCGTCCCTATCCATTGCTATCCATTGCTATCCATTCCTATCCATTACTGTCCATTGCTATTCATCCCTATTCATTGCTATCCATTCCTATCCATTGCTGTCCATCACTATCCATTGCCATCCATCCCTATTCAATGCTATCCATCCCTATCCATTGCTATCCATCCCTATCCATTGCTATCCATCCCTATCCATTGCTATCCATTCATATCCATTGCTATCCATCCCTATCCATTGCTATCCATCCCTATCCATTGCTATCCATCCCTATCCATCCCTATCCATTGCTATCCATCCCTATCCATCCCTATCCATTGCTATCCATCCCTATCCATTGCTATCCATCCCTATCCATCCCTATCCATTGCTATCCATTCCTATCCATTGCTATCCATCCCTATCCATTGCTATCCATCCCTATCCATTGCTATCCATTCCTATCCATTGCTATCCATCCCTATCCATTGCTATCCATCCCTATCCATTGCTATCCATCCCTATCCATCCCTATCCATTGCTATCCATTGCTATCCATTGCTATCCATCCCTATCCATTGCTATCCATTCCTATCCATTACTGTCCATTGCTATCCATCCCTATCCATTGCTATCCATTGCTATCCATCCCTATCCATCCTTATCCATTGCCATCCATCCCTATCCATTGCTATCCATCCCTATCCATTGCTATCCATCCCTATCCAATGCTTTCCATCCCTATCCATTGCCATCCACCCCTATCCATAACTATCCATCCCTATCCATTGTTATCCATCCCTATCCATTGCTATCCATCCCTATCCATTGCTTTCCATCCCTATCCATTACTATCCATCCCTATCCATTGCCATCCATCCCTATCCATTGCTATCCATCCCTATCCATTGCTATCCATCCCTATCCATTGCTATCCATCCCTATCCATTGCTATCCATTGCTATCCATCCCTATCCATTGCTATCCATTCCTATCCATTACTGTCCATTGCTATCCATCCCTATCCATTGCTATCCATCCCTATCCATCCCTATCCATTGCTATCCATCCCTATCCATCCCTATCCATTGCTATCCATCCCTATCCATTGCTATCCATCCCTATCCATCCTAATCCAATGCCATCCATTGCTATCCATCCCTATCCATCCTAATCCATTGCCATCCATCCCTATCCATTGCTATCCATCCCTATCCATTGCTATCCATTACTATCCATCCCTATCCATTGCCATCCATTGCTATCCATCCCTATCCAGTGCTATCCATTACTATCCATCCCTATCCATTGCTATCCATTGCTATCCATTGCTATCCATTGCTATCCATTCCTATCCATTACTGTCCATTGCTATCCATCCCTATCCATTGCTATCCATTCCTATCCATTGCCGTCGATCACTATCCATTGCCATCCATTGCTGTCCATCACTATCCATTGCCATCCATCCCTATCCATTGCTATCCATCCCTATCCATTGCTATCCATCCCTATCCATTGCTATCCATCCCTATCCATTGCTATCCATCCCTATCCATTGCTATCCATCCCTATCCATTGCTATCCTATCCTATCCATTGCTATCCATCCCTATCCATCCTTATCCATTGTCATCCATCCCTATCCATTGCTATCCATCCCTATCCATCCTTATCCATTGTCATCCATCCCTATCCATTGCTATCCCATCACTTTTCATTGCCATCCATTGCTATCCATCCCTATCCATTGCCATCCATCCCTATCTATTGCTATCCATTGCTATCCATGCTATCCATCCCTATCCATTGCTATCCATCCCTATCCATTGCTATCCTATCCATTGCTATCCATTCCTATCCATTGCTGTCCATCACTATCCATTGCTATCCATCCCAATCCATTGCTATCCATCCCTATCCATTGCTATCCATCCCACAGAACTCTATTTTCTCGCTTTTAGGAGAAATCCATGTTTCATTGGGTTAGACACATTTTCGCTGGGTCATAGCGCGCGCGTGATACCAGTCGTTTCATATAATGGAAGCATGGACTCAAACACGCTTGGTACCCAAATTTCGCATAATTGCATCGGAAAAAATCGCCCGGGTCAAATTAAAAATATCGTTGGGTCTTGGGTAGGCTAAAAACTCACTCGGTCTGATAACTTTCGAAATAATTGATAAATCGTGGTGAAAACCCTACCATTATATTGGCAGCTTCATATAGCGCTATAGAGCAAAATTGGGTATCCCTTATCTGTGCTTCAAAAACATAACCACTGGATACTTGGGGGAGGGGGAGGAGTGCTGTAGTACGCACCCACCACCCTGGATACCTATCGAGTACCGTTGTTTTTACCTTTTCCCTTTTGGTGTAAAGTAGTTTTTAAAAACATGTCACCCCATTTATATTTTCTTTCCTCCTTTAAATCATTAATGTCGGAAAGTAGCACCTCTTTGAGCTCCATTTCAAGAGCCAGGAAGTCAGACACACTGTTGGGATATAAATAGCTGAGGGCAAAGTCCCAAAGCCTCTTTAATCTAAATCACACAACAGTTACAATCACTTTTTGTAATAACTTTAGAAGGCCCTGCAAATGTAAAAGCTTCCAAACGCCAGGGCGTCCAAACTTTAATGGTCCATGACCAACCGGGAGCCTTTGCGCCCCGTTTTCTTTTGTTTTCAAATTGATGGCTTTGTTTTTCGGGTGCTCTGATTGGCTAAGAGTCCGCAAAGGCTCTTGGTTGGTAATGGCCTTTAAACTATCTGCTTTTAATTAAAATTACCTAACAGTGCACCGCAAGGGAAGGATGCGGGACAAGAAAGAAAAACGTGGCTTCGCTTCCAAAGCTATGGCTGAATCCTTGCTACGCGCGCCCACGAAGTTCTCTTT
The DNA here is from genome assembly GCA_033964015.1 of Scolanthus callimorphus. Taxonomy (NCBI): domain Eukaryota; kingdom Metazoa; phylum Cnidaria; class Anthozoa; order Actiniaria; family Edwardsiidae; genus Scolanthus; species Scolanthus callimorphus. Next base: position 1,913,088 of record JAWWUD010000016.1, on the reverse strand, counting down.
TAGAATCGTATGATATCTCTTTTTTGTGCCAAATTGAGGACGAGATATCATATGATTCAAGTCTATTCAAAGCGTTCAGTACATACATACATACATACACACATCTTTATTTAGGCACGCTGGCCACAACAACTGTCTATTTACAAAAGTTAAAAACAAAACAGACGCTGATTTCCATGTGGGGCGTGTGACTAAATATGAATATATGGTTTGCAAATTTTAACCTAGCATAGCCCAGCAGCGACATCCCTATTTATCAGACGGCCTCTTTTGAAAGGGAATTCCATAACATGGCGCCATTATAGGAGAAGCTGGATTTCAGAAATTTGTGCTTGGCTTTGGAAGTGCTAGGTCTGTATCAATATTTCGCAATGAATATTTTTTTATCGCAATCACTTACTCATACGAGTCTTGATTTCAGGTGAGTTGGTGCATGACCCTGCAATACTTTATATATTATGACCAATTTTGCTTTTTTTCGTCTTGATTCTAAGGATTGCCAACCCAACCCCTCAAGTATGTCTTTCGAGCGAATCGTATAATTAGCCCCAGTAATAAGACGTGCAGCCCGAGATTGAAAACTTTGCAGTTTGTCCCTAAGGCCCTTCCCGCAAATGTCCCAAAGGGGCGCGCGAGCAGTAATCAAAATGTGGTTGTACAAGGCCCCTGTATAGGGTTTCCAGAGAGCTCTTTGGTAGGATTGGTTTTAGACGTCGTATAATGCCAATTCCTGAGCTTGCCTTTTTGCAAATATTATTTATCTGACTCGCCCATGAAAGTGTATTGCCAATTTCGACACCCAGGCATTTATTAGAAGTTACATGGCTGATCACTTTATCATATGAACTGGTTGAGTTGGGTCATACTTATTGTTGATGTTATACTTCGATCCTATTACCATGAATTTAATTTTGGATGGATGAAATTGAAGCTTGTTTTTATGTAGCCAGTTGTAGACACTTTGAAGGTCGTCGTTTATTTTGTCCGTAAGACCGAGTGCATCATCCGAAGACGTAAAAATCTGAGTGTCATCGGCATACATACAGGGCATACAGGTATTAAGACAGTCTGGAAGGTCATTTATGTACAGGAGGAACAGCAGTGGTCCCAAGATTGAACCTGCGGAACACCACATACAATATTTTTTGGAGTGGACAATACATTGTTTACAAAACACTGCTGTGTCCTCTTAGTAAGATAAGATGAAAACCAATCTAGACTGGGCCCTAAGATGCCATACGACTTCATCTTATTCAAAAGTATAGAATGATTTATTGAATCGAAAGCTTTCCGAATATCGAGGAACACAATACCTGAAAGTCTTCCATTATCCATATTATTGTATATCTCAGTCGGTAGATTCCGCCGAAAATAGCACTCAAAAAGGCGATATTGCCCTCCTCACTGCGCGACTGACGTGCGATATCACTTTTTTCGTGTATTTTCTTAGCGGAATCTAGCCTCTTGAAGCTTTGAATAATCCTACAGGGTTGGGGGGGGGGGGGGGAGTCAATTGATTGGACGCCCTAGGCCTACTAGTTTTATAATAGGTGCAAGTGTCACGTTCAGTCAAGGGCAAATGATATGTGACAATAGGCTTTCTCTCTGTATGGGGGGCGAATTGAAGATAAATCCGTGAAACTTCACATGAGCATCAAGGACAACCACAACTAACAACATGGTAAGTTTCAGTAACTTTTATTGAGAATTTCCTAAAAATTCCAGGTCCAAACATCCTTACCACAATCCCAATATAAACCTTACAATACTGTAATACTTCGATGTTGTAGTACACAAACAATTGTCCTGGGTCACCTGTGGTTGAACGAAAGAAGCAGTCTCCGTCCTCTCCACGTACTGACCCTTAACTTCCATTTAAATCCAGAAAGGTTTCTAGTCTGGTTTTTCTTGTCTCTTCCGTAAGTCTCCTTCCCTCCTTATTAAGATCTTTAGAAAGTTCATGTAATGAGTCTCCCAGCAAATGTGCAAACAAATTAACTGATTTGTTGTAACATCTCTCATGAAAAGACTTCGCGAATTCCTGTGTACTGAGTTAAGTCGCTGCATTGCATAATTGACTATTTCGTCTGTAAGGATTTGCGAAATGTCGCTTGCTGTATGAAGCGCTGTTAACATAATATTTTCTTGCACATTAGTGGAGTTTTCTTTCGGCGTTCTGTTGACGCGTTTATCTCCTTTGTAGTGTTTTTCTCCGCAGATTCTTCATTTGTACATGACGCGATTGTAGACGTCGCTTCAACAGGCATAATAGGAATAACTCTACGGCTGGAATATTTGGAACCTTGTCGCTTGCGATTCCATGCATATAGAGCACGTGCTGCGAATGCTAGTTCAGGCCCTAACTTTGACACACCACAGAGCAGAGACCTGCTCAGGTGGCGGTGCATTCTCTCGTTTTTTTCGGTGCCACATCCTGGAGGAATATGGGATAGACATCCCTTGCGAATGTGAACTCGAAGATTTTCGATAGCGGTTCACGTTTTGTCTGACAGAAGCATAGTATATTTAGAGAGCAATCGTTTCAGGTTGACCTCTATTTCTTCTGGATCTGCAGTATTTTGCATATCTCTCTTCATCCCTATCACCGTCACAGCGTACTATCTACGATTTTTTTGTTTTGGAAAAAGTAAAAGCCATTAAATCTTTTTTTAGATATAGTACTAATTGCTCTAGAAATAGCGTGGAACACATCCAGTTTTACCGGAGCTCCAGGGAAAAACTTTCCATAGAGGTTCTTTACATGACAACAGTCCGGTCAACAACGATCAGTCGTCAACAACGATCAACATGCGCTACGTGATACCAGCATTGTCAATTCTTTTTTTAAACTCCTGTAAGAGGTCTTCTATTTCAGTTTGGTAAAACGCCAGAACATAACCTCTCCTTTTCGTTCTTTCCCAAAAACACGTTCTCGAACTGTCGAACAAACTTCCCGTCTTCCCTCGTTACGCCAAACGTACTTGCTGGCTTTGAACGTATGGTCACAAGACAAAATCTCCCCAGAAATGCCGTTCATGTGGTGTTCATAATGAATTTTGTTCAACTCGAAGTTTGCTAGAAACAAATTTACGAGCTTGTCGTTACTGGGGTAAGCGTATATCAAGTTACCTGTAAATTCCCTTTCAATTACATCTTCTTGAACTATACACCCTTTTAAATGCTGCGTATTTCGCACAAATTGTTTTAGATTAATCGAAGCTATTTGGATGGATAGCAATGGATAGGGATGGATGGCAATGGATAGCAATGGATAAGGGTGGATAGCAATGGATAGGGATGGATAGCAATGGATAGGGATGGATAGCAATGGATAGGGATGGATAGCAATGGATAGCAATGGATAGGGGTGGATAGCAATGGATAGGGATGGATGGCAATGGATAGCAACGGGTAGCAATGGATAGGGATGGATAGCAATGGATAGGGACGGATAGGGATGGATAGCAATGGATAGCAATGGATAGCAATGGATAGGGATGGATGGCAATGGATAGTGATGGATAGCAATGGATAGGGATGGATAGCAATGGATAGGGATGGATAGCAATGGATAGCAACGGATAGCAATGGATAGGAATGGATAGCAATGGATAGGGATGGATGGCAATGGATAGCAATGGATAGCAATGGATAGGGAGGGATAGCAATGGATAGGGATGGATAGCAATGGATAGGGATGGATAGCAATGGATAGGAATGGATAGGGATGGCTAGCAATGAATAGGGATGGATAGGGATGGATGGCAATGGATAGGGATGGATAGCAATGGATAGGAATGGATAGCAATGGATAGGGATAGATAGCAATGGATAGGGATGGATAGCAATGGATAGGGATGGATAGCAATGGATAGGGATGGATGGCAATGGATAGGGATGGATAGCAATGGATAGGGATGGATAGCAATGGATAGCAATGGATAGCAATTGATAGCAATGGATAGCAATGGATAGCAATGGATGGCAATGGATGGCAATGGATAGGGATGGATGGCAATGGATAAGGATGAATAGAAATGGATAGCAATGGATAGGGATGGATAGCAATGGATAGCAATGGATAGGGATGGATAGCAATGGATAGCAATGGATAGGGATGGATAGCAATGGATAGGAATGGATACGAATGGATAGCAATGGATAGGGATGGATAGCAATGGATGGCAATGGATAGTGATGGATAGCAATATATAGGGATGGATAGCAATGGATAGGGATGGATGGCAATGGATAGCAAAGGATAGCAATGGAAAGGGATGGATAGCAATGGATAGGGATGGATAGCAATGGATAGGGATGGATGGCAATGGATAGGGATGGATAGCAATGGATAGGGATGGATAGCAATGGATAACAATGGATAGGGATGGATAGCAATGGATAGGGATGGATAGCAATGGATAGCAATGGATAGGGATGGATAGCAATGGATAGCAATGGATAGGGATGGATAGCAATGGATAGGAATGGATAGTAATGGATAGCAATGGATAGTGATGGATAGCAATATATAGGGATGGATAGCAATGGATAGGGATGGATGGCAATGGATAGCAAAGGATAGCAATGGAAAGGGATGGATAGCAATGGATAGGGATGGATAGCAATGGATAGGCATACAAGGTAGATCCGTCATATATGGTTTACTATAGTGTCCTGGTTATATCTTCTGTAATCACTAATATCCATTCCTATTCATTGCTATCCATCATTGTCCATTGAATAGGGATGGATAGCAATGGATAGGGATGGATAGCAATGGATAGGGACGGATAGGGATGGATAGCAATGGATAGCAATGGATAGCAATGGATAGGGATGGATGGCAATGGATAGTGATGGATAGCAATGGATAGGGATGGATAGCAATGGATAGGGATGGATAGCAATGGATAGCAACGGATAGCAATGGATAGGAATGGATAGCAATGGATAGGGATGGATGGCAATGGATAGCAATGGATAGCAATGGATAGGGAGGGATAGCAATGGATAGGGATGGATAGCAATGGATAGGGATGGATAGCAATGGATAGGAATGGATAGGGATGGCTAGCAATGAATAGGGATGGATAGGGATGGATGGCAATGGATAGGGATGGATAGCAATGGATAGGAATGGATAGCAATGGATAGGGATAGACAGCAATGGATAGGGATGGATAGCAATGGATAGGGATGGATAGCAATGGATAGGGATGGATGGCAATGGATAGGGGGATGGATAGCAATGGATAGGGATGGATAGCAATGGATAGCAATGGATAGCAATTGATAGCAATGGATAGCAATGGATAGCAATGGATGGCAATGGATGGCAATGGATAGGGATGGATGGCAATGGATAAGGATGAATAGAAATGGATAGCAATGGATAGGGATGGATAGCAATGGATAGCAATGGATAGGGATGGATAGCAATGGATAGCAATGGATAGGGATGGATAGCAATGGATAGGAATGGATACGAATGGATAGCAATGGATAGGGATGGATAGCAATGGATGGCAATGGATAGTGATGGATAGCAATATATAGGGATGGATAGCAATGGATAGGGATGGATGGCAATGGATAGCAAAGGATAGCAATGGAAAGGGATGGATAGCAATGGATAGGGATGGATAGCAATGGATAGGGATGGATGGCAATGGATAGGGATGGATAGCAATGGATAGGGATGGATAGCAATGGATAACAATGGATAGGGATGGATAGCAATGGATAGGGATGGATAGCAATGGATAGCAATGGATAGGGATGGATAGCAATGGATAGCAATGGATAGGGATGGATAGCAATGGATAGGAATGGATAGTAATGGATAGCAATGGATAGTGATGGATAGCAATATATAGGGATGGATAGCAATGGATAGGGATGGATGGCAATGGATAGCAAAGGATAGCAATGGAAAGGGATGGATAGCAATGGATAGGGATGGATAGCAATGGATAGGCATACAAGGTAGATCCGTCATATATGGTTTACTATAGTGTCCTGGTTATATCTTCTGTAATCACTAATATCCATTCCTATTCATTGCTATCCATCATTGTCCATTGAATAGGGATGGATAGCAATGGATAGGGATGGATGGCAATGGATAGGGATGGATAGCAATGGATAGGGATGGATAGCAATGGATAACAATGGATAGGGATGGATAGCAATGGATAGGGATGGATAGCAATGGATAGCAATGGATAGGGATGGATAGCAATGGATAGCAATGGATAGGGATGGATAGCAATGGATAGGAATGGATAGTAATGGATAGCAATGGATAGGGATGGATAGCAATGGATGGCAATGGATAGTGAATGATAGCAATATATAGGGATGGATAGCAATGGATAAGGATGGATAGCAATGGATAGGGATGGATTGCAATGGATAGGGATGGATGGCAATGGATAGGGATGGATAGCAATGGATAGGGATGGATAGCAATGGATAGGGATAGATAGCAATGGATAGGGATGGATAGCAATGGATAGGGATGGATAGCAATGGATAGGGATGGATGGCAATGGATAGGGATTGATAGCAATGGATAGGGAAGGATAGCAATGGATAGCAAAGGATAGGGAAGGATAGCAATGGATAGCAATGGATAGGGATGGATGGCAATTAATAGCAATGGATGGCAATGGATAGGGATGGATAGCAATGGATAGGGATGGATGGCAATGGATAGGGATGGATGGCAATGGATAGGGATGGATAGCAATGGATAGGGATGGATAGCAATGGATAGGGATAGATAGCAATAAACAGGGATGGATAGCAATGGATAGGGATGGATAGGGATGGATAGGGATGGATGGCAATGGATAGGGATGGATAGGGATGGATAGCAATTGATAGGGATGGATAGCAATGGATAGCAATGGATAGCAATGGATAGGGATGGATAGCAATGGATAGGGATGGATAGCAATGGATAGGGATGGATAGGGATGGATAGCAATGGATAGGGATGGATAGGGATGGATAGCAATGGATAGCAATGGATAGGGATGGATAGCAATGGATAGGGATGGATAGCAATGGATAGGGATGGATAGGGATGGATAGCAATGGATAGGGATGGATAGGGATGGATAGGGATGGATAGCAATGGATAGCAATGGATAGGGATGGATAGCAATGGATAGGGATGGATAGCAATGGATAGGGATGGATAGGGATGGATAGCAATGGATAGGGATGGATAGGGATGGATAGCAATGGATAGGGATGGATAGCAATGGATAGGGATGGATAGCAATGGATAGGGATGGATAGCAATGGATAGGGATGGATAGGGATGGATAGCAATGGATAGGGATGGATAGGGATGGATAGCAATGGATAGGGATGGATAGGGATGGATAGCAATGGATGGCAATGGATAGGGATGGATAGCAATGGATAGGGATGGATAGCAATGGATAGGGATGGATAGGGATGGATAGCAATGGATAGGGATGGATAGGGATGGATAGCAATGGATAGCAATGGATAGGGATGGATAGCAATGGATAGGGATGGATAGCAATGGATAGGGATGGATAGGGATGGATAGCAATGGATAGGGATGGATAGGGATGGATAGCAATGGATAGGGATGGATAGGGATGGATAGCAATGGATGGCAATGGATAGGGATGGATAGCAATGGATAGGGATGGATAGCAATGGATAGGGATGGATAGGGATGGATAGCAATGGATAGGGATGGATAGGGATGGATAGGGATGGATAGCAATGGATAGGGATGGATAGGGATGGATAGCAATGTATAGGGATGGATAGCAATGGATAGGGATGGATAGCAATGGATAGGGATGGATAGCAATGGACAATGATGGATAGCAATGAATAGGAATGGATATTAGTGATTACAGAAGATATAACCAGGACACTATAGTAAACCATATATGACGGATCTACCTTGTATGCAGGTAATAAACCGCTGGTTGTGCGCGGGCAAGGTCAACCTAACCACAGGAAACCCAAGTTACTTTGTTTACAACTGTCAAAAAGAATTGTACATGCGAGCTGTCAAGAGAATGAATTTGCCTTTGGTCAAGAAGCTAGATGCTTGCACTTGATTGGTCCATAAGCCATTAGTCACGCAATATTGATTAATAATATCTCTAATAATATAATTTAGAAAATAACACCTAAGTTGTATTGTGAATTTTCGCATTCTGATTGGTTAAAAAGCGTGTTTGTAAGAAACCTGAGAAACACGATTGTCACGCAACGCTGTCGCGTGTGTGTATGTTTTTTCTAAAAGCAATAAAAATACTTTCTGCGTGCTCTCTGGTTTCTTACAAACACTCGGGGAATGTTGGTCGAACTGATAAAACTTGAAAGACACTCGTGTTTGTAAGAAAGCAGAGAGCACGCGGAAAGTACTTTTATTGCTTAAATATAGATTAGGCCCTGCCTAAAAAAATTTAAAATAAGAAAAGTCGGCGTTACAACGTAGGTTTTTAGTTGTATTTTAGTACATTTTTATGAGTTGACTTTTCTAGTTTTGATGACGTCATTGATTACGTCAGGGACGTCGGACGGACACCGCACGCGCGTTCAAAAATCAGAAACAAGTATGGAGCATCCGCTGGCGCGTTTCGCGCGCCTGTGCTCCGCTATAATAGTTATCAGAAAATGGAATCCAGTTTTCAATTCTACACATCCTTATTAGTAAAATTGCAAAAGTTGGTGAAGATTGCTCGAATACTGGCCGCACGTTTTTGGGGTTATTTATCGTGCCCGAAAAGTTTTCAGGCGTTTCGGGAAACTACCCCTTGGTCTCTTCGGCTCGGTAGTCCGCCTGTGACGTCACCAGTTTTCAGTTAGCACAACATAAACATAGAGGTTGATGATATATTTGGACAAAGGGCCGGAACTTTTTGACAGGAGTGGTATTCTTGGACATCCGAAAAGCATTTGATTCCGTCAATCACAAAATTTTACTACCCCTTGGTCTCTTCGGCTCGGTAGTCCGCCTGTGACGTCACCAGTTTTCAGTTAGCACAACATAAACATAGAGGTTGATGATATATTTGGACAAAGGGCCGGAACTTTTTGACAGGAGTGGTATTCTTGGACATCCGAAAAGCATTTGATTCCGTCAATCACAAAATTTTACTTGAGAAGTTGGGATTCTATGGGATAGCGGGTGTGGAGGTCTCATGGTTCCTACCTCAAAAACCGCCAGCAACAATGTGGGACGTGGGTTTCTAATCAGCCAGTAACAATGGTTTTCTATCAGAACAACAACAGATTGTGTGCGGGATCCCACAGCGCTCCATACTTGGCCCTTTACTCATCCTTATGTATAAACGATTTGCCGGAATGTCTTAAGGTTTGACCTTGATCGTGGTTTGACTTTCCTGGCTGCCCTACAATCTACTGCGTTAACAAGATTGTAATATTTTAAGACCGTATCTCGCTCTTGCTGATAAACTCGTTCATTAATCGTTTAATTTTTAAGTATGACTTGGTTCTTTCACTAATTAAAATTAGTGAAAATATATTATTTGCGTCCATTTATTGTATTTTAGCCATTTTAATGATATTTTTATATAATATTTGTAACATAAGATATGTATCTTATCTTTTGGCAATAAAGACTGTTAGTATACCAACAGTGAATAGTCATTTTGGCGCGCTCTGATTGGTTCTTGAAATAGTAGATATCAAACGCTATTTTGAGAAAACTAGCAAAATGGCACTCGTTTCGCGCGCGATTCTGTGTTTTGAATCTTTCAGTCGATGCCTTGCGCTGCAGATCAGGCTAAAGATAGTAATTTCAGCCACAGTTGCTGGGGGTCTTACTATTTTTGGCGACTTGCTACAGTACGCGTCTAAAAATAAATCGCTAAACCTAGTAAAAGAGCTAGCCAAATCAGAATCGAGCACATTCTGCCTTGCGATCGTGTTTGCTACAGTTTGCTACTGCCTGATGTTGGCTTCCATCGAGATAATAAATTCTACAGAACCCTGAATCACGAGAAACAGTTTGGAAGCTTGTTATTTCAAAATGGCAAGAGAATAATTCTGATTCGACTGTAGGTTTGCGCGATTTTGCAGAGTTGTAAATTCCAAGGCGCCCTGCTGTAAATCACAGGGAATCATTTCTGCGCGAGGTAAGTTATAGCACCATTCTCTTACCCAGAGCTCCCCAGCTCGTCTGCTCGCAGGGGAGGCTCTGGGGACATCCATTTCAGGGCCGTCGCTGATTGGTTGATTTTGAGCGTTGGAGCATGAGCTGAAAGGTCTTTCTCTCAGCGGCTCTGTACTACCGAAACAGGTAGAGCGTTTATTAGGCTCGAGAAAAAACACTCGTTTCCAGACAAAAACATTCACGATTTAGTTTGAATTCCTTTACTGAGGTCAGCGATGCGTGCAACTCAAATATTTTAATTTGGAAAATTTTCAACTTAAAACACAAGAAAAGGCATCTGCTCGTGTTTTCTACTAATTTTATGAGGTAAGAAATACAAATCAGTGTGTTATTTCCCAAATTTGAACGATTTTTTGTGGCAGCGACTGAACGCATGATTGATTTTGTGCGAAGGAATGCAATCAGACTCGCCAACGTTTTTGTCTGGAGACGAGCGCTTTTTGTCGAGCCCGATAAACGCTCTACCTGTTTCGGTAGTATTAAATTTGGCGCATGCGTCAGTGGCTGTCACCAGAGCCTCCCCCGCGAGGTTACGAGTTACATTTGTTCGGATCGATCGAGAAATAGTGAGATTAAAACGATTGTTTTCGTGGTTTTCAGCCTTCGCTGGCCATCGTTACGGGACGATACTTCTTTGTTTTGAGATGCGCAGAACAGCTGCGCCGTTGCGTGACAGCCTCCCTTTAGGTTTGAGCATGGCTTGAAACAAATATGTTCATGTTGTGGTCTTTTACTACCAGTTTTATTCACACAGTCGTCCGTCAATTTTTAAAATTTGCTTTCTGTTCGAATAACTGATCGTTTTATTCGATTGAAGATGGATCAATGAAATAATTTTCGCAGACGTTGCATGTTTGGACCTTCGCGTGAAGCTACAAAGAAAAAAATATATAGATAAATTCATCGCATGACGAGTGAATTCCACGGTAAATTTCACGCGATAATCGTTTTTCAAGTGAAATTTAACGTGGAATTCACGAGTCGAGTGATGAATTTTTCTTCAATCCCATAGCAAAGATTTGATATTATTTTACTGTAATAATTCGAGCTCTCAACTTCCTTTGCGCGCGGGTAACCTGTTGTTTTTTTCAACCATGCAATTCCACGTTCAATTTCACTCGTCTTTGGCAATCAACTCGCGTGAAAGAATTGAACTATGATTTCAATAAAAATACCTAAGGGCCTTGATAGTTAGAACTGATAAGCTATCACAAGCAATGAATTAAAACACATGCAAAATTTCTATGTCGATCCCACGGTAAGTGGGAGAACACCGGAGGGAAGATTTTTGAGTGTTCTTCCAACATCCCGAATGCGTTTAAATAATCATCACCATATAACCCAAAATTTGTGTTCCAACGTATACACGAGTACAACTGTAGAGATGTTGGCAGTCAGACAGGGACGGGGGGGGGGGACTCAACCCAAAGTTCTAAGGCTCTTTCCTGGGCATTCTCTTGGTAAACGCAGTGAACCACTTTTCTTAAAGGCCCATCATCAACCGAGAGCCTTTGCGGACTCTTAGCCAATCAGAGCACCCGAAAAACAATGGATCAATTTGAAAACAACAGAAAACGGGGCGCAAAGGCTCCCGGTTGGTGATGGGCCTTTAAGCTGCCTCGCGGGACATAGTCTTACAGCTGTTTCAGGTAACACGCGACCCAGCGCGTTCAAAACATTTTTTGGCAGTTGGGTTTTTCTGCGACGTCAATCAAATCGCCTAGTGCAGTGAATTGGCTTCTGTCGCGACATGTCTCGCAAGGGAAGCCAAACAAATGCACTGGGCAAGGATTTGATTGCCTCACACGGATTGCATTGATTGACAACGCAGAAAACCCAACCGCTAAACTCCAAGAATCTGACAACGGCGAAGTCGCGTGTTACCTGAAACAGCTGTAAAAGACTAAAATATAAAAATATAAATGCGTAAAGCGTGGTGAATAAGGGTTCAGACAATACTACCTCAACCTCGTTCGATTTGTTCAATTTAACAAAAAAAATTATATGATCAGGCGAGTTTGAGATTTAGCTCGATATTTTGCTGCGGAATAGGTTGTATATATATTTGTTCTAGGGTGTGGTCTGAAATTTTGGTATTGGGGAAGAGGGGTTGGAAAATGGGAAAGACAAATATCAGAAACTTTATCAAACCCGCAAACCTTGAGTCGGGCTCCGCTCACGTGTTTCACCAGTGCTATACAAATTGTGCAATGCGTAAATCACAGGCTAACGGCTTCCCGACGTTTTCTAATCAACATATCATTTATTGGCCAAATATAAAAGCAAAATCCTTTGCTAACTTCTAGTTTTCATTGTCATTATCAATTGTCTCTGTTTGCTCGACCAGTTTCACGTATGGAAGACTCGATAGTTCACTATCACTGGCCTCTGATTGGCTAGACTCTTCGGACGAATCACTAGATGGGTGACGGATATGTGTAGCGTAATTATCTATTACCCCAGCGTCGGATTCATGGGCTACCTTTGTGCCAACAAAAGGCGTGTGATCCGATCCGATGAGTACTGTCAAATCTGTTTCGTTGTCGCTTTGGAAATTATCGGTTGAAGATCTTGCATTTAGTTCATCAACAGTTGTTGTCTCAAGTACTGTAAGGGCGATGTCTTTGTTGCCATGGATACTATTGTCAGACATTTTGATATTCTCAATATTGCTTTCCTCTTGCAATTCAGTTTGATTGATAACCCCGTTAAAGGCGCCTTCAAATACATCCGGCTGACCTTCCATTTGTGATATCGTTTCTTCATAAACTTCTTGGAATGAAATAGTATGTTTGACGCTTGTGGTAAGACACGAGGTAGGCTTGTCTTGTTTGATTGGCGTTTCCTTCCTTTTATCGTCATGTTTTGTTAACAGGGGAGACCCATTGCTCGTAGCCGTGTCTAAGGTGTTGTTCTCGTGAGTAGCGAGGGCCACCGTCTCGGCTAGTTGCTGTGATATCTCTAAATCAAGGGCTTTACTCTCACTTATTTCCAAATCCTGGGCATTTGTAATGTTGCTGTACTCCTCCCCTTGATTGATCAACGAAGGTGTTGTGACTTCAGGAACCGACAATGATTTGTCGGCAAGCTTGAAAGATATAGAGGACATAGATGTGTCTGCTAACGATTTACGTCGCTGTGCCGACGAGCGTGTATGATCGTTTTTTGTTGTATTTTCAGGTCCAGTCTCAGGTTGTTTACTTGCTTGTTGATCACAGTAATTTAGAGGTCTTTGCGGTTGTTCTGTTGTAGGAGAAATCTCTTCCATTCCAACAGCAAAGGGATTGGTGCTTTCAACAAAAAGTGGACGTTCTGGGAATGACACAGAACATTCAAGATCTCTCTTTGGTAAAATTTCATTATACGACCAAGATATTTGTTCTCTCTTTAATTCCTCAGATTCTTCTAAATCATCTTGAAGCTCTAGCTCGAATACCTCTGGTTCTGTGCTTCTCCTTCGCAAGTTAATATTTGAGTCTGATCGATCTAGAGGTTGCTCCTCTCTTAGTTTTTTGTCAGTACCTAAACTGGCAACATCCACTGCTTGGGTGTGTAGCGGGACCTCAGACAAATCAAAACTCATGTCGTCCTGCTTTGACGTTTCTTTCAGCTCAGTCAAAGTTTTACCTTCTGGAATCTGAGCGGAGGCATCAGTTGTAATAGAGCTCTGTAGAGCGTCCTCCATACATTTCTGCACAATGTGGTCCAAATCTTGTTCCTCGTTTTGCTGAGTACAGTCGCCAGAGAGATCTGCGGTGGGCGATATATCATTGACACGATTCCCTTCGAGGGTAATTTCCAGTGTACATTGCTTGATGGATTCTGGAAAAGTGACTTCCGAGGACGTCGCACCCGGTGTATCTACAGTTGCACATCGGATATCACTTGAACAGGATAAACCTGCAAGCTCTTGCTGCTGGGTAATACCCGTATAACCAGCGATTAGAGCAGGTTGGTGGATCATCGAATCGATCATCGAAGTATGTAGCGGAGTTCCAATACTTCCAAATCCTTCAGCTTGGGCCTGATTGACTGGCGCCATTGCCTGATGGTTGTATATGCTGGTATTTGTCACATCTAGCACATTTTCTTTCACAATTTGGCTTGCTCCTTGAGCTTGTACAGTCATTGTTGCGCTTGGTGACAAAACGTCCTTGTGAAGGCTCACTTGAATGTTATTTATTGGAACAATATCAACCATATTGGCACAGTAATGTTCATTAGACGTGGTGACATCACCCATTACATTTTCTGTTGTCAGAATGAGTAGATCCCTAGCCTCTTGACTCTCGCTACTGAAACACTGCGCCGTGCCTAAAGTCTCACTCACTAATACTTCCAGATCCTCGGTGCGACCACGTCTCCGTTCGTATGCGGGTGGAGGTGGAATACGGATAATGGTTTGAGATTCTTCTTGGTTATCACCTAAGAGCTCTGCTTCCATTGCCGATCGGATGATATCTGTAGAGCTCACTCGGTGAAGCAGATCGCTCGATGGGTATTCACTGTCATCATCATTTACTGAGGAAGACAGCGCTTGAGAGTGCTGTGGCGTGAATAGGTGAGGAGGTGGTATCTTCATCATCTCCTCTTCCTCGATAGGCGGAAACCCACTGTCCACTGGCTTGTTGTCGGGGATGCTTGCAAACTTCTGAAGATTTTGATCTTCATGAGTTGTGCTACCTTCTGATGTAGATGACATCCGGACTTGGATACAATCTGGGGGAGGGGAAGGAAGACGATATCCTCCCCATTGCCATCTCTCTTCGTAACGCCCGATCTATTAGATGTCACAGAGCACGACTGTATATCTACTCCGTTTGTCGCTATAGAGCTAGGGGTTTCTGCAAGTGGGTCCAAAGAAGACAGAGCATTCAGCGAACGACCCATGCTAGTAATGTCCCCGGCAGGGCTTGCAGAATGGGTGCTCTGCCTCTCACTTATTTCTGATTCTATGATCTGACTAACGAAAAAATTTGAAGAAGCCTCTCGCGGGGTTAGTGGTTTGCTCTGGTCTGCTGACACCATGGATGTGAAAGGAATGCTGCGATTAGCTGAAGTGAAGGATGTCAGAGGCGTGCCTTGGGTACCTGAGGGCCGAGGCGTCATCGTGCGACTGGTTGCGAAGATGGTCATTTCATCCGACATGAGCGATGTCATTTCGTCTGTTGGATAATTCAATCTCAGCTCACCTTCCTCGATTTGACGAGCAGCTACAGCTTCTAGCCTCTCGGTTAGCGTTCTAAGGTAACCATAATCTACAGCATACATAGGAAGACCAGTGCGGTCTTGCGGGTCGATGGCTTCGTTTGCAGTTGGCGTGGATGAGAGAAGTACCGAAGGGGGACTAACTAACTCTATAGGAACTTTAGACCTGGGTGATGTAGTGGGCGTGGCCCATGTCCTCGCTCCTCTGTCGAATTCTGCAGTTGAACCTTCTAGTGGCCCGGAAAAGACGTTTCCATGGTCTTTTTTAGAGAAATGAAGTCCACTTTGCTCCGTTTCTCCGCCGGGTGTATGTATATGTCGTATATCAGACCATGTTTCTGTTTGTATAGTTGTGTCTTCAGGAGCCAGAAGTCCAACTGGAATAGCTTCGCCCGTAGTTATGGACGATATTTGTCTACCATCGTCTACGATCACCATTTTGATCTCTTGTAAATCCACCTGTGGACCCTCTCCAAGATCGACAAGTTGCTCTTTCTGATCTCGTTTCTGTGGAGGAGGTGGAAGCTTAAGGGTTGGTTCCGATTCTTCCTTCTCGCCTCTGTCAATACTCTTGGAGAATTCCTCATCTGCCTTGATAACACCGTCCTCACAAACACATGACGCTTCTCCAATGTCGATAAGGGTAGAAGAAGAAGACGGTACGAGTTCTTTTCCTTCAGTCTCTGTAACATAGACATCAGCTCCAGACACGTCACCAATAATAACCTCATTTACCATATCTCCGGGCCCAGCACAAATGCAAGGCTCTTTTTCGTTTTCATCTGGCTCGTCTCCTTGAATTACCTTAGCATTATTCTCCGAGCTGAGATCATTGTCGTTAGATGCCAATGAAGGTCTTGTGCCAGGTGAAGAGGACGGCACAATGCTGTTAGCTGTACTGACGATGCCGTCTTTATAAGAAGCTGTTTCCAGGTCTGATCGAACGGATGACGAAAATACAGAGCTATCTATTGAATCTTTCCGTGGGAGATGCACTATGATATTTGAAGACCGCGCTTGTGATATGGAGTCAAAATCACTTCCAAGACTTTCCATCGTCTCTGACCGGTGCTCACGGTTCCCACCAATTCCCAAACCGGTTAAACCAGAAAAGTGGGTAAGTGTACTGAGCGTGGAACCAGCTCTGCTCCTGGGAAGGTGGTACAAGTTGTGTAGGGGGTTGAAGCTCTCGTGCGGTACTCCACCTAAGTGAGTGCCTGAGCAAATCTGCTCTGTAATGATCATGCCGCTAAAGGTGTCTGCTATGTTCGAGTGTATACTAGGGCCAGACGCCAAGATGCTAGAGTATAGTTCTTCTCTGGTTTCTAAAGTTGTCAGCTGTGGTCTTGTTAGCTCGGGCTTTACACGGTATAGCACGTAGAACAGGATGGCGCCTACAAACATTGGTAGCGCGGCGCAGAGAAATGAGGCTGTGTAGGACTGGAATTCGTCGTACAGCTGACCTACACGAGAAGATAGCAAAACATCGAGTTAACGTCAGAGAATTCCAATATTATGAAAGGACTCAAACGTCTCGTATACTTCAGAGATAACTGAGCAAATATTGTGTGGATCACAGACATGATCGAATGCTTGAGATTCTGAGTCCCTTCCCGGTGAGGTGGGGCTATTTTTTGGTCGGTGATGATCGTCGAATCGTTTAGCGGTTAAAATCACGGGTGTTGGTTTCTTTTAGGGGTGACCTTGATCTGCAATAAGATACAGTAAAAACCAGCAAGTAATATAAGAACCTGCATTTCCCAAGTTAGACTAAACAGGTTTTTATATAAATGGTGCTTAGTGCAAATTTAGGCTATTAAGGCTCTTAAATATTTTCTTCTTTTTTATGGCATAAATAGTAATGCCATGACTTCAGCAAAGTTGTATATCAGACAAATGTCCTCTGATTTTCCGTGGTGTGTCCTCTTATATACCATTCCGTGGTATTTGTTTTATACCACAACAAAAAGGCAAAAATAAAAACAAAAACAGCGCGCGCGCTCAGCCAAACGGTGTTTTCGTTGGTTGTTTCTAGCGCGCGCACTGATGATGGCGCGTTCCGTGATGTATTTAACAAATGTCCTCTGATTTTCCGTGGTATGTCCTCTTATATACCACGGAATGACGTAATAAAGTGGTCAAAATGTTGTGGACTCACGAGGCGCGCGTTGTGTGGACTCTTATTTACCACGCTTTACGCCATCATCGTGGTCAAAATGTTGTGGACTCACGAGCCGCAGGCGAGTGACTCCACAACAATTTTGACCACGATGATGGCGTAAAAAGTGGTAAATAAGAGTCCACAACACTCAAAACCTCTGGAAATTTATTTTTTACCATAACAAAATCCCAAATGTTATGATTATGATCATTTTCCGTTGCAAATAGCGCGCGCATTCGAACAATTTCCTTTGTTTTTGAGCCGCGCGCGCAAGCTGATGCGAGCAGAGTGGTATGGACTCTTATTTCCCACGGCAAATCAGCCAATCATTTGCGAGAAAGCTAATTGTTATGGTAAAAATCACATTTCTCTTTTATTTCTCAAATGATTAAAGTCTCAATTGAATTGCTGTACTGATCAGCCCTGGACATCATGGGCTTACATACTGTACATAAATTGTAAAGCATTTTTCGTACTGAGTTTTTTGTGAATATATATTCTTGAATATAGAGCATGAATGAATATAGAGCATGAATTCCTGAATGTAGAGCACTTTATTGGATTCGCCGGTGAATCTTCAACTTGGAAATATATTCCTGAATATATATTTCTTTTTTCTATTTTTGGGAAAATAAAGAACCTATTACAAATGTTAGGCTAAACAGGTTCTTATATAAAGGGTGTATAACAGGGAAGTTTTAGCCTAACAGGTTCTTAAATTCTAGGTTCTTACTTGCTGGCGTTTAAACTGTAGTTACCTTTTAGAGCTCTAAAACAGTGGCAAATTCAAAACACAAGGCACATTTTAAAACCTTGAGTACTTAAAGGCTAGACGATAAATTAGACAACATTAAAGGCAACATATTAATAAAAGACGAAAGTTTTCTTGATGAGTATATTTTAGGCTAAAACATTGATTGAGCCACGCCTTTTTTCGTATCTTTTAGGGGTGAAACTGAAAATTACCTACGATCATCCCAGACCAAAAAATGTATGGGAGTCAGTGGAGTCCCTCCGGGCCCTTTCCTTCCTCTCGCTGTACGGACTGTAACGTATAGCTGTCCACGTACCTGACACAGGTGGTCCTAATGCCATGGGTATGGCCACCACTCCGTAGAAACCCCCTATCGCACACGACATCAAGTGCTTGCCCACGATATCTCCAATAAGCAGCGGCACGCACACGACAAAACAGCCGTCAAAGAACCCCATCAGGATGGCGTAGGCCAACAGTCCACTATAGCCTCTGGCGCCTGTCACCGCAACGTTACATATGACCATGGCCAAGCAAGAACTAACGCTGATATACAGCCGTCGTGATGGTCTCATGTCAGCAAGGCACCCACACAGTAGCTTGCCGAAGATCGCTGCTATCGAGTGGTAACCAAGCAAGGGTGCAGCCTTGGAGATGGGAACACCAAGAGTCTGACCAAACCGTACCTGGGGAGGGACATGGACTAAGTTAGAAAGATTCCTCGGGTGATACCTCGAGGATAACACCGTTCAAGGAGCTTTAGTACCAGTTTCCTAACAACGAATGCGTACGAGCACTAGACGACTTGTTTGTTGGCTGCTTTCAGAGCGGTAAATTTGTTGACGAGTAAATCAACAGAAAACGTGTTTCCTCGGGTGCATGGGTAATATACAAAATGAAAGTTTGGAGTTAAAAGTACGCGCTCCAGTTACGCACTAAAAGAAGTAATACATCTTTTCTGCTTGAGCGGGGGACCTTTGTTTTGGTTCCCTAACTGGCCCTCATATGAAACTTTTTTTTGATTGGTTACATCAACATTAAAATGCTTGCTCAGAAAAACAAACTCTTTTTTGCTCGCTTGAGTGGCAGTTTAGGAAAGCAAACCACAGGACCCCCCTCTCAAGCGAGAAAGGTCTGTTGTTTAGTCACCCGTAGTGGATTATGGGATAGCTGAATAGAAGCGAACGGAATTTTCAGAGATGCTAATCCAATGGTAAAAAACACAAACTTTCTTGCAACAAATGGCAAATGGCGGGTAAGTGTCAACAGCGCATTTAAAGCACCAAGTTGTCAAGCGCGCAAATATATCCCAGTTCTTGTTGTTTCACGTTTGATGCTCACCAGATGTATGTATGGTACAAAGTATCCAAAGCAAATAAATGACATGGCGGCCACCAACACTATGAACCCCTTCTTTTTCCATGGACGAGGATCAAACACTCGAGCAAGCTTGGACGTCAGCTTTACCTGAAACACAGGGCGACTACTTGTAATCTACCACTAGATAAAAAAAAGTAGTGCTCTAAAACAGCCTGCAGAGACGGATCCAGAAATCAGGCAAGGGAGGAGGGGGTACCATTAATTCCAGCAAGTCTAATATTTGTTGCTCGTTTTTCATCAACTTCATAACTTGTCGCGCAACATTTCGTTTTGATGATCACACAGGCGAGTCCAAGCGGGATTTTGCCCCTTAGCACCTCATTTCTACTGACTAATCAACTTGCGACAAGTTGTATGTTTGATAAAAAACGAGCAATAAAGCTAGAAATTGTGGCTCAAAGTAGATCCGCGATCTACATCGGGCAACAGGTTTTTACAACTTGAAACAATGTTTTTGTTGCGTCACAAGTTGTGGCGCGAGTGAAAAACGCGCAACATCTATTCAAAACATGCAACGCAACAATGTTGCGCGACAAATTGAGGGATTTTGTGCCTCGTATTTCCCAAGCTTAACGAAAGAAGTCACTCAATAGGCACTTGTCCTTACATTTCGTGAATGTAACATGCCCATCACATCAAAACCGTGACGGTATAAAATCAAGCTCCTCTTTACCATGTTAATTCTTTCGAGAAATTTCATGTTAGGGAACTTTTGCTATGGTATCTTTTCTCGTCACCTGCCGTGGTGCAATTGCACCACAAATCATCTGTATTATCCATGAGTCCACAAGGAAATAAACTGCAATGAACTCAATAGTGCTATATCATCGAAAAAATATTTCGAGCCTTCTTGCCTGAATTTCTTTTCATATAAGAAAAAAAAGACGGCTGATTTTTAGGATAGAAGGGGTAACATAAGTGGCAGACCAAAAAGGGTGCATTTCGAATTAACTGTATCAACTTGGAGACTAACTGTTTGTTGAGGACACTTTAAATTCCATACCTGTTCATATTTCTCCCATTCTTTGATAGCCAGGAAATCCGGGGGCGGCGGCAAGTACACGCATCCACAGACAACCAAAACAGCGGCCATCCCCGCCAAAGCGCGCATGCCCGAGCGCCAACCATACTGCTCATTGACATACGCAATAACGTTGTTGATGACGACTGTTCCTATACCAGCACCGGACATGGAGATCCCGTTTGCAATAGAAAGATTGTCATAAAAATAGAACCGCAGCACCAGTAGGGATGGGAAGAACACAAAGCTAGCGCCGATACTCCACAGCAGGCCGAACGTTACGTATAAGATGTGCAAGTTCCGTGCGTAGGACGAGAGGAACAGACTGAACACGTTGATAACGGCACCGATAACGGCCAACTTACGGTAACCCACGTGATCACATAGGGCGGTGGTGAGAGGGCCGATCAGGTAGAGGAGTCCATAGGCCAGAGAACCAACCCATGCTGATAAATCAACATCAAACACGCCATGTTAGGGAATGTATGTACATGTACTCAAACAACATAGAGCAGATTTCGTATGACTGGAAGCTTCAACGAATACACGTCAAGTTATCGGGAATGCAAGATTCCAGTTATGAGCGCAAGTTTGAAATAGAAAACAACTACCAGGATGCAATGTGCGCATACTGAGGACTTGGTTCGTGAAATGTAACACAACTACATGCAGCACACATTCAAGGTAGTTGGAATCGTCTATTGGTTTTACTAAGACAATTACATAAGACAATTGTGTGGAAAATGGTCAATAAAAAAAACACAACCAACATCCAAAAATAAAAAGTGAGAGACGACAGAATTTAGCCAACGTATCGAGCTTTTACATCGGCTCTTCTTCGAAACGTATGCTGAATTCGTCTGTTCAGTCTCTCTGTCTTAAAATGGGTAGAGATCACGGTAATAAGTGACGAGAAAATGGTTATAATCATGAGACCAGGGAACACTTGCCAGTAAAGCAGTAGTGGAGGGGCAGAGGGGGCAGATGTGGGGGAAAAAACCTGCTTGTCTCCCCAACGACAAACATTTCTAGCTACGACCTTGTAAAGGACCACACCTACAAATCGTTGCAACAATGGGAAAAGATTCCAAAGGAAATGTTTGTTTCCTTCACCAAGGTCGCATTAAAACGCCCCAAAATGCCTTAAAAATCGCCAATAAATGCCCTTATTTTCCTTAAAATGACGAATGTTACATTAAAATTAAAACGGCCACTTAAGACCCGGGGTAGGCCTAAAACACGTTATAAAACGAAGAGTTCTACATGTTTCTTCACTCACCGGTCTCGTACTCAGATCTGCCAAACTCGTTTAATAGTGAAATAAAAATGATACCAAATGACTGGACGGTCCCAAACACGATGAACTGTATGGTGAAAGAGGCAGCACAGACCACCCATGCCCAGCCTGCGTCCACCTCGTGTCTCAGGCATCCTGATGGCGGCAACGGCATACCCACATAGTTTGGCACAGTGTGTTCCTTTGCGCCTCAAATCCTCACTCAATCCTCCAATGTCAAACGGACGGTTATGATGTCGCGCGCGTCTGTTTGTGAGCGTCATTTAATGGAGCATCAAGCGCGCGCGCACAGATCAAGTTAGTCCAGAACTGGAGCTTGCGCGCGCTTCCAGAGGCGTCCTCGATCCGATCCTTAAAGCCCGCTTTTCACTAGTGAAATAAGCGGAGACGGACAAGGAGACGTGAGAGCTCACGTTTGTGTGAAAATCGGTCGTGACAGTAGCGACGTAAGCGTAAGCGGAGACGTAAGAAAAAAGAAACCAAAAGTTCTGCTTCCTTCGCGCTTACGTCTCCTTCTGCGTTTTTTGTCTGCGTCTCTGCTTACTACAGTAGTGAAAAGCCGGCTTAAAAGAACGGATGGGAAACCTCAGGTCACACGTAGGGTGTTTCAGGCGCGCTGATTTGAACGTGTCGACGGTCACAATTTTTCAAACACAGTTCGGAGATGGTCATAATTTTTTTTCAAGCCATTTGTTTCCTTGTGACAAAACAGAACAGTTTTCGCCATCCAACTTCTTCTGATTGTCCAACAAAAACACCCATTCTATATCTGATTTATTTCTTTTCTAGCTATAATGGCAGAATAGTATAGCCCCTCGTTAAATAATTACCACTCCCTCAACGCCTAAACACGCCAGTCAAATTGTAGCGAGTGTTTATTCCAGCTATTACTATAGTTATAGTATACAGCCACCTTAATTTCGTAATAATAAATGAAATTAAGAAATTCCTCTTGCTAATTAATCGAGATTTACGCTACTGTTTTGGTTCTTGCCGCCCTAGAGGAGATGTTGAAGTATGACTACATGGAAAGTACAATACCGTAGATTATGTGAGATCCATTTGAGTATATAAATACCAACGAATAGTCTCCTCAAATTTGACGTTTATTTGCTAGTGTCAGTGCTTCAAGGAACCTGCCGACTTGTTGGCATGCATTTCGTTAAACAAGTCGACAATCTTCAATGCCATGGGCCCAGCTGATGCCGGGTTCTGTCCTGTCACAACCCGCTGATCCGCGCACACTTTTTCCTCCCAGTTGTTTTGCGCCGCTTCAAAGCAGGCTCCGTGCTCCTTGAGCTTATCCTCCAGTAAGAATGGCATGGGACCCACCAGGTCTATCGCCTCTTCCTCGGCATTGGTGAAGCACGTCACCTTCTTGCCCTTGACCAGGTATTCCCCATTTGAGAGCTTGGTGAATGCAATTCCTGGTACAACAAATAATACCACGAATACGTGGGTTAGGTAATAAATGTCATTTGATTTTCCATGGTATGTCCTCTTATAAACCACGGAATGACGTGTGATCAAAATGTTGTGGACTCACGAGGCGCAGCCGACATCAAAAATGCAAAAATATAAATAAATGGACAGCGCGCGCTTTTTTGTTATATAGCTCGTGTTTATTCGATCAAAGCGCGCGCTCTGATTGGTTCTGATAGAGAAGGAAAAAACAAAACAGAAATGCAAAATATGCCAACGTTTCGGACCTTTATTTCGGTCACAAACTACAGAAACTCGAGTGTAGCCCGCGCGGGCTACAATTCAAAAATTGTTGCCCGCGCGGACGACATCGCTATATTAGCGGGAAATATTATACCGTGTATTTTCTTTTTGCTACATAATAAAACACTTCGGGAAACAGCGAGTTTTGTTTCCCTCGAGTCTCGATGTTTCCCTCGGGAGCAGTAATTGAGTGTATAATGTACCCAGGACTGAGAGCCAATCAGAATTCGAGAAAGGCGCGCGTTGTGGTATAAAGTGATTTCTATGAGTGAGGTGTGCTAAATTGAAACTTAAAAACGCCCATTTCTCGCTTTTTGACTCGTCCCGAATGCAAGTGCAAAATCTATTGTCTGAGTTCATTTGGATGGGAATGGATGATTAAACGTTTGCAGTCTGGCTTCGTCTCCTTTCACAAGACGCACCATTTACCCCTAATGATGCCATTCGCCTCGAAATTATTTGCTTTTTTGTATCAAATGAAGGCAAGCAAGTTTAAGAGCGGCTAAAATCTGGAGTTTGCAGGTGCTGCGCGAAATCCTAAAATTTGAGTTGGCTTTGATGAATAACACAGAAGCTATGAGCGTCGAAAGTTGGTTGTTTTCCTATAGGCTTGATGTTGTGTATAAGAAACAGCCTACTTCGGGTGCCAGTAACTTTGCAAATATTTACCCGAATCAACTCGAATTTTCGGCGGCAAGCTCTTTTCAAATATGGTATTTTCATTTAATCAAAATTCAAATGTCACGCAACACCTGCAAACTCCCCATTAAAATGGGTGTGTGAGGTAAACCAGAGGAGACATTAGTCACCTGCGGGTCCATGACAAACAGCAGCAACGATCCCTCCATTCTCGTACACATCTCTGATAAAAGGGTTCACTACATCATTGTGGCAGTACTTATGGCCTTCTGGGAAGTACGAGAAGTCGAACATAGGCCCGTGTCCGCCAGCACACACCGCCACATCAAAGTTTCCAGGAGACAGGTGTGTGAGGGGCTCAGTGTGTTCATAGAACATGTCGTCGCCATCTCGCCCGCAGAAATCGTCAAAGAAGCACTTGCTTACCTTGTCGGTGTTGTAAAATGCATCATAGCTGCTAGGGTCCTGAAAATGCAAAACATACAAGACAATGTATGCCGTGCATACTCTGCGGTATAGTTTTAGTGATAACATGCTATGACTTCCTGCCGTAGGCTCACTGTGTCCATCTGCTTTGCCCATCTCCATTTAGACTGACCAAATCTCCGTGTCCCCGTTTTACGTATGAGACAATAAACTGAGGTCCCGTCTCGCCTTACTACTCTATCCATTTTCAGGGGGGCGTTAAAGAACCACTGGGGACGTAATGAACCCTCTGGCGGTGACCACCCTCAGTGTCTGTGCTTATGACCGCTTGGCTGCCAGTGGCGCCGTTGGGACCGAACGCAATTCAGCTTATGAGCTGCAAGTTTTGGGAGTCGGTCGCAAACATTTATTCTATCTATTAATGTATCTTCTTCTCACCCTGTTTGTCTAGACCTTGATTTTTCTCTGATACGAACGTACTATTTGGCTGATTATTTCCCTTTTTTTTACAACTTCATTTGTCTCACTACCGACTAAATCCACGTGTGACATGCCGTCGCCGACGCGGATCCAATATCCAACTGTTCAAAGACTGAGGGCTGCACTGGAAGGTGTAACGTTCAGTTTTCCCATTAATTGATATAATTTAAAATTTTAGCTTTTCTAGCACATTTAAAATCGAATGCATACTGCATCGCTGTAAAACGGTCCATGCCTTTTAGAACGGTCGTTGCCATTTCCCGGGATGGTCGATGTTTTTCACAGACTGTCGTTGCCAGAAATGGCGTTGCCATTTCTGATCCTGTGGGACAATTAGCCATTATCCTTCATAAAGCTCCTTTCTATAGTAGATGCTAATGGAAGATAGCACAAATCCAATTAAAAAACACCTCAAACCAGCGAATTCACTCGTCGCACTGGTACGGGTTTGGGTTAGTAATCGGGTTAACGAGACATTCTTACCAGAGGTGCTGGTCCACCCTTAGGGCTTGCGACCGTAATTTCCCACCCAGCTTCCTTGAAGACGTGGTAAGGATGTGCGGCCTCTGGGAGATACCATCCTGTCTTCGTGGGCCTGTCTCCCATCTTGCCATGATTGCTCAGCAGAATACAAACTCTACCCTTAGCCATGTCTGTTGAGTGGCAAAGTTGCAGGCATCATAATCATTATAATCATGAAAACCGAGATAAAGACTCTTGGTCAATTAAATTGTTGTGCATGTAGAGGTGACAATTTGATTTCCAAAACTTTACCCGAGTGTCCCCGATTGATAAAGTAGCGAATAGTGAAATGGGCTGTTCCAAAAAATAGACCTCCCCCCCCCCCCCAATCGAGGATTTGTCCCAATGGAGGGACAGATCCTGTACAGCCTCTGTGCACTAGCCTGCGTAGCAAGCGTTCCCGTGTGTTTTTAGGGAAAGAAACAGAGGAGAAAGCGGCGAGGAGTTCGACTAGCGAGTTTTTGGCCGCGCGAAAATGGGGCGAACGAAAAAAAGGACCGACGCCCCAAATCTCGCGCGAGTTTCTCGTCCTGAAAATTTATCGGGAACGCTTGCTACGCAGGCTATCTGTGGACTGAAATGTGAAGCAACCTCTAGGTGGACATTCCTCACTCTCTTGTGGGCCTGAAGAAATTCCAGTTGCACATGCGTGCATTGAATGAATGGCCTGGAAATTCCAGGGTCAAACACAGCGACCCCTGTGAAATTTCCAGGTTCCTCGATAGGGGGTGACGGATATAATATGGAACAGCAGGTAATGTATGGGGAAAAATGTTTATTTTGATTTAATTGTGTCCGTTGAAGTCTGTTATACGAAAATAAAAAAACTGACTGGAAAACCACAGATGGTTAGATCGAGGTATCAACAATAGTATTTGTCATGTGATCAGACGTAAATGAACGATGTCTTTACGGAGAATAAAATTTTTTTTACGCATAATTCATAGATACAGTTAGTTCGCCTTCGTCCCGCGACATTTAGTTTATAGGCTTCTCCTAATGGTAGATCTACGAAACTGGACAAATCCAAATGACTCTATTACACAGGCTACTTATAAGTCATTTGGTTTGATCAGTTTCGTAGATCTCAATTCTGAGTATAAATATATGAATGCGATTCCAACGTTTTTGTTACGGATGAAAACAATGCCCGAAAACGCAACTTCCACAGTGACCGACACAAATGTCCGGAGTGGATTTTTTGAAAACGATAGTAGCGTATTCGTGTTGACGCATGAAAACAGAACTTTCCGTAAACGATGACGTCAAATTCTCTCTCACAGTTCGCTGCTTATTAGCGTTTTCAATACAATAGCGTATACATGTGGACGGGCAGAAATGATTCGAAAACGCTACGTGTGGACACGATTTTTTTCTCCGCGCAATCGTGTGAACGCGGTCTGACTGTATCTATGAATTATGCCTAAGATTTGTTATTCTCCCGAGCCTGCGTAGCAAGCGTAATGGAAAGGGAGAGGGGCACCGAGGACGCGCCATTCCCTCGCGTCCTCGGTGCCATTCCCTCGCGTCCTCGGCGTACCTCTCCCTTCCCTTTGCGCTTGCTACGCAGGCTATATTCTCCCTAAAGACATCGTTCGACATCGTTCATATGACCAATATTGGTGTTGCATTCCTCGCTCTAGCCATCTTGGATTTTCGATGTTTTTTTATGAATTTGTTTTCCTATAATAGACTTCAACGGACATACAATCAAGGGAAACATAATTTCACTACACATTCACTAATTTTCGCTAATTTATCACTCGGGGCAACTCAGGGTCACTCGGGTGTAAGCCTGGTTTCCATATAGTCTTATCTGTCGTATCAGACAGTCCACACTACTCCGTTTTCAAACGAAAACGGATACTTTTTCCTCCGTTTTCAAAAACATTTGCGTCCACACTTATCGTTTTCGTATTGTTTTCGCCGTTTTCGGTGTCGTTTTCCGGGCGTTGTAGTGTGGACGATAGCCGTATCCGGAGCAAAAAGTATCCGTTTTCGTTTGAAAACGGAGTAGTGTGGACGGGGTCTCAGTCGACCGTGAAACAATGGAAATATTGGAACTAGTCTATTGTTTCACGGTTGACTGATACGACAGATAAGACTATATGGGAACCAGGCTTAAGAAAATTTCCCATAATCCCAACGCTGTACTAGAGTATTACAATACAACAAAAAAGAAGAAACTAAAACAAAGAAGCAGATATTTTATAGCTACTCTGGACAAAAGTGACGGAAACGTGAGATAGCTGTCTTTTGTTTTGAATATGTACGATATGATAAACTGACCTCATTTCCATAGTTATGTAATAATCGAATGTGTTTAACACATAATTTAAAATACCAAATGAATTTCACATCGTAAAAAGGCCAGTTTCCGGGGGCCGGCTCGCGGAAATTCCAGTTCTTATTGCTAGCAGGGGATTTGTGCGCCACTGCAGTACGTTTGTTTAAGGGATACATTTGTGTGACTCCCTAAACACTTGCGTCAGGAGTGAGCTGCGTATGTACATAGTTAGTAGTCCCCTCTGCTAACTATGGTGTATAGAATCACTGAATCAAGGCATAGGATAAGTACTAATAAGTACGTAATAGTTGATTGTAGATGCCGATATGTAACCTTGAAGTAGAGAATGCAACAAAGTGATCAATAACGGTACTTACCGGCGGCGAGTTTGGCACAGTCAAGGAAATAGCAATTCCACGGATGGCTTCAGGAGCAGGTTGAGTTGCTTGCGTGACACGAACTATGCAGCTTGCTCTCTCGAAACACGCGTGATTTGCATAATGCTACCATGCAGCAGCATCCTCAGGCCTAGTACATACGCCGCTCTTATCATAAGCCGTACCAAACTGTTACCATGAATACGTTAAAATCGGCGTTAAAATCGATTAAAATCGGCGTTAAAATCGATTCTACATTCCCGGTTTGATTTAGAATAGTTTATCCTTACTTTCAATATTGTATCAGTGTAGGGGATGTACATATCCTACTAATCTCAATCGGCTTTTTATTTTACAAAAAGCGCAGTTCGCATAATAGCTAAAGTATCCTTTGATGCTCATACCGATACAATATTTAAAGATCTAGATATTTTGAAATTTGCTTGCATATACTTTTTGCATATTGGTAAATTTATGTATCAGTTTAAAAACAGTATGCTTCCTAGGTCATTTGACAACTTTTTTCTTTTAAGTAATCAAATCCAAAATTATAACACAAGAAGCTCTATTAGCTATTCCATATTCCAAAAGTCCGTACGAATTTTCGGAAATTCTCTTTAAACTATCAAGGACCTAAATTTTACAACTCATTATCTTCACCTGTTCAGTCTGCTTCATCTATTTCAATATTTATGAATTGCCACTAAAGGCAGAAGTCAACTACATTTCATCAAAAAGATCCATTACCCAAGGGAACAGTAGCGAAACAAAAATGTGCTTTACGCGCGCCGTTGATATTTTATTGATTTTTGAATACTTTCGATTGGCGTTTTTTTTTTTTCGTTCAACTATGCGCGATGCATCTTGGGGAGAAGTTCTTCAGAACAATGGTTCCTATGACGCATGAAGAAGACATAGAAAATACAACAAAGAAGGTTTTTGTTCTTCTTTCATTGTCTTTTTTCGTGGTCTTTGTTCTACTTTCTATGTCTTCTTCATGCGTCACAGGAACCATTGTTCACCCCACAGGATGCAGAAACGCATAGTTGAACGGAAAAAAATCGCCAATCGGAAATATTCAAAATCAATAAAATATTAACGGCGCGCGTAGTAGTATTTTAGAAATATGTTAATGTTTGTAAAAGGAGGGTCATCTCGCATAAGCCCTGTGGTTTCTTATGGCCCTCCTTGCCACCTTATTATTTAATGTAAACGTATGAATAGTGTTGTATTATATTGTGGCTAATTAATAACTGAAACTGAAACTGAAGGCTACAAGCAGACGAGAGATGGCCAAAACATATTGTTTTATTGAGATTTTGCATTAGGATCGGCTCATGATAAGAGCCACGAGGGGTATCTTGCGCATCGAGCACTACCTGTTCCCATGGCGTTCCGTTCCCACAGGCCGTCCAAATCCGCATCAACAAATCAACAAAAATTTATTATACTATATTGGTTCAGAAATGGATTAAGAAAATCTTGTTGCTGTATGTATAGATACAACAAATTTTCTTATGATATATTTTTATTGACTGCCGTAAAAAAGAATGAAGCTGTTAAACGTTTTCGCCATCCCCCGGCCCCTATTTGACATGGTAGAGGTCTTTTTCTTCCGTTGCGCGCGAAGCGCGCTCGAATTTTTATAAACGCATTTCATCAAGCCTCAGAGAAAGGGTAGACGAACGTTCCGTTTTTAACTCGTGGGTTGCTATGGTAACCCCGAGTTGTAGGGGGACCCGATGTCACTCACTCCGGTGTAAACTTTTCTA
Source organism: Scolanthus callimorphus (assembly GCA_033964015.1). Classification (NCBI taxonomy): domain Eukaryota; kingdom Metazoa; phylum Cnidaria; class Anthozoa; order Actiniaria; family Edwardsiidae; genus Scolanthus; species Scolanthus callimorphus. Next base: position 1,882,835 of record JAWWUD010000016.1, on the reverse strand, counting down.
CATTAGCATAATTAGCATAATTGATTATTTGTTTAGTTATGTGTTCATTTTACCTACCCCTCCCTCGAATCATTCGCTTATCTTTTCGCTCCCCATCCACTTTGCTGTCGGTCACCCATCCAAATACTAACCCTGCCGGATCGTGCTTAACTTTAAAAGATTGACCGAGTCACGCGCTTACCAACTGCGCCACGGGGACTTCGTGACGTAATCACTCAGGAAAAACTGATTTATATGTGTCAAACGTCCCATCGCAGGTTCTCTGTCTCATAATCTCTCACAAGTTCACTGTGTTTTGAAAGGCTTAAAATTAATCTTAAGTTGACTATGTACGAATTCGAACAATATTCGACCGATGTGTATGCTCTCATGACCGTGAGATACGAATCTCCGATGTGAATGCTCATGAACGTGAGATACGAATCTCCCAAACTTCGCCGGCAAACTTCAGGTTCACTCAGTTCACTGTCTCGCAAGTTAACTGTTCACTGGACTTATATCTTCCCTAAAGCCGAAAATCACGACTTTTACTCATCGAACATTGTTGTTGTGATGCTAATGTCTTTGCCAATGAATCGTATCCCGTCAACGGTTTCAGTTCGCGGCTTGAAATTACTCTTACTACGAGACTCGTGTTTTAAAGTGCCGAGAATCTGCCAGCTGCCGCACTCTCGCCACTGCTAGACTGTTGTCACGCCGAAGGTTATAAAATATTTTTTGGAATCTTAGTAGTGGTTATGACTCATTATTATCACTACGCGCGGTACTCTGACAGGAATTAAGAAGCGATTCATCGCCAAATCACACCGGTGAGCAGAAACCTCAACAACAACGCTTAGTCTCATGTTCGAAGCGAAGGCGAACAAGTTGTTTACTAGAAAAAGAAAATATTCTGGAACCGAAACATAAACTCGCTATCAGTCTGGGAAACAAGTGAAACAGTACTTAATTCGACAACCACGGACAGAACACCGACGAAAAATGGAGGGCTCCGGAGATATTGGTTGGATTTATCTGTGTTTTTTTTGGTGTGCTTTCGTTTCGAGGACGGGAGGGATGGCGAGAGCTGACTAGAAGTAACTAAGCCTACAAAAAGCAGTTAAAAAACATTTGCCATGTTTTCAATTGTATTGTCTTTTGGGATTCTTAATACCCTGCTAGCAGAGTAGATTTTTATGTGCTTTTAAAAGTTGTGATTCTTTTTGTTTCATGTATTAACCTAAGTTTGTAATTTCAACGGGCGAAATAATTGTGAACGATACGATTTTTTTGCCTTTATCTAAGCTTACAGTATTCAATTAGGCTGGACGAACACTATCATGCTTGTATTATTTGGCCTTGTGTAGTGATAATAATGATAATAACATGACTTTTGTCGGGCATATAGTTGATTTGTGTCCCTCGTAGCATGCTACTCGGGCCCCAGACGTCCGCGGAGTCCAACCTTGAGGTTAACACATTTCTTCTTTTTCTTTTTTAAAATCCTTTAGATAAAAAAAATGATGTTCTCGAGAACAATATTGAAATACTTTGAGGCCGGGTTTTTTTTTCACTTTCAAGGAAAAATCCAGCTTTCAAAATCGCGCCAAAAGTTGGGAGCACTGAAGCTCCAATTAGCTCATACATTTACTGTGGATTGAAAACGCCCGATTTTAATATTCAGCAATAATTAATTTTTAACTCTGCTGGATTCAAAATGTAAACATTGGAACTGGCTTATACCCGTCCGTTTCCACAGACAGAATGTTATTTTTTCCCGGGGGAGGGGGGTTCTCCCATGTTTTTGGGGCGGGGGTGCTCGTCGGGAACTTTGATTTTACCCCCAAAAGGTACCAACAAGACGATTTTTCCCTCGTAATTTTCTCTTGTATTTTTTGAGAGCGAAAATACGTCTGAATTCAGGCTTCAGACAAGCGTGATTTGCTAGAACGGACCCCTAACTGGTACCTATCTTTAAAAAATTGAAAGTTTTTAAATTTTACCCCTCAAAGGCACTACGACGAGCACCCCCCGCCCCAAAAATATTGGAGTCCCCCCCCCCACCCCCTGGATTTTTTCCGGGAAATTTCATTTTTTTTTTAATGAGCAACCCCACCTATTCATATGAGAGCCTTCCCCGCCCTGTCCTCTTCACTCTTCATTACCCACGAGTTGGCGATAGCTATAGCTTTGATTTGTGTATAGTAACAATGCCTGTAGGTTTTATTATTGATGCCGCAAATTACGAAATTATTATTATTCATTTGTGTGAAGCGGTCCACATGACTTCCTAAGTGTTCTTCTTTCGAACATAGTGACTGCCTGCCAGGCCTATCACTGCAGGGCATTTTTTGGGAGAGTTTTTCCTCGGCAAGATACACTTGTTCTAGTGTAAACGGCGCGAGGGCAGTGTCTTCGGTGCATGAGTTCTCACCGACTATAGATTTGATGGTATTTTTAATGCGCGCGAAGCGCGCCGAAATTTTCATTAAGTGAAGTAGAAAAATGCAAAAGAGAAGTTGCTGCAATAACTACTTAAGACATCTTTTTAATGAGGACCCAAGCCATGTCTTTGTAGGATTTTTATTTCCTAGCTTGAATCTCTGCAAGATTTTTATATATATTCTGCTAGTTTTCCATGTTTAACTCTTCTTTAAATGTAATCTACGCTGCCAGATCATAGTATTTTAGAAATAAGTTAATGTTTGTAAAAGGAGGTCATCTCGCATAAGCCCTGTGGTTTCTTATGGCCCTCCTTGCCACCTTATTATTTAATGTAAACGTATGAATAGTGTTGTATTTATATTGTGGCTAAATTAATAAACTGAAACTGAAACTGAAGGCTACAAGCAGACGAGAGATGGCCAAAACATATTGTTTTATTGAGATTTTGCATTAGGATCGGCTCATGATAAGAGCGGCGTATGTACTAGGCCACAGAAACCAATCTATGGTCTCCTGGGACGATAGTATTATAAAACCAATAATATTTATTATCATACATTGAAGTCACTGTCGCAAATCTGATTGGTCAAGAGCAAACATTCAATTCTCAATGCCCTGTGAACTTGACATGCTAAATGCAATATCTGCAGTAGATATTGCATTTATAATGTGAAGCTCTTAGTCGGTGGTGTCATTCTCAAGCCCCTCGTCCGTGTTTGCATTTTGAATTTGAATAAAGTCATTTTGAATTAAGTCATTTGGCACAGTGTCAATTTCTCTCGTTTTAAAGTATAATAAAATAATTTTTGAATTCGGTTGTCGAAAAACGAATAAATTATTTCTTTTGTTTTATTCCCCTGACCCTCGTATTAAAGTTGGAATTTTAATATATCGACGTGACGTCACGAAATCTTCGTCCTTGATATGAGCGTTTTAGCTAAAATCTTCCAATACCACGGGAAAGAGCAGCTTGAATTGAGTCTATTTACGAAGTTCAGGGGCAAAAGTTTAAAATGTCTAATCGGTTTTACGAAAACGTAATGATATTTCTAAAGTTGCAAGCTACACTCTGGATTTCCAGGGTGGGTGGTCAAAATGGAGCTCGGAATACGAGGGTGGGTGGTCAAAGTAGAGCTTGGAGTGGGCACCCTTAAAATACGAAATTCCAGGGTGGGAAAGCGCAATTTCCAGGGTGGTCATGAAAAAATCAATGGAATTCCAGGGTGGGTGGTTCAAATTAAACAATCCGGGGTGGGTAGCTGTGAATGGGGTCCTCAACAGGGGGGTGCGAATTTTTTTTTTTGCGACTGCCCATTTTTTTTGGACAAAATTGTTGTCAAAGTGGCATTTTTTGTCAAAAACGCCTAGAGACTGCTGAAAATGTGTTCTATCGTCTTAAACCAAGAGTGGATTACAAAGAGTTTCCATATTTACTATGTACGCCCGAATCACAGTCAGAAAGTGTCTATTTTTAGAACTAGGATTCCAGCGAAAATTCGTCATCCACAGGGTTCCCACTTTCTCGCCACGCAAACAGTTGTGAGATCCAGCCTAAAATTAAATCGCAGATCAATCGAAAAACCTTTAAAGTCGCAAAGATGAGGTAGGATATTCTCTATTTGTTGTGTATTGGGTATACGAGCATTCGAACTTGAGCATTCGAATACTTTCGCGCGCGAAATTCAAATCTAAAAATAGACACTTTTCTGATTGTGATGTGGGCCAATACTGTACGAAAGATTCTAACTCTTGTTAATCCACTCTTGCTTAAACTCACCTCCCCCCTTTTTCAATGTTGTTTTCTTGGCTGTGGTCCTTGAACGAATTTATGCTGAATGGAGCAACATGGATTCGGGGGGGGGGGGGGAGGGGTGAAATTCCTGCTTATAGGTCTTGCACGGCAACGAAAGTTGGATTTACATTAGGTGATTTTTTGTCAACGCATTTTGTCCATGATTGTAGCTTAACTCTATTCACACCACTAGAAAGAACGCCCAGAAAGTAGTAAAATGCCAAGTTTCAGGTTCATAGGTTTAAAAGTTATAGATCGTTTTAGATTTGTGATGGCAAGGGTGGCAATGAAACGCTTGCCATCCCATGCCATGTTCGCATACAAACTCTGTATTTGCATGGCTATATCTTCGCAAAGGAACTCTTTCAAGTGCTAGGTTCAAATTTTAAGTGTTTGATTTATGAAAAGAATGACTGGAATCGGCAAAAACGCACACGTTATAGCCCGATATCTATTTAACAATTAGACCTCGAGCCCGGAAGGGCTACGGGCCGCTTGTTAAGTAGTCGAGCTCTGGACACAGACGAGCGCACAAACCATTTCGAGCGAGTCACCTTACTGGGTTACTGTAACAGATACGTTTTTATAAAGCGATATTAAGCTACTTTTATGTACGCGTGCGCGGCATTTCAGCCAATCAGCGAAGACCCTCAATGGATGTCTGCGAGGCGACGAGCCGGGTGAACTCTGGGGTTCGAGAATGACAGTGCTGACAAGAGACTATCACTGGCGACCAATCAGAGCGCGAGTAGCTCCAAACAAATACCACACGTGTGGTACATCAAAACAACATCTAGCGGTCTACAGAGCTGAAAGGGCGAAAAAGCGCTCGCTCTGATGTCTTGTGAGCCGGAGAATCAAGCCGCATCTGAGTCGGTGAATCAACCCAAAAGGAGGTCATACGATGTTGGGTTCAAACTTTCTGTTGTCGCTTTCGCCGAGCAAACTAGTAATCGAGCGGCCGGACGGAAACATGGAATCGACGAGAAACGAATTCGAGAATGGCGATCTCTCAAGGCCACCTTCGAGCAAAACCCGAGATCGAAGCGTAAACGGCTTTCAGGGGAGGTCGAAAGCCTTTATTGTCAAAGCAAACAGAGTTAAGACTAGCCGATTGGATCGGAGGTCTCTTAGCTGAGAAACAAAGAGTTGAACACAGCTCAATCGTAGCCGAGTCACGCAAACTAGCGTTAGAAAGAAACAGGCAGAGTGCTTTCATTGCGAGTAAAAGTTGGCTTCACAATTTTTTCCGACGCCATGGATTTGTAAGCGAGAAAAATATTGTGATTGGGAAGGAAGATGAAGCAAACAAATCCCCCGTACCTCCCTACCCTAGCTTTGCCGAGATTGTCACACAAATACGCGAGTTACAGGGTGCAGAGAAGTTCGCATTTCGTACCATGGGGGGAGTAGAGGAAGTCGTGATGTGTGTCCAAACTCGAGGAAAACAAATAACAAACGAGAACTACATTTCTAGGATCTGTAATAGCGCATGCATTACTGTCGCTTTGGGTGCAGCAGCCGATGGCCGCAAGTACCTCCCTTTTGCTGTGTTCCGTGAAGGTGATGTTGTGTCTAGTACTGGATCCAACTGTCACATACCGGTATCTGTCAACTACAGCTCTGATGGCCAAATGACAGATACGCTATTGTCTGATTGGCTGAATAATCTCTGGTGGTCTGGTCATATGGACCGCCGTGGGATACTAGTATGGGACTCTAGCACCTCTCAACACGTCTCCAATACAAGGAGACTCGCAAAGAGCAAGGCACAGAGCTCTTCTTCCTCTCCCACAGACTAGTGTCAAATCTGCACCCAAGTCTACCCTCCTGGGGAGAGGTTTTCAAAGATAACTTTGACAAACTGCACTTCAGTAATATGGATCAGCAAGATGGGTTCACTCTAGAACAAGTGCTAGAGTGGATATGGCAAGCTTGGCAGGTTATCAGTCAGGAGTTTATCCTGGAGTGTCTACAGGCCAGGGGAATCATACTTGACAAGTCAGATCAATACAGGGAAAGTAACTGTGCTGTAGGCAATTTGGAGACCAGACCATCAGATAGAGGCAATAGCAGTACCACTGCATTATTGGGTGGTGTAAGCATTTTTAATGAAGAGGGTGGTCGAGAAGACAGTGAACATGAAACAACTGTCAGGGAAGCACTATGCATCATGAGGAAGAAGAGGAAACAACTAGCTACAAAGAAACTGAAGCTCTTGTATGCGATACAACATTACAAACAAATTCACACAACCATGGTAATAGTGGGACCAACTCAGAACAGCAAGGTGATGAAGCCATAGTACATCATCTGCAACAATCTGTTCATTCATAGTGCTGTTATTCACTTGGCTACTGACATGGCAACTAACACTACAGTAACCATGGTAACCATACCTTAAATTTTAACATCAGACAGTTTATGCTGATCCTGTTAATACAGGAAACAAAAGCTTTTTTGAATTTTTGGTCAAAGAACACATAGTTGCATTTGTTCACTTTTCACAAACCCATGGAACACACTGTATCACACTCTACTTTCTGTTTTATGTTGTCTTGACTATGCTGCTTTAAGCAGTACTTCTTGTTCCACGAGTTTGAAAAAAAAACTATAAAAAAATACTCACCACGAATTCCTTGTGACTATTTTCATTTTTTTAAATACTTAAATGTATTATCTCCTCCATTTACAACTATGTCAGTCATGTTTCAGTGTAGCTGTCTCTTTCAAAGTAGCTGAAACTAGCATATCTGTTGTTTTTGATATTTTGTTAGCATACGAAATTCAACATTTTATATCATCTGCTTTTTTTGTTTCAGATATTAATTTGTAAATAGAATATATACTATATCCAAGTAAAATGTAACATTTTACCAGTTTATATCCTAGGATGGCTCTGCAACCATTTCTCTCACTGCTACATCTATCATCATGGTCTTGAAGTTAGCTATTTGTCTTGTGTTTAACAATGCAGATTCATTCTCCTCTCCTGAAAAGTAAACAATAACAGCAAGCCAAAATTAGGCAATTCCAGAAAATATATGTACCCTGGGTGGGAAATTCTGAATGGGAGGGGGGTTTTCAAGGTTGGAATTCTGCCTGCATGTGGGGGTTTTCGGAGCTAGAATAACCTCTCAGGAATTCTTTATGCATGGGGAGTAAGCCATTTTGGAAATACTAGATGCATGGGGGAGGGGTCAAAAACTAGTGCTGCCCGCCCCCGGGGTACATATATTTTCTGGAATTGCCCATTTATTGTAATACATTCTTGGGAAGTGGGATACGAGCAACCTGGAAAAGGTTCTTACACTGTCTTGAATCCATATCTATTTTTTCAAAACATTTGAGAATTGTTGGGGCTAAAAAAATGAAGATTTACCCATTATGCATCTTGGCCAAAGAAAATTAGGAAAAACCTAATGAGTAACCTATACCTGTATAATGGATGTCTACAGTCTCCGGTAGAGAATGTCTCAGATTCTCATAAGTAAGTTTTACTGTGGCATCTGGCTGATGGTCTGGACTCTGCAAGTTTGTGTTTATTCAAGTAAGTAAAAATCCCTACCAATAATATTTAAAGAGTAACAACCAGCACAAGCCAACTTCGAGCACAAGCCAAGTTACCAAGAGTCACAAGCCAGCTTCATGCATTTGTACACCCTTAATGCCAATACATACATACAAACAAAACACCAAACATTTGTGGTTATTATTCTGCACATCGATGCACTGCCTAAATATGGTCATTGGAACACCAATAGCTGTCTTCTTTACATGCCATATATCCTGCATTAGTCAAATCACACTAGTGGTCTATTATCAATGCTGCATTCTGATTGGTTGAGCTACTAGTAGGCTATAAGTTATAGCCTACTAGTAGCGAAAAGAGTTGGATTTGAAAGTCAGAAAACGACAAATGACCAGACCAGAGAAAACGTTTTTGCCTACAAATTGACCTACTAGTGTGATTTGACTAAGAATTATTCCTCTCGCCCTCATGGCCTCTAAGTCAATAGCCCATTCGGGCTTCGGCCATAAAACCATTATCCTGCTCGATTTTGCAGAATATCATCTGATTTAGCCAACTTGGGACTGTATCCCTTATTGGCTAGGTATCAGAGGATATTCTGCGCAATCTCGCAGCATAATGGTTAAATAGTTGCAGCTTATGAAAATCTACTTCCAGTTATTCTTTTTTTTGTAATGGGAACAGATGTGCCTAAAAGAGAATCACAGCATACTGACCTTGACTGTAAATTGTATGAGGTCAAAAGCAGGACTGGATGTTACATCAGATAGAAGCTGTAAGTTGGACTCCCTTTTAAGAAGAGTTACCTGTGGAGTGAAATCTGTGAGCATGTGAAAATGTGCGCATTTGTATCTTCCCAAAATGAGTCATGATTGCTTTGAAGGTCCCAAAATGGTGCTCAATATCTATCATACATCATTGTCATATTCTTGTATCCTAATTGCGGCCTACCTGCTCTCTTCTAGACACCAACGCATGAAGATATAGTCCTACTTCTGAGAAAAAGGCCTAAAGAAAGAAAAGTTTCAATGAACAATGCTAAAGGAATTTCGATTAAAAATTGTTATAATAATTATTTTTGTCACATACCTTGATGTCTGAATTTAACTTTTCCTCAGCAATTTGCTTTATGGGGATGAAATATGGAACAGTATGTTTTGTGATCTGCAAAAAGCCACAAAAAATTCTTAAAGACAGCAAAATACCCATCTCTTTCATTGGTTAAAAAAATATTGAAAAATCCTGTACAAATCTTCAACTTTTTATTTAGAGCTCCCAGGGAGGATGCAAAAACCATGGCTTTGAGGATATCATATAAAATGTATGCACTTGTATGCCACAATATCCATATTGATGGATGTCTGATCTCTAACATGCGGACTGCAGTATAACAATGCAAAAAAAACATGCTGTTTCCAATAATTGGGTTATTTTTATATAGTAACACAGGATAGTTAAAAATCATTTCAACCCACAATAAACACCCAGGTCTGAAACACAACTCAAGCAAAAGAGAAAAATTCCTAACACCCAAGCCAGGAATTGAACCTGGGTAACAGCAGTGAGAGGACAGTGTTGCAATGCTATGCCACCTGTGCTAGGAGTGTAAACAAATGGGAAATCATTGCATATTCCAGAAGCCCTAGGCTGCTGAACTCCTCAGACAAACTAGAATTTAAGTACTACTTAATGGTGGCAATGCATTTACATGTCTAGTACACCTTATACATTGTAGTGCACAGGGAGCCCACTCAAGGAGTCCTTAATCATGTGATTCAGAGTTTACATAAGACTGCATTATGAATTATATATTTTCTCTATTAAAATAAATCTCTTTCAGGGGCGGCAGAGCACCCTAAAAATTGGGGGTGCCGAGAGGCAAAAAATGAAGTCAACACATAATTTCGTTTTTTAATGTTTTTACCTTATATACATTTTGATGAAATATGTCACAATATAATCTTAACCCCTATGTTCTCTGAGCCTAATGTCAAAACAGAAACAAATCAGAAGCAAAAAGGAGATGCTGTTCTTCTGTTCCTTTTCTTGTTTACTTCTATCTGCAAAAAGTGGGGTGCCCCCCACCCCCACCCCCCCCCCCCCCCCCCCCCCCCCCCCCCCCCCCCCCCCCCCCCCCAAGTGGGGATGCTCGAGCACCCCCTGCCCCCCGGGTCTGCCGCCTATGTCTTTGAATACACAAATGTTTCCCTCTTTTTTGATATAATATACATTATTAATTTACAATCATTTTTTATGCTCCCATAGTAAAATGTTCAGGGAAGTCTTGTATTTCTAAGGAGAACGCTTTTGAGTCCAGAAGGTTCAGATAGAGGCAAGGGTGTCATGAACAGATTTTGGCAGCTACTTGAATTTTATAATTTTCATGAACTATATTATCATGTTCATCTCATACTAAAACCCACATTATATATTGTCCATCAGTATTTTTTGTTCTCAACATGGAGGCAAAAATGATGATTTACTGGAATTATAAAGGGCTCCTTGAGTTGACTCAGTGAGTAGTACAATCACATCTTGCACCAAAAGTACCTTCAGGTCTGGCTCTGAAGACAGCTCTATATAATATGGCTCATGGTACTGACCTAAAATGGTAAAAAACATGCACTGTCACTGGCTTATCAATCTACTATCGTGCATTTGCATTCTAAGCTTTCTTTAAGTGCTTACATTTAAAAAATGTATCCAGCCTAAAACAGATTTTCTTGTTTTCTTCAGAAGCAATTGAGAGTCCAGGAAGTCTGTAGGTGTTACACAATTCTGAAAGCTAAGGAGAGAAAATACAACTATAGTTCTTTGTTGCATGTATTAAAAAAATAGTGTTCCTACAGGTGTATTACTATTGAAATAAAACTGGAGGAACACTATTCCACTTGCCCATGTATTACTTATTATTATCATCACTATCATTGAATTATCATTAACTTGATTACTGTAATTGTTGTATCATTGGCCAATTAGTAACAATTCCCCAACCCAGCACACAAGACAATACTATTTTGTTTTTGGCACAAAGAGAAGTTTATTTATACAGACCAAGAAGCTAAACGTGTTATAGCAATAATAAACCTCTCTGCCACCCAATATACAAGCCCTGGGTGGGGGGGCGGGAAAATACAGATTACAAATTGGAATAATAATGAGGAGTGCGTACCTGAACAGCAGCTTAAAGAATTGATATTCAATCTACCTAAACTATGCTTATTATGCTGGATTGTGCAATTAATCTCTTTGAGCCCGCGAGCCGCCCAAAGGAGGGGAAATGAAAAAATTCTTAAGATATAGAGTTAGCCCTGGCTAAAAGCGGAGCTCCCAGTTAATGAAACAAAAAGGTTGCCATTGTACATAGCCTGTCACCCTCATACCATGTGACCAAGCACTTGCACCCCCCATGCCACTTAGATAATTTTACCCAAATTTCAGTTGTCTGAGGTTCATCCCTTCCAAAGATATAAACCTTTCTTGTTTGATGACGTCATCGATGACGTCATACCACATGACCATGCAATTGCTCCCCTCTTGCCACTTAGACAACTTCACCCAAGTTTGGTTGTCTGAGCTTCATCCCTTCCTGAGATATGATTTTATTAATTTGGGATGGGTCTTGGGTTACCTGTGGGGGCACAGACACGGACACGCCTGCGATACCCATGGGAATACCGCTGAATCATGAAAAATGAAGTCAATCGTATACCTGAGTTCTGCTTTGAGCTATTGAATTCTCCCTGCGATACCTATGGTGCTTCGGCCGCTAAGGAGCTCCGCTATAAGGTTTATTAAAATTCCCTGTTAGCTAATTAAGAGAAACATTTATGGTATACCTTTCTCTTCCTTAGAGTATAAGCAGCCTTCAAAATTTCCTGTAACAAGATAGCAATATTTAAGATTACATGGGGATTCATAGCCAAATGACTGGTAAAGCACTTTATTCTGTGGATGCAACTACATACCTCCTTTTCTTGAGTTGACAGAGCATCAATAGCAGCTTGACGCGCTGTTAACATGATATAAGGTAATACAATTAGGTTTATTTTCATTTTGGGTATGGTAACTTTTGATAATGAGTTTCAAGGTAATGCAATGCCCACTTCTCCAAATCAGAATTTGTTGATATATGTTTTAATGTCGTATACCAATGTTTTATATAAAACCTTGTACCATACAGTACCTTCAATATCATCTGGTGCCATACATGTGTCTATAAATTGCTGGACTAAGTTTCCAGGGCTGTTCTCTTTTTGCTGCATCAATTTACTTCTCTTTCTTTTTAAAACTTGGACTGTACAGATACAATTAAGCAAAGTTGGATTACCATGTGAATTATGTCAACTAAGTGAATGGGTTTGAAATGCAGCATAGGAATTGAACAATATTAGTTTGAGGAGAAAATGTAATCACATACTTGCTGAATAAGTTACATTTTTTTTTAAATTTAATCATATTTTTTTCAGACTTTGCCCCAAGCGCAACTATGCTCATCTGGGGGGCTTACTCCGATAAATTTACAACAAATTTAACTAAATAAGGGCAGGACAAATTTAACTAAATGGGGCAGGACAAAAAAAAAAGAGACAACAGGCAGGTGGTACGAATATTACTCAAATGTGAAATGCTTACATTCTGAAATGAACACTTGAATTATTTTCTGATAATTAGTTTCTGATGTGGAGTGAAAAGGAAGATTAGAAGGTGCTTTTGACAATGTGGTATCCTAGTCATGTACCTTTTCTCTTTAATTCTGTTATTTCCCTTTCCTCTCTAGCTTGCTGTTCTTTTTCTTCCCTCACCCTGCCGTAAGAAGAGCTAGACGTTTGATGGCTAGTTGTAGGTTGCACCTGACCTTGGGTAAACTCACTGTTATTTGATGCCAGTACCCTTTATAAACCTCAGGGGGTACTCGGATATAAAATTGACAGGGGGGTCCGACAGAGCTCCCCCCAAAAATACCTGCTCCCAAAATTTGATACCGTACCCAAAAAATTTACCCAACTTTTTTAGCCTAAACAGGCCTATTTAATACCAGCATACACATGATGCTCATCCCATTATGATTCCCGGAAATAACTTCAGCAGGCAGTATCTTGATGATCAACTAGCCTGTCAGAAGTAGTTCCAACCCATAAAAAAATACCCGAGGATTTTTCAACCTCAAAAAAAAAATACCTGGTAGAATTTTCAACCCCAAAAAATACTTTTGCTACAAATTTCATATCCAAAAAAATATGTCGACCCCCCCCCCCATCATTTTTATATGGGAGTAACCCCCCAGGGCTATAAACTGCACTAAGGATCTCCCCGAACTGTTGTGTTGTGTTTTAAATTCATGATGCTACTATTCCCACAAACATCTAAAGTTTGCCTACATCGTTTGCTCACATGAATTCCAATGATCTGCCAATTTCACAGGATTTTCTTGGAACGCTGCAAAAGCATCAAAGAACCAGCACCAAATTAACTTATCAAGTCCTAAATTAACTGGAAATGCAAATGCAATGCATCCCTCAAAGTATACTAAAGTACAAATTACCAAGATGGTTGCCTAAAATATGTCTTGTTTATGGTTTTTCATTCATGGTAAATTCCCGCCAAAAACCGACAGCAGACAGAAGCGTTACGTTTGTGGGTGTTTGTGGGTATGGTAGATGTTTGTGGGTGGCATGAATTATTCAAGGCATTGTGACAGTTTGGTGAGGTCCATAGTACTTGGGCACCAAGGGAGCAGTCCCATTATTGAACTTTTGCCGTGAACTGAATAGCAATTTGGTTTGTCATATTAAAAGTGCTACATCAGTGCCATAGCTAGCAGAGGGGCAGGGGGATCAAAAAATCAATTGAGAAAAAAACACTTGTTGTTGTTAGGGAAATTTATCTAAAATTCGATGTGATTTTCCAAAACTACACATTAAAGACTAAGCAGTTAGAACAACAGTTGCGGTAAAAGTTGAGCTTAGTTCAGTAAGTGCGCCATGTTGGGTACAGCTTTCCCTGCTAGCAGAGGCCTCTTTTCTCTGTATTTCGCTGGGCTGCGAAATACAGAGAAAAGAGGCCTCTGCTAGCAGGGAAGGTACAGCTTACATTGTAAGCTTGTACAGCTTGCAAAGCTTTGGTCTTGGATATTACTGTCATGATACCTACCTTAGAGTTTGACTTTACAGAGAAACCCCTGTCTTCGAGCCTCAGCTTACAGCGACATTTTATGAGACATTTTGCCGGGATACAGTTTTCTCCCTTCTGAACTAACCCGGTTAGATCCTACGACACGAACGAAGTGTCCATCGCCTGACTCTGGCTTTAGGACATAATTATCTATATCCTCACATATGTTCAAACTATAGCAGCTTACCTATCTTGTCGCTTATGCAGTCTCTCGAGGTCATACAGCGCTCCTTCTTCGACTAGTTCGCCGCGTCTTCTCGACTTTGCCGCCGCCATCTTGGATTCGTTCCTCCCGCGCAAATTCACTAAGACCCAGGCTCACGCGGAACGATCTCCACAGCAACTCATCGAACGCGGTGGACGCCACATGATTGACGGCGAGGTTGATTCATTACATAGTATCCCTTTTGCGGAAAAATTCATTTGCCACTGGGTGGCCCATTGCTCAAGTTGGTGCAAATCATGCTGTAAGATGACTTTTGTCAGACTGTACAGGCAGGCTCTCAACGACTATCAATCGGTAGATACTAGATGCTATATCTCAAAACACCCTCCCTTCGGAAATGGTCGGCCGACCGATCGTTGGAAATTCCCGAACACTTTGGTTTATTATCTACGGCGATTGATAGTCGTTGAGAGAAAAACCGCTGGCCAAAAGATGATGGTCTCTGGGTACGAGAGCCGGGGAGCTCTGGGTAAGAGAATGGAGATTGGGTCATGGCTAAAAGGGATGACTCAGAAGGACCTGATTAATAATTCATAGGACAAACAATAGAACGAAGCTACATTGCATAACATGGCATATGTAGCTTCGTTCTATCGTGAAGCCTATGAATTATTAATCAGGTCCTTCTGAGTCATCCCTTTAGCCATGACCTGGAGATTGAGCGACTATGTATTAAATCCCGCGCATGCGTCAGTGGCTGTCACCAGAGCCTCACCCGCGAGTTGACTAGTGTGGGAGGGTTAACTCCGGTGTAATAACCATTCCCAGAGGACACCTTTGTGTTCAGTTCTTATTTCATCCTGATTCGTTCTACCAAACAAAGGAAGCTTTGTGACGCAGTTCGTGCGCACTCACAGGTTATTACACCGGAGATAAGCCGTCTGGGAGCAGCTACCGAAAAAAATCGCGTCGTAGCACCCAACGCGCAGACCCAGGAAAATAACATAGAAATACAGGTACATACCTAAGGTTCAATCTGATCCGTATCGCACAGAATGGTTCGTGGGACAACACTCCGATATTGAGCATTTTGTTCCATATCTACTCATATGTCCTTTGTAAAATAATGCGAACTTATACGCCGGTAATTCCCTCATTCAAGGATCAAAAGTATCCAAAACTTTGCATCATTGTAACACCTCGCTTTCAGAAACAGAAATTAGAAGTTGGCAGCCATTTAGTTCTTTGTTATTCAAATGAGTACCTTCTCTCCTGAAGACATAGATATAGGCTGTAGCGCTACAAGTACACATGCTTAAATGTGTGCGTTGACAAAAAATATCGCCCTCCAATGCATTGAACACTTATGTGGACATTTTACAGCGGTCTTATGTTTTCTGTGATCTCTGCTGACACAAACAAAAAATTATAGGTTTATTCAGTTCTGGTTTATTAGAAAATATCAAAAACATTTTTCTTTATTCGAAATTACCTAGTTAAATGATTCAAACAAAGTTGGTGAAGAGATACCAGACCATTAAAACTATATATATTAGGCCTGGAAGCCTGTACAGTCCATGTCATTCTTGACTTTCCAGTCGTCAGGAACTCCATGAATAACAAAGAGCTCATGAATAACAAAACGTTCAAAATGGCCGTCGTCATAGATATCTCTTTAACCTTCATTTTTACAGGTACACACGGAAATTACGGCACAAGTTCAAATCTACCCATTTGCAATGCATTTATTTCTACAAGTATGGAAACTTTGACGTGTTTCTGATCAGGTTTTTAATTTTACAGGCTTTAAATTAGTTTAGAATTTTACAAATATGCAAGCATCTTGTAACAAAAGTGCCCGATATCGGAATGTTGTCCCATGGGCTCATTTGTAACACCCGGTCTAAATATAAAACCAAATACATATTCCTATCATCCTATGCTACTTTCCCGGGTCTGCGCGATGGGTGCTACGAACCACTTTCTAGGCTTCTTTTCAAGATCTGCTCTCCTAGACTAGACGAGCCGGGGAGAATGTGGTACAGGATACCAACCTCGTTCCCAGGGTCTTGTGGGTAACTTTCAAGATGGCGGTTGGCCGAGCACAAGACCCTATGGAAGAGGGGGAGGCTGAGTCACATGACCACTGTGTGAGGAAATGGGAACGAGATTGTCCTTTGTTTCGACTCTCAGCCCTCCCGTCTTCTCCCCGAGTAAACCGCCATTTTGAAAAACGACCGAGAAGACCCTGGGGACGAGGTTGACAGGATACTGTCGTCGTCATTTTAACCATTCTTTTGAATGTGTTATTCTTTTGGAACAACACCTTCTTTTAGGGGATATCATAATTCTGTGCTTTTTCACTTCAACCGCACAGAAAATGATTATATTGTATATTCTACACGAGGACACAAAGTGGGCTTATCTCCGGTGTAATAACCTGTGAGTGCGCACGAACTGCGTCACAAAGCTTCCTTTGTTTGGTAGAACGAATCATGATGAAATAAGAACTGAACACAAAGGTGTCCTCTGGGAATGGTTATTACACCGGAGTTAACCCACAAGGTGTAGGAGAGACGCATACCAGTTACGTCATAATCCCAGGGGGGGGGGGGCAGCAGGTTCCCCCCACATGTTGACTTCTGCCCCCTCCGCTAGCTCCGGCTCTGAATTTGTAATTCTCGCAGGATTCAAAATCTATTTCGAAAAAAAAAAGACTTTTCATCTACTCGTGTGTGATTCGGATGCCTATATATATATATGGACGCTCCTGTTGATCAGCTTCTGAGCAAACAAGGACAACTACTTTTTTTTCCCGGCGCGGATTGTCTCTGTACTGGGTGCAGGATTCGTGCTGCGTTTCCAAACCTTTTTTCAAGGAGTTTTCAAGTAGTATTTAAGAACAAAAACGACAAAGTTCAAGGAGTACCGAGTAATTTTCGATCACCTTTTTCTCAATAATAGAGCGGATTTCAGATGACTGTCATGGGTAATTCGCAATTACTTTGTAATTACTCCCATATCTGGCCTCCTCCGCATGCATCTCTCGAAGGAAGAGAGAGAAAGAGAAGAGAAGAGAAAGGATTCGGCCGGGCTTCCACTCCTTCCCGTCCAAAACACAGGAAGCCCAACCCCCTTCATTTCCTTGGAAAAGCCCAACTGCCACAGAGTTGCCAGCGGAGGAGGCTACTCCCATACGTTTTGTTCATAATAGGCCAGGTTCGAATTACGCTCCAATGCTCACAAGACAAAAGCTTCAAATCGAGGCTTTCTCCAAGTTCTAATACATTTACAGTAATTTCAGGAGAAAACCTCGACTTGAGGTTATTGTTTGTAGACATTGGAGCGTAATTCGAACATGGCCTATTGGTGTAATTACTTTGCGATTGGTTTCACGACAGTCATGTGAAAACCACTCTAATAGCCTAATTCAACTATTAGTAAAGATTGCGAGCGCGTAGCGCGAGCCGGAAAAAAAACATTCAAAAAGAAGTTCCCTCAGAGTGGTCAGTTAGATTGTCAGCGTAAATAACTCATTTACTGACATCAAACTAAGCAATTTAAAAAAATCCTGTAACATTCAAGGAGTTTTTGTGGTTTTCAAGGATTTTCGTCCAATTTCCAGGAGTTTCAAGTGCCCTTGAAATTGCTTTTCAAATCAAGCACTTTTCAAGGAGTTCAAGGACCTGCACGAACCCTGTGGGTGGAACAATCGGCCTGTCGAAAGTGCAGACTTTCAGGATCCGAATGAACGAGAGGTTGACACCCGAGACCCTGTTGTCGCCAACATGTCATCGATCCGTACGATGTGTACTTTCCCATTCAATTCAATTTCAATTCATTTATTTCACCGCCACCGTATATATTAGAGTACATGGGTTTTAGGTCAGCAAAATATTTACTAAAATATATACAAAATATTGTTGTTAATATAAAAACCCTGAGTCGATGCGTAGCCAGAAAATTTTGTGTTGCTATTTTCTCTATTAAGAAATGTTCCCATATTTTTCGAGTATTTATGTTTCTAAGATGGGGCCCCCGAGTCCCCCTCTGGCTACGCCCCTGACAATATAGGTAATTTCAGATTTCATTGCTGACCACCAATTCTTAAGGGAATCTTGCACAGTTCAGATTTAGAATACACCCTGTGCCACTTTAAAACTGGGCCTGGCTTTCTTTTAAAACAGAAAGGATCGTGTTAAGCAGTAAAGCGACCAAACGGCTTTAGCTAAAATAATTTATTGGTTGTCTTTGCTAGCTAGGCTAGGGGGTCACCAGCTTGCCCGGCGGAGAACAAATTAAAATCTATATGGAGTATATCATAGCCCTAAGGCGTACAGTACGACAGGGATTGGCGACACAAGGATTGAGGCGGTAGAGGAGGCGCAACGCGACGCACAGGGCCCCCGAAGAAGTGGCGACCCCGGTTGACCACAAATGCCGTTGAAATTCTTCTTTAGACAAATTGAGTAGTCTTATGTGATGGGGACTTTGATTGGACCAGACCAGAAACATATTGTGAGTTGAAACATGCAGCGCGCGGCCATGCGGCGATACAAAAATGTTTTGTGAGCGTGCATTCTTGGCTTTTGTTTGTTTTGCTGGCGCGCGGTGATGTAAACGCGGAGCAAATATAGCATCGAGGCCCTGCTCCGGCCTAGCGATTATGCTCTAATTTAAAGCGGCAGCGGTAAGCCATTGAAATCACAATCCATCACAACTCCTCAAAGAATTCTATTCTTGCTTTGGAAGATCCAGTGGTGATCTAGAAAACATAACAAAACGAACAATTTGTATCAGCTCACATCCAGCTTTTGTAGACGTGCGCGAATAAACAATTCAGCACAACATAAAATGTATGTTAATGTGCAGGGTCGGCCTAGTCCTAGTGTGTATCAGGTTTCGCTTTTTGCTTCGAGTGTTAAAGTGATTCTAGTCTTTGGGATAAGCACACGACTAATACTCGCTACCACTAAGAACATATCATATTACAATCTTGGACAAAACCTGTAGAGAAAATTACAAAAATCGCTGCTTTTTTCGCTTTACTCCTGTCATTTCACCTCCCCCGAAGTAACGTTGCAAGGAACGTGTCGAGGGATGGACGCCCTTCATAACCAACATTGATTTAGGGGGGAGGGGGATAAACGGGGTCTTAAGTTAGGTCGAAAACTCAAAAGATAAGTGGTATTAACATTTTCTCTACCCTTTTGTCCAAGATTGTAGGCCTTGTCCACACTAACACGTTTTCAAAAATATTAGTTTTCAAACTTATACGGATTCGATGCGTGTTAGTGTGGACGGAAGATTTAGCTCCAAACAAGCGATCAGTTGTTATTTGGCGTTGACGCGTGCAAGCATAGTATCAAATTATGTGGTACAGTTGACGTCATCTTTTTCATTTTTATCCGGATTCGACCGTCCACACTAAAACGATCTGTATACGGATTCGTTTTTATTCACTTTCGAGTGCGTTTTCAAACTTATACGGATTCGATGAAAACGATAAGCGTGTTAGTGTGGACGGAAGGCCTAAACGTATCAAAAAGTATACGGATTCAAACAAAAACGCGTTAGTGTGGACGGGGTCTTAGTGTTTTGTGCTTCGGACTTGAGAAGAAAGCGTACTAACATATATACATGCTGATCCGCGCGCTATGTTCACGTGTCATGAGTAGGCATCATTCCGCTCCATGTCATGAAATCAGTGATACACAAAGTAAAATGGAGGGTGCAGATAACAAACCAAAGGGAAACATCTAAAGCGATACAGATCAAAATAACTTAAAGGTCTTCGTACAAACCAATGACAAACGGGACTTATATATTCCAATCTGACTAGGTTGAATGTTTTTCTAGCCGCCATTGGCGACCATGTAATGTCGGGCCCTGAAATGGTTTCCCGTGGTTTGAGATGGCTTTTGGTGCATTTTTCCGTTTTGATTGTACCGACACGTTATCTGGTATTGGCGTGGCCAACTGAACAAACCTTCTGTAATGTAGAATATTTATTTTCGCCTCTTTTTAAGTTATCCTCGTGTATGTTATCCCAGTCTGACTGTTTTCTTGGATCTTCATATCCTGAAAAGGAACAGGCAATAATCAAGGACTCGTTATTATAATCACAGATTGGAATATTCCAGGAAATGTCTATCCTCATTTGATTTTGCCATAAACGGCGGAGTTCTTTCCACAAATACTTATTTTCTCCATCTTTGAACCACCTTTGCAGGGAAAATGTAAGTAATACACCTCGACCCCCATGCCAGCGAACTTGAAAACTACCTTCATTCTTCAGAAATTAAAAATAAAAAATCCAAAGTTTTATTCGGTCGTTAGTTGGCCCATAATCTTTGTGATAAGTCGCTAAAGCCTGGGCCATACGCAGTCTAATCACGAGGCGTTATAATGCAAATTACACTAGACAAATTACACTAGACGAGACAATAGAATTCCTCATTTGCATTAGGAACGGCTCATGATTAAACCGACGTATGTCGTACTGTATGCCTAAGGTCAGCAAGTTACTAACATGACTATTCTTCTGAGGAAGATTGCTTTGAAATGTAAATCGCCACAGAGCGACTACAGATGAAAAGACAGTTGCCAGTTTCAATTCTGGGCACTGAAATGTCTCCTGTCTGTGGACAAAATTTGATCGGCGCGAACACCTGGGATTCTCAAAACACATGGTGCCCGTAAACTGCATTTGCATTACACTGGAGATCTCCAACATGTTATCAGCGATAAAAACGAGAAAAATATACCATTCAATTTATATCAAAAGAGTAAACTTCTGTAGTGCCTTTTGCGAATGTGTGGGTCATGTGTTGTTTTGTTCCACTACCTTCAGCAGAACCTGCATACCATATACATGTTGGCATTTTTCCTCTGCCATCATGTATCGGTATATCAAAAAACTTGACTATGCGTACAACTCCGTACCTCTATTTCTGTCTTGAGGTCTTTCAGCTGTAGTTGGTGATTTGTGCTTTGGGCAAGGAAGTGTTGGTACCTGTAATGGATAGAACGTTCGACCATTATAGCGCGTGACAGGTGCGTGACACTTCACAGTCCAAGACCACAAGAGATCGTCAATCTTTGTATTCTAGGATTTCACTTGTCACTGTGACTGAAAATATTTCCCTAAAGCTCACCACAGCTCACCACATATAGGCCACCGAAATATAGGCAAATGAATATGCGCCATTTTGTACAATAATTGTATGCAGCCCCCAAGTTGCTTTTCAAGCTGAGAAATTGTTTCGACCCGTATCGTAACGTATCGTAATTGTATGGCATCAGCTTTTATAACATATTGGCATACCCAGAATGTTAGAGTGAAGGACGGCACGCTCAATATACGTGAAAGGTATTGCGTGCCTCAGCGATATTTCCGGAGAACTACTTGGCTGAAAATGACTCCCTCGGTATGGTTAGAATAAACAGTGAAAACACAACTTCTGCGACTTCGTAGATGTCTTAGTCTAGTAGTTAGCATTTTGATGACGTCACGTGAAGCCCAAAACTAGAGTACACTCACCTCTCCATCTCCAACTCCTGTGAGTAGCGCCTGCTTTCTCCTTCCGCCAGATACTCCATGTACGCTCTACCCAGGTCAGGCTCGCCATCACGTGACGGGCTGCCGTAAGGCTGCAATAGGTGATGATAATACACACGTGATATAAACGTGACATGGTAACGCAAGCTCTCCTGCCTCGCCCATCCACGGTGGTATTTCCGACCATATTTCCAGGGGAGGAATGGGTAGTTTGCCGGTGTTGCGTGACATTTTGAATCTTGATCATAATAAAATGAAAATACCATATTTAGAAAGAGCTTGCCAAAATTAGAAAAAGCCGAAAATTTGAGTTAATTAGCAGTTATTGGCGCCCGAAGTAGGCTATTTCTCTATACGTTTAATGTTGTGGTGGCCAACTGTTTAGTGCCCACCACAACATTAAACATATAGGAAAACAACCAACTTCTGATGCTCATAACTTCTGTTTTATTTATCAAAACCACCTCAAATTTTAGGATTTCACATATTTCGGTGAGCTCTTTTCAAATATGGTATTTGTAGGATCAAAATTCAAAATGTCACGCAACACCTGCAGACTCCCCATTCTCATAGGAGTTAGAATAGAAGTCTGAATTATAGTTTGGGGTTACTGACCACCACTGTTTGGCACCACTACTCAACATATTGGATCAGGTTTACAATGTTAAGCCATTTTTAGATGGACCAAACATTCTACTCAACATCTCTAGTGTTGAATGATAAGGTTTTGTTTGTTTGGCATCCTCACACATGTTTGATACTCGGCAACTCGATCGATCGTTTTCAAAGAAGCTGCGTCTCTAAAGTAAAGAGCCCGTGTCAGCCACTTCTTTGTTATTGTTTTCATTCGATATTAGAAGACGAATTATGTGTATAGAAATAAACATCTAAAAATAAAGTTTCAGATCTTATTTACCAAATTCAATCGAGAACATTGCTCTATATTTTCTAAATCAGCCGATGGAAATGGATGCTTTCCGGCTCCGACTTGGTATGTTGCTATATGCTGTCAAAATGGCAAAATCTTTTTCAAATGACGAGTTACTCAACACAGCTTTAGCAAGTTGCCCCAGACTTTAGTTTGTCCAGTCAAGTGATATGACAAGTTGTGTTTCTAAGCTTTGAAAACAAGCAACGTTGGTTCAAAACGGCCCCTTGCATTGTTATGTTGTGGGCTTTAACAAGCTTCACCCAGTTTTATATCTTAAATTCTCAAACTCATTAATGATTCATCAAGTTTGAACAAAGAAAATTATAACCGTGGAGGAGCTCGGAAAACACATCCTTAATTTGCATAGAATTTTGATATTTTTTCCCTCTTTTTCTTGGCATTACAGCCATTCTCAGTTACACGCAGTCGCCGGGAAAAAGCTTGCAAGCGAAAACTCGTTTTTCTGTCTTGTCTGAGCGCGACAAGCCGGCGAAAGCACGTGCGTTGCCATGGAAACTTTGACAAAAAACGAGTTTCCGCTTGCAAGCTTTTTTCCCGGCGACCGCGTGTAACTGAGAATGGCTGTAAATCATTCATTTGAGAAGTAATATCAAACACTTGATAGAGTTTTTTCATCAGGATTTCAAACACCTCGAAGTCGGCAAAAACAATTCGGCTTTGCCTCGTTCTTTTTCAACCTATAGGGTATGGTTTTTGGGCTCCTGAGGTCTGCGGTTGGGTATCGTTTTTCGCTTGTTTGGTCGCTGATAGGGTACGTATTTCAGTATGGCTACCCAAGTGCAAACAAATTTCGATCAAAGTTGTGCCGCAATTAGTGGAAAGGTGGTATATTTTGAAACCTTTTCATGATTATCAAAATACCGCTTTTATAGCGACCAATTGGACCACCCTGGTGACTAACTTCAGGTCTGTGGTAGGGTATACAATTTTGACAGTAGGTCTACGGTAGGGTATAAAAAACGAGGATTTTGGGTCTCTGATAGGGTCAGGTTTTGAAGACCTTGGCGGCGCACCCTTACCCAAATTCAGTGGAGTACCCCAGGTTTTCAACCCACTTCTCAGTGTTAGGAAATCCTGATGAAACTCGCTCTCTGGTGTTTGATTTATTACATAAAACGCTCATGATCTTTCTATAAATGTCACTTATCTTTGGGAATGAAATTCACTTTATCGACGAACAAACTTATAACGCCAATAGCGTTATTTACGGTCAGCAGTAGGAACACGCACCGGTAACGAGTTGGCAGCTGAGGAAAGTTCCAGGAGCTTCTGGACGGCTATCGTCTCGGTTTGTTTCGCTTTCATCAGTTCCTCTTTTAGCATAGCTGCTTCTCGAGCCCTGGAAAATAAACGGACTTCAACACGTTGGCCACAGTAAAACAATGTTTAAACTTTGGAAACTCTGTGCTTAATATCTGTGCTCACAGCAAGGCCAACAGCCACCGTCAACCATAACATATACAAAGACTGCGAGACACAGCTTCTCATTGGACCCGGCATAAGTACTTGGTAGAGAACAGACGAGGTGGCATTGCACGAGAAGGCGTGACACTGTCATCACAACGAACAAGAGTAGTCGTTCTAGTCGAACGGTTTACACAGAGGCCGATTATCCACAGTGTTTCTTTTCTGAAACATCGTTGTTGCACAGATCGAACAAAGTGTGGGTTGAAATATGTTTGTAATTTCCTAACCTGGCTTCAGATTCCTGTAAAACTCGTCTGACGAGTTCATCAGCATCCCGTGCTCGTCTTTCAAGCAGAGCCTTTTCTTCTCCAGTCTGGAAATGAAAGGATAAAACGTCACCAATGAGCGCTTTGTTCACTGATGTCCCCCTGATGCGGCCACAACCTATACCTGAAACACTATAGTATCTCTTCGAAAACGTTACTTTTGGGAAATAGAAGCTGTCCACAGCCGCTCCAATAGCAACACGAACCTTTGTGGCCGATACACGAAGTCTCTTGACCTCCTCTTCAGCCTCTGTCGCTTTCCTCTGCAGCAAAGTCGCCTCTTCCTCGGCTATTCGGGCTTTTTCCGCCAGCAGCTCCGCCGTCTCCTCGGAACGCAGCTGAAGTGAGGAACGATACAGTACAATGTAAACACTGACCTGTTATGGGAGTTTTAAGGGAGCCTGTCACGCAATTGCGCAGCTGTTCTGCGCATCTCAAAACAAAGAAGAATCGTCCCGTAACGACGGCTAGCGAAGGCTAAAAACCTCGAAAACAATCGTTTATAATCTCACTATTTCTCGATCCATCGGACCATTCTTTTTAACTTGACATATTCTTAAATAAGTATAGTGATAGGATGGTCTAATTCGTTTTGCTGATGAATCAAACTGATCGCTCCTGGTGCGTACGCGTATTGTGACAGGCTCCTTTTAAAGGAAGGCGAATGTTTTGTTCGATGAATAATAAATACGTTTGACTATTATATTGTAATGAAGTACAATAAAGGAAAATAAAGAGACAAAAGAGCACGATGCATTTCTGCTGGCTCGACATGTAAGAGGTCCTAGAGAGTCTTGTATTATTCTTAAATACTCAGTTCATAAAAGGTCGTTTTTGGAGTGGGGCATGCTACGGAACACCTGTGGGGTGCTTTTTCGTTAAAATGGCATAAGTGACATCTCATTTTAAACCGTATATCGTGGGCTAAACTATGGTATAAAATTTTATTTAATTTTTTTACGGAGTTCCCATTCCTGTGCATCGATACAACTTTTGAGAGTTCCACCCTCGCAAATGTACAATGCTATCGTTTCTTGACACCATTTTAGCGTTGACTATGATATGTTCTAGAAAACCGTTTGAAATTTGAAATTTCCCCGACAGGTTTTTTTAACACATCTAAGCCCATGGTAAAATGTTGTTAAAGAAACGAAAGCAGTGTATATTCGCGCAGATCGTCACGAAACGGGCAGTACGGGACAGTGATTTGATCCCATGTTTCTTTCATTATTTTCTCCGTATAGGCTTTGTGTGCGCATTAAACTCAAAAGGTTACAAACCCCGCCTCGTAATCTTTTGTTGTTTATATTCGTTCCCACTAACCAGTGACTCCTTGCACCTCTCAGCCTCATTCTGAAGCTCTTGCATTCGGCGCTGCATCTCTTCTCTTTGGCGAACAGCCTCTTCGCGAGCTTGTTGCTCAACTAACAATTTATTCCTTTCGATCTGCAGGAAACAACAAACCGTAGCTATGGGGTGGGGCTCATGGCACTACAAAAATGTCGGAAACGTTTACTCAGAAGTTACTGAGTTTATGTTGTTAGCCATAAAATTATTGGGGGCAGTCGGTTCCGCCGCCCGTGATGTTGGAATACTATATACTAATTACGATTTTGAGACGGCAATTCCACAAAATATTGACGGCTAGTTGGGAGAAAATATGTTCACGTATTGGGCGGAGTCGCGCAGCGACGGAGCCCAATACGTGAAAATATTTTCTTCCAACGCCGTCAATATTTTGTGGAATTGCCGTCTCAAAATCGTAATTAATATTGTATCGCGATTCTTGAAGATTTTCTGGAGGAAATGGCAAGAAATAGTGCTATTTATTGTCGATTGAAATTTCAATTCTCATTACATTTACGCACGATCTCACGCAATCACATGGGCTTTTCGCACGAGCTCGAGCATTTTCTGTTTACATTTTTCCATCTTTTTCGGCGAAAAAAATCTCTTTCTGCCATAAGATATTGCTAGAAATATAGCTAAACGTTATTTCTAACTATTGACAATGAAATGAAACATAAATTCGTGCGAAAAAAGTTGAATTTTGCTAGCTCTTTTTGAGCCGTCAATACCACAAAATATTGACGGCTCACAACAACACAGAGTGGCAGGGTGAATCGCGATACTAGGGTTGATCCCCCGCGCAAAAAGCATTCTGAAATAATAATAATTCTTTATTCCATAAAATACCAATTACACGGCATATAGGATACACTAACAAATATATAGGTACAAAAGAAGAAAAAAAATTACATAAGACTTAATGAGACTCATTAGATTCTTCAGCATCTCGAACCATCGCATTAAAACGCTCGAGAATATCAAAACAAAATTTGGCAGTTACCTTTACGACAGACTCGTCACACATCGACAATAAGTAAACGCATAGATTACGCAAACCTAGTTGGCCAAAGGAAACCGTCAGTTGCAAAATGTCAGTCAAAAATAATTCTCTTAGATGAACAAAAGACGCATGGCTACAATACATCAAATAATGCGTCTCATCTCCAATTTCATTAAGATTGCAGAATGAACATTTCCTAGAGTTATAATCAATATTAGCATATCTGCCAACTTCCACTGGTAATCTATGTGCGGATAAACGCAGTTTCGAAACTGCTTGACGATGTCGAAAATTAGTAACCGAGACTAAATATTTCTCAAAGCTCAGGCTAGACTTCAAAGATCTAAACAGCCTTAATTTTCCACCGGTCCCTTGACGTACGTTAGTCCTCCAGTGCTCGCAAAACATATCATATAATTGTGTTTTAATCTGTTTGGACACATCCTTAATCTGTTCAAAAGGAATTGCAATACTATCTAAAGATCCAAAACCACACAAAGACAAGAGGAAGTTAGAAAAAGCAACCCCACGAAAGTTTGATGACACACACCAAGAAGCCGCTTTTCCGACGAGACTGTCCCGGAAAATAGGATTCGTTATCCGTAACCAATACCTGACAATAGTACAACCGATTTGAACTATCAGGGGTACCCTACCTAATTCTGCATACACAGCCATATTCGTATGCCTAAAATCCTCTTACAAAATTTTAGATGCAACCTCTCTATGTCACCTAAAACAGAGAAAAGTTTCTGCTTAAACATCTCCAAAGAAGATAACCTGCCTAGCATGTAAGCACCCCAGACCTCACAACCATATAATAGCACGGGAGACACAAGCGAAGAAATAATTTCAACATCACCTTTACCGGAATTTTCTCAACATTGGTGAAATGGGCAAAAAGACCATGATATGCCCTTAAAGCTTTATTATATAGGCACTTTCGTGCAAAATTAAAACTACCAGAAAAATGAAACACAATACCAAGATAGGTATAATGTTCCACGCACTCTAAAACCTGGCCACTGAAAGACCAACGAGAGAACAAGTATGGGCACCTCTGAGCACGCGTACCAAAAACTAACACTTTCGATTTTTTCATGTTAACGCTTAACTTCCAGTGCTTTGTGTAAATAGCCAATCTATTGAGACAACGCTGAAGACCCGACTCCGATTCAGATAAAATGACTAAATCATCCGCATAAAGTAAGCAACTAAGATTCTTGTGCACAAAATTCAGTGGTTTCAAAACGTTGAAGTTCACACAAAAAAAAATAACAAGATTGCTTTTGTGAAGTAATCTAATGATGATCCATGGAAAATACTGCTTCTTCGAGTTATTTTCTCATGCTTAATTTTTCGTTGCAACATAACGTCCTTATGTCATTATGTCACTAGTGTGTACCGGACTTTACTGAAAATATAATGACGACTTGGTATTTTATTGATCTTCGTAAAGCCTGGTGCACACTTGCGACATAACGACATAAGAAAAATGTCACGCGAACAAAATTTTCAAGTTTCAAGAAGTTGAAGTCGACAAAAAATAACATAAGATTGCCTTGGTGAAGTAATCTAACGAAATCCATAGAAAATATTGATTGTTTCAATTATTTTCCCGTGCTTTTTTCGTTGCAACATAAGGTCCTTATGTCGCTAGTGTGCACCGGGCTTAAGGAGGGTTGGTGAGATAAACTTTCCACAATAGAAGTCGTATCATCTGTGGGTTACCAATGTATGCATTGCTACGCGACCTCAAAATTAAATGTTGCGATGGGTGATTGTCGATTTTTAGCCATTTATCAAACCAAAACGCTGAATTCGGCATCTTCAGTGGGTCGAAATTGATTGCCAAATCAACCAAAATGGTTCTAAGCTATCCTTTGGCTTCCTTGCCTCGAATGTTTAACTTTGTGGTTTAAGAAATTTAACTGTTTTCTTGCGTAAAATCGCCAATTGCAACAGTGAATTTTGAGGTCGCGCAGCAATGCATACACTGGTAATGATAACGACAGGGGGACTGGGATACGATTTATTCGAGACTGGAGTGAGTCGGATTTTTCGAGAAAACAAACACACATCACCTGTCTTCTCATTTTTTCCTCCTTGGCCAGTGCCTTCATTTGTTGGATTTCCATAGTATCTGGTTTACGCCGCCGCTTGTACAGCTCATGGTTTCCAAGACACAACTCAAGGATCTGTCATCAAAGGAAAACTAATCAAGGAAAAGCTATAGCTAGTTTTACGGGTAAACTAAGTGCCCAAAGAATCTTTTCCTTTTCCTTGACTCGGCTTTGAATGATCTGATGCTTTGAATAATCCTAATATCCACCACTGGCTGTTATCGTTATAATCAAGGGAAGTACGTGAATGTGGGCAGGTCAGTTCAATATGAAAAGAAAGGCAAAAACAAAAATAAGAAAAGACATGCACGTGCAAAGCGACGGCAAAGAGAGCTGTACACTCACAGAGATACTAAAAAAACACAGGTAAACTCCATGATAAACTCTTTAATAACAAGCGACTTCATTATCATGCATGGTTCATGAAAGTAATGATTTCACAAAGCAACATTTACTGATTGAATAAGAATTACTCAGATCTTTCTAGATCAGATTTTTTCCATGCGAGCAGAGGCTTCTTTTATCTCCCTGCATTTACTTTTGTGACCAAAAGTATTTTCAGCCATGTGGCTTACCCTGACTAGCTGCCTCAACTTTCTCAAAAGTCATCTTGTTTATTTTACCAATTGACATACCACTTTGTTTATCCTTGGGTTATCTGTCTTGAAGACAAAATCTGGTGCATTTTTATCTGTAGATTTTATAACAAACTGAAAAAATAAACAGTACAAGCTGAGTTCTTAGTATTGGAATATAGGCTGATGTGACATCTTTCTGAGTGTTTTTTGCAATAACTACTTGCAGGATGAACTTACATGTACCCTGCGAGTGCAGTGATTTCTCTTCTCTCTTAGGCCGGCAGCTAGCGAGGAAGGAAATCACTGCTCGCAGGGTAACTTACATGCAATATTACAGCATAAAAGATTTGTAAGGTTTACAATACACACCTTTCTACTGTGAAATGAAATATTCTTAGTCTCATTCCATGGAAATGATATCTTAGGGTTGATTCGATTTTCATTTTCATAAATATTCAGGCCACGAGCATCTATTCCCAGGCATATAGCAGTGCCCTTCTTATTCTGGAAGTAGATGACAACAAAACAGACAAAATTAATTACTAGGTTACTAAGAATTTTATCATTCTTATCACCCTACACTGTATAAATAAAGGAAACATGTTAGTTAGGGCAGCATCCTTCTTACCATTATATCAAAGTAGCTGACACCATACATCTCAAGATCTTGTGCAAGCTTCAAGTACTCCATTTCTGCTTCATCACTAGAGGAAAATTGAAAAGAATAATTATTAAAGAAATAATGAATGATTTCTTTTCTTTTCTTGAACCAAGTTATTTGTAACTGAGCATTCCCTTTTTGTGGTAGTTTTTAAACAGATGAAAATATGTACCAGCAATCAAATGTACAATACATTACTTTTCTTTGTTCAGTATTTCAAGTATCTGAAAAAGTCTCCTGATTCTGTGTCTTTTCCATCTCTTTCTTAACCATGTGGTGGGATTATAACAAATTTGGGATGATACACTATGGTAACAAGGGCATGTGCATCCATTATTGGCTTCCCTGATGAACCAGATGCAGGGTTCTATAAGATGCTATAGCTTCCTACACAGAACCTTGTTTAGAATCCTAGAAAATCCTATAGGATCCTGTAAGATATTAAGCCCTGGCCAAATCAAATGCAAGTTCACAAAGTCAACACAAGTTTCAAACTTGCATCAGCTTGCAAATTATTTGGCCACCAACTTGTGCCTCACTTGAGATGACTTTTGTTCACTTGTGTCTACTTTCAACATGTTCAAATTTTCACACAACTTGTGATGACTTTTGCTTTGTTTTGCGACCACATCGCAAGTGTGCGCAAGTTGATGTAATTTTCTTTGTTTTCCAAATGAAATATTACTCAACTGTAGGATGCATGTTTCTTACCGTGTGAGATTCCTGTGCTCTGCATACCATGATGTGATTCTCTCCTCCCACATTGCAGGAGTCATCTGATACTGGTCAACTACCTGGGTCAAGAGATCAACTTATCAGCTGCACAGCTATTTATCTTTATCAAATAATCACCAGTGACAGTGAGAAAAGAAAAAGGAAAAAGAAGAGAACAGAAGGGAAGAAAAGAAAAGAAAAAAAGGAAAGGGAACTTATCAACAAAAATCAGTAAAATATCAGGAACCATCACTTACACCCCTTCTGGTGTTTACCACTGACTAAACAATTTTCCAGTTGTTTCCATGGGGTGGATTTTGAATTGTCTACAGTTAATATACAGAATTCACTGACATCAACATAAAAGGCAACAGCCCTTGTTCATTACTTACTTTCTGTGGCAATAGATGTTCATTTTGTAGAAATCCTGGCTTGTGAAGATCTTTATCATAATCACCAAACTAAAATATAGAAAGGTTTGCATAGCATGAGCAAACAGGTACTGGAATCTTAGTCCTACATGTTTTGAATGATCTCCTGGATTACATATTGTACTTTCTACAGAGCTGTCCATGCCGAGCATACATGGTACTTAAAAACATGTTTTTCTTAATTTTGATATTACTACACTTATTTCAGAAAAGGTTGCACCATGTGCCATGCATAACTATTTGCTGTAACTGTACCCTCCAATGCATCAAGGGAGAGTGCAATATTCAACAAGGGTAAATATGGACCCCATATTTTAAATGTTTTGCCACAGGCTACAAGAAATGCTTAGGCATCACACCTGGTGCAAGCTTTTCTGAAAAAAAATGTATACCTTTTTTTACCAAAAAATCCATACCCCCACCATGGAGGGAAATGGAAATTCCAGAGGGATGGGGAGGGAGTCAATTTACCTGTTCTTTTTTTTTCATACAAATACTGTATTTCCCTTTGGAAATCCCAGAGGGGTCTTTGAGTACATTCCCTCTGTAGTGGGGATATGTTTCTTTTACTGGAATTGCACAATTCCTGAAAATGTTACTGTAGGGAAAACAATTCTGTTAGAGAAGACAGAATTGAATTACGTTGGAAGGATGTGCTGCATGCTTTTCAATAGGGAAAGTATGATTCACAATCTAACCTTAGCTTGTACGGCATAAGAAGCCAACAACACAGAAGCCTCAGGTGGACAGAATATTTGCATGCTCAGGATAGCTTCTTTAACTTGCAGGAAGTACAGATGTTGTGTTATTTCTTGTACAAGTTCCTCTGCCACATCCTCTGGGTAGAACTTTACTTGCAAGTTCAGAACAAATGGATCTTTTTTGGACTTATTCTGATTTATGACCTGAAAGAAGATGACAAAGTGACTGTCAGCTGGTAAAAAAGTAAATGACATCATAAGAGAGGCCACACTCCAGCCCCACCTTAGACTTGAAATTCTGAGTTCTAACATCCAAATGGTTGTTAGAGCTGACTCCTTTTCTTAAAATTTCCTAATTTCTTAAAATTTTCCTTGCCTTGAAACAAACTATGACTTTCAATATGTTCACATCAAAATTTCAAACAGCAGGAGATGGAGTGTGGTACTTTTATGTTAAGGACCCACATTATTTTCTTTTACTGTGAAATAGGTCTATTTCACTCTTTCTTTCATTATTTTTCAGAGGTGCTTTTCATTGAGAGTTAGAAATGTGCACTACAATGTAATTGAGGAATTTCTGGAGGCTTTACAAAATTGTGGGGCACCCCTCCCCTCCAATGATGTGGAATCACGTGACAATGTTGCTGTATCCCCTTGGTAAACAAATTTCTCCAAAATTTGGTTGTCTTATCTCCATTTGCTCCTTATATATAAATGATTTACTATGTTTACATGGACTCCCTTAAGTGATGATGCCATCAATGATGTCACACTTTGATCCCCCCTTAACACATAGATAGGTGACCCCAATTTTCGTTGTATGAACAGGGCATTTGGGGAAGTGCGGCAGTGCGATTCCGCACTTTTGCCCAAAAATCGCACTTTTCCGCACTTTCACACTTTCTTCGCACTTTTCCGCACTTTTTAAGAAAATTACTAAAAATTGTGTGGAAAAATCCCTCTAAACACGGTAATTTCAAAGATTTGCAGGTCAATACCTAGTTTATTATGCTGATGCTGAAGTATGAAGCGCAAAAACCTTGAAAACTCCACCATTTTCTTCCGATACGATCGCCACCGAATGCAAAAAAATACCAGGCGTTCCACAGCAGACCGTTTGAGAATAAGTACAAGAAACAATCAATTAGGAGATCTGTAATTGGATGGAAGTTTAGATGGAAATAAGCCAATAGCTGATCTTGTAAGAAATGGGTAAAATACAAATGGCGCACGTTTTTCGGTGACCCCGATTTGTATTTGCTAAAAAGGTCAAGTATTTAGGCGAAACAAAATAGTAGGAGAACGAAAAATGTTGGATGTTAGAAGTTCGATTATTTGTACTTAAACGCCGTAAATATTCTATGAAACTGCCGGAGCCATTTATCCTAGATTAAGATGGTGATGACAAAGCACAAAGTTTACATTTTGGAGAACTTTATTGCAAGATAGAGCAGATTTCGTATGACTGTGAAAAGTGCCGCGGGCGGTACTGTCGCGGTGGCGGTACGGAACCTGGCCTGCTGTAGATGGAATGAAATCGCGTAGTCGCGGTACGGTCACGGTCGCGGCGCGGAACAGCTCTGTGGCGGTACTTTTCACTGTCATACAAAATCTGCTCTATTGTTATGAACAACACATGCGGGAGTTGATTGTATGGAGAAACAGGCGCTCTTAGGGATTTTAGGGGTTCAAGTTTTAAATGACTGATGCCGCGCAAGCAAGCATGGTGAGCCCTTCTTTTTTTGCATTTTTCCATTGTTCTTGACCTAAATATTGATCATGCGAAGTTTAATAAGTTAGCTGTTACATCAGTTTCAGCGAAATTACGTTTTAAAATGACAAAAGAAATAGAAAATCAACAGAAACGACTTGTTATGATCCCCCAAAAGCGCAAACCTTTAAATTAAAGAAAATAATTTACCGCACTTTTCCGCACTTTCACCGTTTTACCGCACTTTTTTCCGCACTTTTTCCTAAAAAATCCCGCACTTTTCCGCACTTTTTTGCCGTTTTTTACCGCACTTCCCCAGATGCCCTGTATGAACATGTTGCCTTGCAGAGAACTGTTTTTTTTTCAATGGGTTCAAAGCATGTGACCGCCAAGAATTGGGGATACCAGTGTTACAGATGGATGGACAAATACACGGAATCACCACTATAGGAAAAAAGAAAAAATTGTATCTCCAGAAAGAAAGCTCCACTAATGACCAAACTTGACAAAAGTCAAAGTACCAATGTGATATGACGTCACTGATTATGTCATAAAAATGGCAAAAATATCTCAACCACTCAAAAGGGACTTGATGGTTATACATGTCTGCCCAGTGGGGGTACTTGGATATAAAAATGATGGGGGGGGGGGGGGGTCCAACAGAACTCCAAATGTGATACCTAAAAAAATACGTGGTCCCAAAATTTGATACCCAAAAAAATACCCAACTTTTTTTAGCCTAAAAAGATACCAGCATACACATGATGGCAGTCCCATTATGTTTTGTTTCCCAGAAATAGCTTCAGCTTAAGTAACGGCAGTATCTTGACGATCAACTTATTGTAGCCTGTCACACGTTTCAACCGAAAAAAAACCCACAGATTTTTCAACCCCCAAGAAAATACCTGGTAAAATTTTCAACACAAAAAAATATTTTTACTACAAATTTCATACCCAAAAAAAACGTCGGACCCCCTGTCATTTTAATATCCAAGTACCTCCCCTGGGCATGTCTGATACCACTTTTCCATAACCCTGTGTATAACGCTCTGCTATTAACATTTCTAGCCATGCAAATGCCCATTTCTGGTTCCAAAGTTTGGCAATATGGATGCTACAATACACCCTGAAAAGTAACTTAGATGTATTTCTAACACCTGCTTGACAATTGCTCCGTGATTTAGGCAATCATTTCCATGAGCAATTCTCATTAACAAATTAATGCTGAATTTAAACCCTCGTTCATGCCTCAATTGAACTGCCTATAGAGCAAGCTAATGGATTACACCACCCAGCTTTTGAAGGTAAACAATAACACAATCGGCCACATCTGAAGTATCAAAAGAGCGAGCTTCACGAGAGCACTATGATTTGCATACTCTTTCAATAGGAAGTGACATAGAGAAGACTTGAAAAAGTGTGTGTTGATTATGCCTTATCTCGAAAGAAGGATCTCCAAAAATGAAGAAAATTCGGTAAAATGACGAAAAAAAGGAACAATCGCACCCCATGTAGGCCAATCCATGTTCATTTCAGTAGTCCCACTTCATGGTTTGCAAATATAATAGAACGGCTGTCATTTCTTCCGTTCTCTAACAAAACAAACGTTTATCCAAGCTGATTACCCATCGTTGGAATTTCTTACCTTCTTATTAAATTGAAGCCATGCAATTTCCCCGGTCGGCAGGTCGAATTGCAAGCCAAAATACCAAGTCTCTCGGACTCCAAGCGTTCTCACAACTAAGTCGTACAGCTCGCTCCCTTTGGCAGATTTCTGAAATACAATTAGCCAAGGTGCAAAATAAGCTAAATGACAAGGCTGGATAGCTAATTGACAACGATTGTAGTTCAATAAAACCGGCGCAAGGCCATTCCATTCACCTCCAAAGGGAACTCAAGCTCGGCGTCCATAGTCGCGATACACACATTGAAAGTACTCGGCATTTCTGCGAGAACATTTGGCTACTAGTTCACTAGCAATACTAAATGTGACTTAACACTATACTAGAGCTCTCAGGTCTAAGGATCGGAGGACTTTTACGTAAAAATTCGGCGAAAATTCTCCACATTTTCTCCGTTCCACGACCACTGGCCTCGTCGTGTTGTCGACTTGAGTGATAAGCAAAACCGCTGACCGGGTTGTTCACGGGCCACATTCTTTTTCGCAGCCAAAACTGCAAAATTACTTGAAATCAAACGTTGTTTGTCCGCTTGTATCGTTTTTGAAAACAGAAGTTTCGGCAATGCGCTGGTCTTCTCGAGGTTTACAACAGAATGAATTGATATTCTCAGGCGTTAAAACAGGTCAAAGCCTCTGCACACGCTTACTTCTGCGCGCGCTTACTGTTCGTGCGAGTGCAAAGTCTGTAAAAAATACAAGTAAAAAAGTTTCGTCGGGCATTGGAATGATCAAGAGGGTGAATCCGTACGTTAATTCAGACGCTCTTAATACAGTTTACAAATCCCTGGTGCAATGCCATTTTGATTATTGCTGCCCTGTCTGGGCTAATGCTGGATCCATATTGTTCAGCAAATTACAAAGATTACAGAACAGGGCTGCCGCGGGGCTGCCGCCCTAGCGTCATAAAGATGTGCGGTCTCACACTCTTCGGCAAGAATTAAACTGGGATGACCTGGACACAAGGAGAAAAAAAAGCAACAATAGCAACATAGCAACAATATGTAAGATACAGGGCTTGTGTCCGGGGGAGGCTCTGGTGACAGCCGACCGACGCATGCTCAAAAGAAAATGGCGGTTTTATGCCTCACAATTAAGCAATAAAAGTACTTTCCGCGTGCTCTCTGCTTTCTTACAAACACGAGGGGGATGTTGGGAGAACTGATCAAAACTTGAAAGACACGAGCCGAAGGCGAGTGTCTTTCAAGTTTTATCAGTTCGACCAACATTCCCCGAGTGTTTGTAAGAAACCAGAGAGCACGCAGAAAGTATTTTTATTGCTTTTAGAAAATAACATACACACGCGCGACAGCGTTGCGTGACAATCGAGTTTCTCAGGTCTCTTACAAACACGCTTTTTAACCAATCAGAATGCGCACATTCACAATACAACATAGGTGTTATTTTCTAATTACTTTTAGAGCATTCAAGTCGAAAGCATTGGTTGAACAGACGACTAGGAAACGAATGGCAGTGTTATTTTTGACAGACACTGTTTTAGAAAGCGAGATTAAGCTACTTTTATTACGCGCGCGCGCCATTTCAGTCAATCAGCGAAGGCCCTCAAACGGATCTCACCAGAATCTCCCGGCCTACGAGGCGAGGAGCCGGGGAGCTCTGGGTTCGAGAATGTGCGCGTGCCATTTGCTCACTGTTCGTGCGCGCAATTGAACCACAGGAAGACCGTTGTTTAGGTTCGGGGGTTCATCCCGAACGGGGCCATGGTTAGTTTGGTATGAGCCTTGCTCCCTCTCGTTTGCGTTGTTCGTCGTTGAGGGGTTCCCGTAAAACGGCGACCCGATCATGTCGCGTTCAGGTGATTCTCACCAGTAAAGTGCGCTGGAAGTTCGGTTTATCACATCTGTTCGGTGGGTTCTGGAGCGGCCCTCAAGCATTTTACTTGTCTCCCCGATGTACACATTGGTGGGGCATTTACGGCATGAGATGCAATAGATTACGTAACGCTCGTGAAATGTCCCGTGATTTGATGTTACCTCAGGGTGTGATTCGTCCTTGATAGTCCAGTAAATGAAAAAATATTTTTACTAAAGGTTGGACAAAAATGATAACAAAGGTTTCTCACCAGGAACATGTTTACTAGTGGCCCGTTAGTACACAAAAAAAAAAGTCCACCCGAATCCTCCCATGGCAACTTTATTTTTTTTTTTTAGTTTTGATAATTCTCATTTTCATCTAATAGTCCAGTCATTTTAGGTCGAAAAAGAGCTCAAAATGAAACAAAAGGTTTTTCTTGTTAATATTGTTCCTGACACTCTCTAGTATCACAGGAAGAAAATCAGCAAAAATCAGATCATGCGAAAAGTAAAAATTACCGAGTTCTTTTGGCAGCTTGTTTTAACCTTTGTTGTTCGCAGCACTTAACTATTTTTCCACTGTTTCTGAGAATGATGAATTTTATAGAGTGTAGCGCCAGCCCGGCTAATCTCTGAATGTTTCTGACTTCCAAGAATGATCATTCACTTTATTTAGTAACTCCTTGGCAATAAAAATTGCTTCAGAAGACATTTTCTGGTATTTACGGAACTCATATTTTCAAATCCCGTATGAAGTCTATATTGAAAGCGTGAAATCGCGTAAAAAATCGAAACTAAATGCCAAAAAGCTAAATATTTATTTGTGACTTGGCTAGCGATTTATAAATCAAGTCTGTGAATCAAACCATGGCCCATGGGGCAGAGAATATGGAAGTATTCTTGATATACACACTATAGAATATCTTCTGGTTTGGAAGGCTCAAGTGCCGGCAAACTCATGAATAACAATGGCGGTAACAATAGCGATACAATGAGGAATTTTCAAAACTCAAAATAAGGAAGTTGCCATTGGAGGATTCGGGTGGACTTTTTCTTGCGTACTAACGGAACACTAGTGAACATGTTCCTGGTGAGAAACCTTTGTTATCATTTTTGTCCAACCTTTTCATTCGTTTACTGGACTATGATTGGCGTGGACGAATTCGCAAATTTTACATGGCCCTCCTCTATCATCACTGCGAAGGATGCCGTAGTTGCGCAGGAGGATGCTGGAGACTTGAAGGTTGTTGGGATGGTAGGTTGTAAATAAACAAGTGGCGTCCATCGATGGCGGTGTCGTTAGAGGCAGTTGCATGGTCCATCCAAAAGTTCCGCTTTGCTTTTGGGATCGCTTGTCAGGCGGCCGCGTTTGAAAGAACTGATGGGATATCCTCGAACAGCGAAAAAGCCTTCTATACTTGACATACTTGTAGCCTGTGTCTCGTGATCCTGCGCATTACTGCAGATCTTACGCAACTACAGGAATTGGCAAACTTATGTTTTTTCTTTCATATTTATTTGCGCACCAATATTGTTTTCATTCCCTCGTGTATTACTAGTAATTTCTGTATAGTAGATAAATGTTTTATATAAAACACGGTAGTTTCATCAGCTAGCTGGTTTTCATAAAGCCGTGTGTAATATATCTATAATTTACATAAAAAATGGTAAAAATTTGATAAAAAGTCGAAACAATAGTGGATATACTACAAACAATCAAAGAAGCTGGGAGGTAGCTTACCCAATTCAGATTTAAATGCAGTATCAGTAAGAGCTACATATTCGAATTCTTTCGGGCAATTTATTCCAAATTTGCGCTCCTCTATATTTGAAACATTTTTTCCCATAGTTAGATTTAGGGAGACTGTAACTGGAATCTAGAGGAAGAAGGGGATGCATTGTTGGAAAATTTGCTCAAAAGATATTCGGGGCTTGGCCATTATTGATTTTGAACATTTCAGTGGCTAGCAGCTTTAGCCTACGAGTAGACAAATTGTCCTAGTTCGAAAATGTTAGTCACGTAAGCGGACTCAAGGGATAATAATCAAAGCACCGCTACGGTGAACTCGTGCGATAACCGTGAACTAAAGCGATAACCGTTGCTCTTTCTTTGGCAACCTGCAAAGCAGTTTGAATTTTATTTAACTGATTTTCTGATTATTTTGCATTCACTGTCCTGCATTAGGTTTGCTTAAATGCAAAAAGTACCAAACAAATGCAAGTGTTGGTGCCAAAGGTTTCATCAGGGCACAGAAGGGGTACAATGGGTGTTGGAAAAAAAAAAGATTTGAGTGGCTAGGGTTGGGTGCAGCAGTCCTTAAAACAATAGAAAATGGAATGGGATTTAAATTTCCAACAAATAAACTGGGATTTTCAATAAATAGGACTAAGATTCTGAGACGTTTTTGACTGGAAAAACAGATTGAGAACCCACCTACCATTCCACCACAACCAGTGAAGCATGTAATGAACAACATGGGGACCTTTTAGATATTTAGGTGTTAAATCCTCAATGATAGCTTTGACCAGCCAATTATTTTCATGTATTAGTCATGTGTCTGGAATGGGAGGTCAATAGTTGCTGGATATTAATTGCATATCACACCTACCCACCATGAATGGTGAATGTTATGAAAATTAGGTGACACCAGGTCAGGCAAAATCATCTAAGCTTTTTGATCACTGCTTTTGATGATTCGAAGCACATCCAAGATCCTTGTCTTGATCTTTGCTTATGGAGGATGTGCCTTACCTGACATCATCATGAGCCTAATTAGCATAAATCTATTGCTTGAAAAAAGGTAAAGACAGAATCAGTGGTGTCTTTTAGTTTAATGCCCAGAATACTGCAAATTCACTGGTGATATGGACTTTAAGAGCTAGTGGTGGTGCAAGATGGGGCAGTCCATTAACCCCCACCCCCCATTAAGGACATCTTTGTTTTCAAATATTCCTCTACCCATGTGGAGTTTTCAGGTTTCTGCACAACCCCTGTAAAAATCTGAAGCAACCCCTGATGAAAAAAATACCAATGGGGAAAATATAGAGCAAAATTCACTGTGTGAATCCCATTGCAAAGTGATTACACCAATTCTGAATAAAACCAAGAAATTTTGAATTACTCACGACAGTCATCTGAAATCTGCTCTATATATTCTGTGATTCTGTGGAAATTCTAGTGTAAAGTAACCTTAAGGCCCTGCTGACACAAAAGATCCCTGTGGGTACATTCCAGCATGGATTTTAATGGAGCAGCCTGATGTCTTAGGGTGAATATTGATACTTGTATTAATATAAATCTAGACCGTACGTTTAGAGGGGGGTTCCGGCACGTAATGCGTAGGCATGCACACTCCTAATGGGAGAGACCGGAACAGGAGGAATAACTTCCGCTACAATAGCACGTCCGTATTCCAGGTAGTGTGGGCGTAGCACGCTGTATATATAATAGTGCCCCAGGCAGGCACGCAGCACTCAATACTTTAATATAGCAGCAATAGCATTTGCATTTGACTTGTTTTAACGTAAAATGGCAGAACTTTCCGGAAAATCTAACGATAAACGAACAAGCCGATGCCCAGGTTGCAAAGTCCCCACGGAGGAACACTCATGGGGAATCCAAGCAAGTTTTGCGAGGGACAGGAGCTAAGTTCTCCAAGAACACAAGTACAAGAAAACGGCGCGACAGAAGTTGGAGACGATATGGAGCTAGAAAGACTCCGGGAGGAAATGGAAGCGCTGGAGCTCGAGGAGCTCGACTTAAGAGAAAAACGGTCTGACCTAGCCACAATGAGGGCTCAAGTTGCAGCAAAACGCGAGGACCTTCGCTTACTGCGTGAAAACAGGACCTCGTGGGGATAACCACACGGGATCTGCGAAGTGGACAGAGCGCAACAAAACCTCTGACCCCATTGGATGCGCTGCTCGGTCCATCTGCACTACACTCACGGAAGATAATGGAGTAACGCAGAACCTGGCGTCTTTGTATGGAACTCCTCCAGTTCAGGGAACGAGTGGTAGAAATACCACTACCTCTAATTCCTCACAGCAAACTCTGCCCTGTTTCTGCAATAACGCATGCATTTTCTTTCACGAGTTTTACAGGTGCTACAAGCCAGGCCTTTAACTACTATGATAAGGCTACACGTCGCACTCATTTATTCACCTATAATATATTCCTAGAGAAACTGCGCGCACATCTTTCAAAACTAAGCATAACACTCGTCTCTTTGCTACTCATTCTTTCAGAAGAGGGGTGCTAGTTTTTGTTATCAGTCTGGCGTCCCTCTAGAGCTTATCAAAGCATAACATGAGGTACATTGTATGACAAAAAAAATTACCAAGATCTTTCAACAAAAACTTGCCTTCATTTGCTGTATTCCGTACTTGTTGTTATCCAAAATGGCGAATCAGAAGAATGCTTTTGCACTTTGTCACCTCTCACCATTAATTGCTCACATGAGCGTGGAATTACAGTATGAAATGGTGACGTTTTCAGAAAAATATTCCAGCACTTTAAATCATATCAAAAGGTTACTAGTACTAGTATATCTGGCGAGGGTCTTGCCTTTTTTCCCAAGTTTTATGAGCCCTTTTCGAGAGTGGAATCGAATCCAGTTTTTTTCTCTCGTAACCGAACTCACTTTACGACGGTGCTACGAGATTGAGTCGGTAAATAAGAACACTATTATTCACGCTGGAAAAGGGTTCTTAAACCCCAGTAAAGGAACAAGATAATCGCCAGATAAACAAGGACCAATTACCTTTTACAATTAATTGAAGTGCTGCAATATGTTTGCTAAAAAGTGACCATTTCATTGCGTCCATTGCGGTATTTCTCTCGCAACATTGTTCCCAGGGTCTTCCGGCACACAGGTAGCCCAGATTAAGCTGCACTTGTAAATAAGTCTTGTGAAATGTTGAAATGTTACTGTTTACTTGTTGCTTTTATTTCCACTGTCAAAACGAATCTTATGGAAAGTTTTGACATCTATTTACAAGTAACTAAAGAAATTATAAAGGAAAACAGCTGAGCAAAATAGAATTTGCGATGCTTCTAATTATCCTACTGCCCTGGTTATCCACAGGTAACCCAAATTACTCTACAAATCGTCAATAACTACCTTGAGAAATGTTGTTGTTTACTTTTTGTTGCTTATTTCGTCTGGTAGAAGGAATCTTGTGGAAAGTTTTGACGTTTATGTACAACGCAGAAAGACATACAGAGAAATAGCTTAGCATAATGGAACTTGCGAGGCTTCGGATACCCAAGTATTATCCTGCTGCCCGGGTTGAACTAACGACAACGACAACGACACAGGAAATTCGCTCTCACCACAATAACTCGTTTTGATATGCTTTCAGCATATCGCACGAGTTAAAAATGACGTGAGATGAGATGGGCAGTAAGAAATGGACGCTTATGCATTTGGATGGATGCGAGGAGCTGAAGTTCAGGTACCAAAATGGCTGTCGTGTCTTTGTAATAGACAGATGAAGCAATCCGGCTGTCTTGAAGTGTCATGTGAATGTCAAGGAAGGGTAGTTTCTCGGATGATTTTGTGAAACAAAACTGCAAACATTGAAAGCAAAAAAAACTTAAAAATAAAGTTTGAGTAAGCCAAAATACCAAAAGAAAACTACAATTTTGTTACAATTTTATCATTTTCGGGGCTTTGTTCAACCTGCCAAAAATCTGCGAGTCAGGTCCTTGCCCTGTTTTGCCTACAGTCAATGAGTTTTCGCCGCCACTGAAGCCAGGCGAGTGCATGCACTAGGCAAAGCAAGGCAAGATTTTTAGCTGGAAATGC
Source organism: Scolanthus callimorphus (assembly GCA_033964015.1). Lineage (NCBI taxonomy): Eukaryota > Metazoa > Cnidaria > Anthozoa > Actiniaria > Edwardsiidae > Scolanthus > Scolanthus callimorphus. Next base: position 1,839,930 of record JAWWUD010000016.1, on the reverse strand, counting down.
ACCACAATGGACGATTCTAGCCACAAGGACCGTGGACGCGCGCTCTTCTTTATTCTAAAGCCCCATCGTCGAACCCCAGAGCCATAAGGACCGTGGACGCGCGCTCTTCTTTATTCTAAAGCCCATCGTCGAACCCAGGGCTTCCCGCGCGCTCGTAACTCGCGGGGGAGGTTCTGGTGACAGCCACTGACGCATGCGCGAGATTTAATACAATCTCGTACCCAGAGCCCGTGCATCTTTGAGCCAGCGGCAAGATACAGGGCTCTGGAATAATCAATTTTCCAGAGACCTTTCAGCGCATGCTCCGACGCTCAAAATCATCTAATAAGCGAAGGCCCTCAAATGGACGTCCCCAGAGCCTTTCCTGCGAGCAGACGAGCTCTGGGTACGAGAATGTCTAAATGCAATTGAACGCAGCGCGCGCTTGTGGTCCGATAAACATCCCACATTCGCCTTTGTCACACGGCAGCCATCTTGGATTTTCTAATACAGCGAAGCTGACATGAAAGCGAGGCCAAGTGTGTAAGCTCACCCACGCATAGTCATTTCTGTAAGGAAAAACAAGATGGCTGCCGTGTGACAAAGGCGAATTTACCGACATGCAGCGCGTTATAGCTGGGATCGTCCATTTGATGCAAATCACCAGATTTCGGCTCAATCTCGTCTGTAAAAATCCCAGAAAAGCAGCTGTAGATAAAGACGTGATGTAACCTGAGGATCAGACCCTCCCTCGTTTCCCTTAAATTCCGCCTGATACTCAGGTTATTTGCTAATTCGTGTTGGCAACTGTCAATATTATCGGGGAGGACCCCTTATCATAGCTCCCCGCTCCAATCCTCACCATAACAGAGCTTACTGTGACGCGTTGATAAGAATGCAGTGAGAAAAGGTCACTATAAAAATGACGTGTTTGTTGGACGGGTGTGGGGGGGGGGGGGGGGAAATAAAATGTTTCAAATATAGAGGAGCGCAAATTTGGAATAAATTGCCCGAAAGAATTCGAATATGTAGCTCTTACTGATGTAAAGGCAGACCAGAGAGGGATGTAAAGGCAGACCAAAATACAAGCTTTTCACGACGCAGTATGGCATGGTTTGTAGCACCAGATTTGTAGACACTTTTCGCAGAGACGCACCTGGCCATTTTCACCTCAAGGCCAAACACGGTAAAAAATGTAAAGAGGCTGTTTTTTATCTTGCTGGGATTTTAGCGAGTAGATAACGCACAAGAACCTGTCTTGAGCATGTACCGGTACATAATTTAGCAGCCATCTACTTTCTGCGCTTGGTGATAACCGCAACCCTCCCTGTCCAAAGCCACCCCCTCCCCCCACAAAAGTTTTGATTGCCAATATTTGGTGGCTACAATTCTGTTAAGTAATTCACTCCTTCAACTTGATTAATGTAGCGCTGCTTTGTATTTGCTGAGGGGTAAGTTTTAGTATCTCTTCAGTGCTGTCGCTTAGAGGTGAATTTACTTCATGTTTCGTGTCGAGCATCCCCGCTGTGGTACATATACCTGTCACGATTTAGGAGGTTGTTGTATTTTTAGGGTAATGTTCGGTATTGTTCTGTTGTGGAAGAATATAACGCCGAAGGATTAAACCCCCTAAATCATGACTCATGTCCCGCCGGACGCGCGGAATTTGACCCAGCCACTCGGTAACGCCCTGGAGCTCTGGCTTATCAGCAGCGGGCATATTTTTTCTGTAATGTCCACGGGTAATCCCACGCGCATTATACAACTAACACAGACTTGTGGCGTGTAGTTTTGTCTGCGAGTAGCGAGTTGATTTCGCGGCTCGGTTCTTATTACATGCAAATGGAAAGGAGCGGTGGGTTAGCGGGAAACAATTCAGAGATAAATGTGGCGACATTTCCGGAAGTCCAGCAAAGAAAAAAACATGCTAAACCACTTATTAACGTTCCTTGCTCGGTTCAATCATATTGAGAAACTCAGCCCTTGGTCCTTTTGCAAAGAATCGCTTGCGGCTCATCCTCGGAAAAAAGGTTTTTTTCTTTATAACGAAAAAACTCTTGGATCCCGATAGAGGACGCCTGCGGCTCAGACTGTACCAAAAACCGCGGGCTGAAATGTGTTAGTGTGGACCTCGCCCCGGGGTAGGGGTAGTGGTAGGGGGTGCGCCGCCAAGGTCTCCAAAACCTGACCCTATCAGATACCCAAAATCCTCGTTTTTTATACCCTAGCGTAGACCTACGGTCAAAATTGTATACTTCATTTCTAATCTACGCCTGCACCGCGACACGCGCAATAATCAACAAATAGCAAATGGAGTGTGAAAATGCCTGTGCCTGGAGATGAAGCGCAGACTACCTTTATTAACAAAACAATCAATAAACTCTACAACTCTCTACAACTCTATCAGCACCAAAAACACTACAAATAGTTAAACAAATAAACAACCAAAATAGCTTAAAACTTAAAATATACACCTCTCCCTTATACACCTCTCCCTTATATATATCTATATAATATATAATTTCATAACAACGACGTGTGTATGTTCTAAACTATACAATTAAAAAGCTAAGCTATACAGTGCAAAGCCCGATACGAAAAACCACCTGATAAACCCAGCCCAGGCAACCGGGGAAAAAACAGTGGAAACGTATTCTCCTTGGGACTTCGATTTCCCATCGAATGCAATGCACAAGGCTTTGGAGATTAAAGCCCTAAGCTATCATGTGTGTAAACTTGGTAGTCTGAAGACTTCAAAACGAGGAGTGAATTATCCACTTACAAAATCACTTTTATACAGCACGCAATTTGCATAAACAACAATACACCTAAACAACATACTGGACGTGCAAAGCTATGAACCGAAATGAAAGAGCTTCTCAATTCCATAAATTCCAATGAGAAGCACTAATTTCTAATCTACGCCTGCACCGCGACACGCGCAATAATCAACAAATAGCAAATGGAGTGTGAAAATGCCTGTGCCTGGAGATGAAGCGCAGACTACACGGCGGAGTAAAACTACAAAGAAAAAAGGTGGAATGAACAACAAAGTGTAATGAACGTTTCATAAAAATGATTACAATTTAGAAAACTTCTGAGCAATAGACAATTTGTCATCTAAGGAAGCGACAATATAACTCTTTTTAGACATTCCGGATTTCCAACCGCCCTCTGATCTAATTGCCTATCAGTAACGAGAGGTGAACGAGCCAGAAAATTGACACCACCCCTTCTCAGACTATGAGTACCATAAGACTTGGGATCCTCTACAAACTCTGACAGAACTTCTCTGATAATTTCTAGAACCCTGGAATAAGATAACTTAGGAATAATATCAGAATTAGTCCTAGAAACATTCAAACGACAAATCAAATGTTGCTTACGAAAATTAGGAATCAAATTCAACAAACGAGACGTAACAGAAAAAGGGCAAACATTATTACCAGTCTTAGCAAAAACAACAGTAAGGCCTTTCTTATGCTGATTATTCTTCCTTTTCGGTATGAAAACATCCATATGATCTGAATGAAAGTTAATGTGCGATCTCTGGATCTCTATAATTTCGCTAAATCGAAGAAGCCCTGAAAAACCAAGCAAAAATATAAAAGATATTCTAAGACCTTTCAATGTAGCGGAATGAATACTATACTTATCAACAACAGCGTTTACAATAGATGAATCGAGAGGAAACTTCTTAGAAATAGGTTTTCCTAATAATCTTTTACAAGCTTCTATTGTATGAACAGCTAAGATACAATTAGTGGGCGAATCAACACCAGCTAAATCATGCGCCCATTTAATGCCGTAAACAGCAGACTCGATAGGTGAAACAGAATTACACAATTCAAATTTATCTCTAAGATACAGAGCCACTAACAATGACGAAGCAGGAAAAATATGTTTTCCAGTATGGAGCAGCTCCCACTTTTTCCACTTGGACCATTCCAAATTATATTTGTACACTGTGGAGGAAGCTTTGGCGTGCAGATTAAATAACGGAAGAGAATCGGCCAACTGCTTTAACTTTGGACTAGTAAGACCTTCAACTTGCTTCCATATGTCTGCACTAAATACATCTGGAGAGTAAATAACATAAATAAATAAATCAAGGAAAAATCGACTTTGAGAGCGAGAACACTGAATTTTGGACAACCGGAAAAACTGAAATCTTGTCCTTATAAATTTGAAGCATTCCACGACCAGAATAAACATATCAGGACGTTTCGGGATTTCGAGAACATCCTTAACAAATGAAGCAAACCACTAACAGTAGAGCTAGATACAAGAACAGGCCAAAATGCGGCACTTGTCCATCTTGGAACAATTACATAGCCGACAGAATGGCAATATTGCATATGCTTGAAAACATTACACAGTAAGTAAGGAGGCGGGCACACCCAATTGTTGACCCCATGCCAGTCCTGACTAAAACAATCTACAGCGCATGTAAAAGGACACCAAAATTTCGAATTGAAACGTGGTAACTGAGTGTTGTAATCATAAGCCATACGATCAATATCGAAAGGTCCCCACAAAGCATTTAACATGGCAAAAATCTCAAGATGAATCATCCATCATCTGGATCCACGATTCTACTTACATAATCGGCGATTTCATTATCGCCACGAGGAATCCATTGCACGTTTACACTAGAATCTCATTCGATACACAAAAACGAAATATCTTAACAGCGATATCTTGAAGCAAAGGAACGGAACTTCCATGATGAACAATATGCACTGCACATTTACTGTCAGAAAAATATTCACACTCTTGTAACACAAATGACTTACAAAACTGTGCAAACTATAAAAATAGCCATAAGTTCTCTGTAAGTCGAACTTTGGTGCTTTCGAATTCTGTCCAAGAACCCGAACAAAAACAATTGCTTGAAATTACACAATATGAACCATAACCCGACTGACGCGATTTTTTTTTTCGGGGTCGGTTCCGTGTCAGGCACCGCGCATGCGCGAAACTCATATGAGCCTTCGAGGAAATACATCAGCAGTTACTCCCCAATGCACAAACAAACATGGCGGACGAACTTCACTTACGACCAGCGCAGTTTGCGCTCACAAGGTAAGCAGTGTATAACAAAGAAATCTCGAGTTATCAGGAACGCGGGGCGAAAATTGAGTGATTCATAGTTACGCTTCGCTTATTTGTAAATTCTGTTCTTGACACATTTGAGCAGGACATCGAACACGCGCTTTCGTAGTGGTAGATTCGGAGTAACAGATCAATACTCCTATGATATAGCTAAAAACTTTAATATACTATTATTACTGTACACTAAGCAGGTATACATTGTGATGGCTCAAAATTGTGTGTTGTTGGAAGTCAAGAGGCAAAATCTCGAAACATGCAACTTGGATGTATCTAATCAACGACAAGGAGGAGACAAGGGTTATTATTTAGTAGGTGCTTTACATGCAGCATTTTATTGCATGTTTCATTTTACAGTAAGTTGTACTTCTATTAAGTCAACCCAACTTCGTCAAAAATCTTGGGTTTCTCCCTCACACAGGTAAAGACTGGAAATGAATGAAAGCATCCCAAGAGTTACAATGCGGGTGAAATACACTAAATGTATGAATGTTTTCTCAATCATTATGCGGGTGACAGGCTTCAAAATCTTGTGACACCCAGCTAATGTGGTGAGTTGACAGCTATGTAAATACAGGTTGGGACAAGAACGGTCATTCACAGAACTGTCTCCAGATGTTTGAGTTGCACTGATTTAAAGATGACCAGACCACTGATTTAAAGATGTCGTGTTCTTATCAATTGTCACAGCATTTTCTGTCACCAAAATGGCATTAAGAATCATTAATATGATTTTTCTGGTTCCAAATCCTATTATTACAGTACCTCTATTAGGACCATTCCATTTGTTATCTATCATTTTCTTATTTTACCTGCCACGTGAGGGAGAATCCCAAGATTTTTGACAATGTTGCTATGTTAATAGAGGTACTACTGTATTTACGCTCAGTTAAAAGACCTAAAAAGGATAAAGGAGAGGGTGTACAGTTAATTACATATGAAAAAAATATTTTACATTTATTTTTCAGCTAATGTCTTCCTTGATTCTTGCCAGGAACTCCTTCACATAAGCAAAAGTGGATTGTGCAATCAGGGCTCTGAAACTCCATGCCCATGGGTGTCCATATCAATAGGCTGGCCATGTGAAGCAAAGCTGATGAGAACACAGGAGCCGCCTGGCATGGGTAGAGTTCGACAGTGTATTTTCAGAAGAAGTTGCGGTAGCATTAAATGCTGGATGCTGGATGACTAAATAATATAGTGGCATGGGTTACAGTAATTGACAACTGCTTAGCAGAATATCAACATCCTCTGTTTCTGACTGGGAAGAAGTGTAATACTGTACTCAGCATCCATGTTGTTGTATCTTTATTAGGAATTTAATATATTTTACATATTGTGTGTTTCCAGAAATTATCCATACCCCCCCTACGGAAGGGATTGGAAATTCCAGAGGAGTGGGGGGTCAATTTACCTGATCTTTTCCATACAAATACTGTATTTTTCTACGGAAATTCAAGAGGGGTGGGGGGGGGTCACTTTTCAACACCCTTCCGTCAGGGGGGTATGGATATGTTCTGGAACCACACATTAACTTAAATTTGAGCAGCTCTTGCTCTACCCCTGTAAAATTTCCAGGCTTTTCACAGCCCCTGTAAAAATTTGAAGCAAAAACTATGACTCACTCATTGATGAAAGTACAGCATCGAAAGTACTCATTGATGAAAGTACTCAATGATGAAAGTACTCGACTGCATCTCCTTGCATACTTTTTTGTTCATGGCATTCTGTGACGTGATCTGTGTATCTATTTGTTAAAAACAGACTCCTGCTCAACAAATCAGTATTACTTTCGATACAGATAATATCTACTCATCACAAAATTTGAAACTGCAAAAACTAAGGGTTGAAAAGATTACCAGGTACTTTAGGGGGCTTGTAAGACTGAATAAACTAGTGCAAATGTGTAAATGCTGTATTTAATTGGAACCAAAGTAATTTCAAATCTGATATTTCTCCTATTTTGCTATGATTATTCGAAGCTCCAGTATTTTGTGGGGTACTGGACCCCTAAATTGAGGTTCCCTCTTCTGCTTTTTGCTGGCTGCCTGCCTGCCTCAGCTTCGCCCATCATCTTTCTTCTTCTGAGCCCACTGGTACCGAAAAATAGGACCATTTATCATTATGCTTGGAGAGAAAAGAGCAGGACCTTGAAATTTTTTAATTTTAATTTTTTAATTTTAATACTTTATTGCAACTCCTTCAAAAAGGCTATTCTGTTGCAATTGAAAAAATATATATACACAGAGAAAATAAAGAAAAACGCTGATTTAACAATGTGTGTTTTCAAAAAATATCCATTTCCAAAGGGGTGTGGATTTTTTTCATGGAACCACACATTAAAAGATAATATATAGATTTAGGCACTGCCTAAAAGCAGAGCTCCCAACTACTTTAAGGAATAAATGATGGTAATAGTTGTAGTATCAAAAATACATTTATTATATTTAGACTTATATTATTGGCTTTGTGCCTTTTAAAAAAAGAAAAAAGCATTTGAGGACAACATAACTAAAATAAAAATGTAGGTTAGATTGTTCAGACACCCTTCGGGCCTGTTCACATGAGAAGAGATATCTTGTTGTGGCTAACACGTGGCATGCACAATCAAGAAAGTTTGCCCTACCCCTGAGATATCTGTCAGCCCAGAGTTGTCTCGCTCACATGTGAATTGTTTGATTTCAACAGAGAGGGATTGTATAGTAACTTGTCTTTGCCTGAGGCAAGATCCCTACCACTCCCCCTCCCCCCCCCATATCTCGCCTCATTTGTTTACCTCAGCTGTATCCCTCCACAATACATCTGCAAAATATGATTTTTATTTGCATAAGCCCCTCAGTGTGCTTGTCAAGCCTTAACATACAACAATCAACTGTCACTTAATTTCCTTTGTTAACTGCACAAATTTCAGTACCCCCTTAAAATTTCAGGACCCCCTTAAATGTAGGCTTAAGACTGGCCAACGTTCTTTTGCCTTTCGTGGAGCAAAATTGTACAACTCACTTCCTGAGAACAATAGACACTATTCCAGCGTGGGGGGGGGGGGGGGGGGGGGGGGGGGGGGGGGGGGACAGGGGTTTCTGGAATCTTACAATTACATTTATTTTGTGTAATGTGTCACTCCAGAAAATATCCATACCCCCTCCCCCCCTCACGGAAGGTACATACATACATCTTTATTTAGGCACGCTGGCCACAACAACTGTCTATTTACAAAAGTTAAAAACCAAAACAGACGCTGATTTCCATGTGGGGCGAGGAAATACAGTATTTGTATGGAAATGATCAGGTAAATTGACCCCCACCCCTCCGAATTTCCAATGCCCTTCTGTAGGGGGGGGGGGGGGGGGGGTATGGATAATTTCTGGAACCACACAATCTCAGAATCCATACCTCCCCCCCCCCCTAAAAAATAAAATAAAAGGGGGATAGGAGTTCAGATGCCTTCAATGAGTTTAGAATCATAGTTTTTGCTTAAAATTTTTTACAGGGGATTTGAAAAGCCTGGAAATTTTACAGGGGTAGAGCAAGAGCTGCACAAATTTAAGTTAATATGTAAAATATATTCAACTCCTCTATCTGCTGAATCTGCCAAGAAAATTACTTCCTGTGGCTTTTTTTCATTATGAATTTAATTTTGAATACCTAGACAGTTACTTGCACTGTAATGTTCTGTTTGCCAGTCCTATTCATAATTTTGGAAAGACACCATTATGACAGAGCAACACTGAGCATGCTGAGTGATTTAGAAGACCAAAACAGAACTTTTTCCTGCTACCACAAAAAAAAATACAACACTTTGCAATACAGACAGAAAAACATCCCAATTGTTCTAGCAGCACCAGCAACAGCCACGGCAATTTTCAGTGCATTTGCAAGATTATATACAAGAGGAAATGCTGAAAAATTTTTCTTACACAAATACAGATTTCCAGTAAGTTGAATAATTCTATTATTTCAAAATGGTACAAATAAGCATGTCTAAAGCTATACAAGTATGCAAGTAAAACAAATGTCAAAACCATAAAACCACATTAATATTTTCAATTTCGAGAAAACCTAAATTTTGAAATGTCCAAAAGCGAGTACAAGTTTTCAAAAAAAAACTAAAACCAGAATTCCTAATAAAGATATAACAACATGGATGCTGAGTACAGTATTACACTCCTTCCCAGTCAGAAACAGAGGATGTTGATATTCTGCTAAGCAGTTGTCAATTACTGTAACCCATGCCACTATATTATTTAGTCATCCAGCATCCAGCATTTAATGCTACCGCACCTTCTTCTGAAAATACACTGTCGAACTCTACCCATGCCAGGCTGCTCCTGTGTTCTCATCAGCTTTGCTTCACATGGCCAGCCTATTGATATGGACACCCATGGGCATGGAGGTTCAGAGCCCTGATTGCACAATCTACTCTTGCTGATGTGAAGAGTTCCTGGCAAGAATCAAGGAAGACATTAGCTGAAAAAATAAATGTAAAATATTTTTTTCATATGTAATTAACTGTGCACCCTCTCCTTTATCCTTTTTTGGTCTTTTAACTGAGCGTAAATACAGTAGTACCTCTATTACCATAGCAACATTGTCAAAAATCTTGGGATTCTCCCTCACGTGGCAGGTAAAATAAGAAAATGATAGATAACAAATGGAATGGCCCTAATAGAGGTACTGTAATAATAGGATTTGGAACCAGAAAAATCCTATTAATGATTCTTAATGCCATTTTGGTGACAGAAAATGCTGTGACAATTGATAAGAACAGGATATCTTTAAATCAGTGGTCCGTGACAAGTTTACAAGCCACAAGTTTATGCCACAAAATGCAACTCAAACATCTGGAGACAGTTCTGTGAATGACCGTTCTTGTCCCAACCTGTATGTTACAATTGATAAGAACAGGATATCTTTAAATCAGTGGTCCGTGACAAGTTTACAAGCCACAAGTTTATGCCACAAAATGCAACTCAAACATCTGGAGACAGTTCTGTGAATGACCGTTCTTGTCCCAACCTGTATTTACATAGCTGTCAACTCACCCACATTAGCTGGGTGTCACAAGATTTTGAAGCCTGTCACCCGCATAATGATTGAGAAAACTTTCATACATTTAGTGTATTTCACCCGCATTGTAACTCTTGGGATGCTTTCATTCATTTCCTGTCTTTACCTGTGTGAGGAGAAACCCAAGATTTTTGATGAAGTTGGGCAATTCCAGAAAATATATGTACCCCCACCACGGTGTTTTTTGACCCCCCCCCCCCCCCCCCCCCATGCATCCAGAATTTCTGCCAAAATGGCTAATTGATCACGACAGAAAACTAAAGAACATTCTAGATATATCAGGCTTGGGTAACGTATGGCTGACTGGAGAAGGGCCCATTCGAAACATTAGGCAAAGGTTGTGCGACATAGAGCGGCAAACATGGTTGACCTCTTGCAGAATGATACTAGAAAAGATGCGCGACAGGGAAATAAACTAAGAACCCTCCAAAAAATTAAGCTCTCTTACGACTATGAAAATTATTTAACAAACGTTACTAATGTGCAACATAGGATTGCCCTGACGAAACTACGATTGAGCAACCATACCCTTGCGATCGAAATGGGACAGTATGCAAGACCCTACCAAGCGCCCATTGAAAGAATATGCCAAATTTGCAAAGCAGGGGTAGTAGAGGACGAAGAACATTTCCTTTCAAAATGTACTGGTTATGAAAGAAGCAGAACGACGTTGTACAAATATCTTGAAAGGCACACAAAGGTCACACTTAAGGACGTACCACCCACAACCGCTTTCTTGAAAATCATGAAACTAAAGCAAAATGGAAATGTTCAAAGAAAAATTGCAAAATTCATATGGGAAAGTATGAAGAGAAGAGAACAGATACTCAGAGAATACAATATGTAATGACATCGCCTTTTTTTTCCATTTAACTACATGATATTTATTATTATTAACATTTTAAACACTTTATTGTAATATATGGCACATTCCCCCATAGGGTTGCACTGTCACAATAAAGATTATCTATGTCTATGTATGGCCCCCCATGCATATAGAATTCCTGAGAGGTTAACCTAGCTTCCAGCTTCAAAAAACCCCCCATGCAGGCAGAATTCCGAGCTTTAAAAACCCCCTCCCATTTAGAATTTCCAAATGCCGCCCGTCCCCGGGGTACATATATTTTCTGGAATTGCCCAATACAAGTACAACTTACTGTAAAATGAAACACGCAAAAAATGCTACATGTAGAGCACCTACTAAATAATAACCCTTGTCTCCTCCTTGTCGTTGATTAGATACATCCAAGTTGCATATTTACAAACACAGAGTGTTTGGATTCATTAATATTGTGGAATGTTTCGGGATTTTGCCTCTTGACTTCCAACAACACACAATTTTGAGCCATCACAGTGTTACCTGCTTAGTGTAGAGTAATAATAAATATTAAAGTTATTAGCTATATCATAGGAGTATTGATCTGTTACTCCGAATCTACCACTACTTAGCATGATCTTTTAGCGACACCAACAACATGATCGCTATTGAACTTTTGAAAGCGCGTGTTCGATGTCCTGCTCAAATGTGTCAAGAGCAGAATTTACAAATAAGCGAAGCGTAACTATGAATCACTCAAGTTTCGCCCCGCGTTCCCTGATAACTCGAGATTTCTTTGTTATACACTGCTTACCTTGTGAGCGCAAACTGCGCTGGTCGTAAGTGAAGTTCGTCCGCCATGTTTGTTTGTGCATTGGGGAGTAACCGCTGATGTATTTCCTCGAAGGCTCATATGAGTTTCGCGCATGCGCGGCGCCTGACACGGAACCGACCCCGAAAAAAAAATTCGCCCGACTGACTGGCATCACAATGCATAGCGACATCAAACGACACTTTGGTCCTAATAGAAAATCCATTACACTTGTTAAGAGTCTCGGACCAGAAACTTAACTCGGTCAACACACCTTCAGAATGACAATTACATCAGACCAAAAATGTCTAGTATTTATGCACGCATAGATTTGACGAGTAAACAAACGCGTAACAGGACCCAAAGCTAAAGTGAGTGAAATCAAAAAGCCCGTTAATTTAGCAAGAGCCTTAACACATACGCGTGAACTATGCGAAATATCACTAATTAGACGCTTAACTTTGTCAATCTTCTTAGGAGGAATCATGAACCTCTCATTGACAGCATCTATGATCATGCCTAACCATTCTACGGCATTGCTGGGCTTCCAGTTCGATTTAGCTTGGTTGACTTTAAGGCCAGCATTCTCAAGATCGCGCCTGACAAACTGAATAGCGCTTTCCGCTGCCTTCTCTGACACGCACCCAATTATTCCATCGTCAATATACATGATAGCAAAATATCCCATAGATCTCCATCTACTTACAAGAGGTTTCATTATTTTCGTAAACAGATAACAGGCAGAAGAAACCCCAAAAGCTAAAACTTTGAACACAAAATAACGATTGACACCATTAGGAAAAGTCCCATCCTCGGAGACCCAGGGAATTTTTTCCTCTGCTCCCGAAAAGTCCAAGCAAAACCAAGAAATTTGCGAAAATCTTCGTGAATATCAATGTGATGATAGCCAGATTCTAAATCAAATGTTACAAAATAGAGATCTGACTTAAACATATCTACTAAAGTTTGTAGACCTTCATACTTAAATTTAAACTTTTCTAAACAAGGATTAACAGAACGACTTAGATCAATAACTAAACGTAATTTCTTTCCTTCAACTACGGATAGAGGATTACAGCAATGAGGAATAACAGAAACTTCAGAAATACAATTTTTAGCCAATAATTCTTCAATAGAATCGCAAACAAACTGATAGTGCGATAGAGCACTCTTGTTATTCTTTATGTATACCTGATCGGGAAAAACTGCGAAAGGCAACTTGTAGCCATCAGTCAAAACTTCTATAACTAATTGAGATAATTGTAAATTATCGAACCACCACTGGCGATTAGAATGAATTCGTCCCTGAACAGACTCACAGTTTCTTGATACACAAGCAAAGTCTAGATCACTATCATCAACCAGACGTAGGGAATCAAACACCAAGTCCTGTAGAACGGGATCACTTGGACGTGGATTGAGTTGACGAGCCGCTTGTAGCTGGTCCGGGGAGAGCAGGAATGGATTGTAACTGTCGAGGTTGGCCAGCTGCCAAGAGTCTAAGAGGGCACGACCTCCAGAAATGTCCGGTTCTTCCACAATGGTTACATGTATAATGATTATAAGAAAGAGAGTTAGCTTTCAATGGAAATTCTGGCTGAATTTGAGTTAGAACACGACTAGCCTGAGACTGAGCATTCCTTGCAGCAAACTTCTTAGCACGCTGTTTGTTCCTTTTCTCTCGTTGAACAGAAACCTCTTTTAATGCTTTTTTCATTCGCTTTTCGTCTTCCGGGCCATCCGCAAAATCAACTTGGCGATAATTATCAACAAAATCCCAGCCATGTTTGTCTCCCAAAATAATCTCTTTTTTGCGAGCAGCAATCTCTTCCTTACCTTACTGAAGAGCTTCAGAAGCATCCGCATATTTGCCACGAGCAATCGCAGAATCTGCCGCCTCAATTTTAGCTTCCACAGAAACCTCATGAAGATATTGCTTCTTGTTTCCCTCCCTTTTAAATGTATATGGAGAATCTCTTGACTGAACCTTTTTAACTTTTAACAGCAGTCTCTATGGCAGTTTCAGTTTCTTCTTTGATAGAGGTTTTTAACTCGCTGATTTGTTCTTTCAGAAAATCTTTCAGCTCTTGAGAAAGAGCATCTAAACTTAAACTTGGTAGTCTGAAGACTTCAAAACGCGGAGTGAATTATTCACTTACAAAATCACTTTTATACAGCACGCAATTTGCATAAACAACAATACACCTAAACAACATACTGGACGTGCAAAGCTATGAACCGAAATGAAAGAGCTTCTCAATTCCATAAATTCCAATGAGAAGCACTAATACCGCAGACCTGAAGTTAGTCACCAGCTTGGTCCAATTGGTCGTAATCAAAGCGGTATTTGATCATCATTAAAAGGTTTCAAAATAAACCACTTTTCCACTAATTGCGGCACAACTTTGATCGAATTTTTTTTGCACTTGCGTAGCCATACTGAAATACATACCCTATCAGCGACCAAACAAGCGAAAAACGAAACCCTACCGTAGACCTCAGGAGCCCAAAAACCATACCCTTTGGCGACGCATACCCACATACCATATATGAGGGAGTAAACACCCGTGGACCTCGCGCTCGATTAATAAGTTGGTTACAGAAAGCCCATTAACTGGAGGAGCCTCCACTACTTTGTGGTTTTTGTCCGAAGCACAGAAGTAGATGCATTTTAGACTGTAGATCTTGCGAAAATTACAACTTATGTCTCCCTCTCAAAAGAAAGACGGCGAAAATAAGCGCCGCCATCGCATTGCGCGCGTTGACCTAATATTCTCACTCTCAGCAACTAAATTTCGCAGAAAAATCAAATTCACAATCTAGAAACAGACTCCTCTACTCCCGTGCATATGGCTAGACCTAGTGGAGTAGAGCTCGTGTTGATGGGCTACCTGTGCATATGACAAGACCTAGTGGAGTAGAGCTCGTGTTGATGGGCTACCTGTGCATATGACTAGACCTAGTGGAGTAGAGCTCGTGTTGATGGGCTACCTGTGCATATGACAAGACCTAGTGGAGTAAATCGTGGAGTAGATGGGGGTTCCTGTTGACGGGCTCCCTGAACATATGACTAGACCTAGTGGAGTAGGTGGAGACCCTGGTGGAGACTCGGACTGTTGATGGACTCAATGGTAGTTATTAAAACTCGTTTTGTAGTTATCTTCGAGTCAAGACTCCAAGTCAATTCGTATTGTCCAGCAGGTGGTCCATTAGCCCAAGACAACAACAAATCTAACAGGTTATTGACAGGATTAGAGCAATGCAGATTACAACACCTGATACTTACATAGCATACTTGAGGTTAGATTTCCGACGCTACTCGCCTTGTTTTTTATGCCGCATAAAAGGCATTCAATGTAATATGGTTGGTGCCAACTATCAACGCAAGGCCGAAGCATGAGCGCCGTGCCAGGCAACCCTGTCTTTGGGGACTTCTGGGTAATTATCAAATTAGCTTGTCTGTCAGAGACCCAGACGTCAGGACGAAAAGATGGATTTGCTCAGGTTTGCTCGTGAGCAAATATGATGTAAATCTTTAGTCAACGCGAAGCAGACGTCGCGAAGAACGTATTTACGAACCCATATTTGCAGCGTATGGTAAATACGGTCCTCGCCACGTTTGCTTCGAGTTTGATATAGTTTACATAATATTTGATCAGATTTGCTCACGAGAAAAAAATCCGTTTTTTCGTCCACCATCTTGAAAACCACCCAGAAGACCGCTAGCGACGAGTTTGCGCAGGTTGTAGCTTTTGTTTCTCGAATTGTAATATATGAAAAAGGAGACTGCTTGAAACGCGTGCAATGACCGCCAATGCACACACTAGTTATAAACAACGCATCAGGCCCAGGATTGCGTCGTAAGTGTTCAGTTTTTTACAGTTTTAGATTACTTACTGCGTTACAGCCAATATGAATTAAAGCCTATCTTGCCTGCTCTAACAAAACTTACCCCATGAACATGGTTTCACTGAATGACCAATAATAAATTCTATCGAGTCAACTGCAATTGGGTTTGTTTCGCACGCACGTTCCCGCAGAAATTGGAGCAGATACACGACTGACCGCTTGCTCACCCGAGGTCTTCCAGCCACATTTACCAAGACTTATAAATGATAATAACTGTCGGAACAATTTACTGAACGCGCGGTGAAAGTCTTTTCTAAAGAGCCCGTAGGCAACCGGGTTAGCGGCAGCACTGAGAAGGAGAAGACAGTAGCGAAAGTGTCGACAGCAGCAGGAACTGCCTCGTGATTCCACAGGAAGATCTTAGTGAGGCGCGTCACGCTAAACGGCGCCCAGGACAGTAGAAATAACACTACTATTAGAACTATCGTACGGTAGCCCTTATATCCTACACTGCTATTCCATAATGTCCTCCGGCGAGTGTCGCTCGCGCGTCTAATGCTGGTTTGTTGCATGGGTATGTTTACCCTGTTGGTCTGACGGTGCACGGCCATGAAAATCCTAATGTATGAGAATAAGAGCAAGATAAATGGTACCACGATACATGTGATGATTGTAATAACTGAATAACTAATGACCGCGCTTTTCCATTTATCCCCGGTGCCCGAAAATGTATAGGTACAAAGGCTCTCGTAGTGGCCGAACCGAAACCAGCCCATGAAGAAACATGGCGTAGTGAATAGAATCGCCCATATCCATGAAAATACAATGACGACCGTCACTTTTTTGGAGGTAATTACACTCCTGTACTTCAAAGGACGGACGATGGCGTAAAACCGGTCCAAGCTGATAAAGGCGAGCGATTCTAGCGAGACAATAGCGAACGTGTAGTAGAGAAACGCTGTCGTTTGACACCAGAACTCGCCGAATAGCCACTCTCCCTGCAATATGGCGGCCACACAAAATGGCACCACTAACACTACCGTCAGCAGGTCTGTAATACCCAGGTTGAAGATGAGAGCGTTCGGGATTTGCTGTCTGAGATGAGAATCCTTGTAAATAGCCACACATACGGCGACGTTTCCCAATAAACCAAAAACAATTATAATAACCAACAGCGTGCAGTAGGCGATTTGCTCTTGCGCTCGTAGCAACCCATTCTCCCTACGTCTTCACGTCATCCATCAAACATTTCTTTTAGTGTTCTATATCGCAAGATGCAATCCCTTTTTGTTTTCGCTTGTCGCTATCACTTAATTTATTGACTTTTTATGGCCGTTTTATCTTCGTAAGCACAAAAGAGCGAAGAACCTCCGCAAAGTCATCAACTAACATCAAGGGTCGTCAAGAAAACCTTTGACCATCTGCTCACGACACTATTGACAGTGTAAGTAAAGTGTTATGCCAAATTCAATACAGTCCAGGGGCAACTGGTACACACTAATTTCCCATACGCCCGATGACGATGCCTCCATTCAATGGTTTATCGTTGGCAGGGTTTTATCACTAAGCTTGTTTGATTTCAGTGGAAAAGTTCTGTTTTTTGAAGTAATTAATTCGATGAAGCCGCAAGTCTATGGAATTATCATTTCTAATCAAGCCAAGGTACTTAGATTCAAGAGATTGCATAAAACATTTAGTAAACATATTTCCCACTCTCTTTTCCTGAACTATCTTTTCGGTTCCGTGTGGAAATCGGCTAATTTTACAAGATTGCACGAAGACACGAATTCAATTAGACTATAGTTTAAAAATCAGCGAAAACTCGTACCTTGGCAACAAAACCAACTAATACTCAGTGTTATCTATTTTTTTTTATTTGAACAGACCTGTGCACAAAATAAAGCGATATTACTCAACTCCATTCTAAACACATCCCGAAATGACTATGAAGTTTGGCTCCGATAATTCGAAGAAAGAACTTGCGACCAAATAGTCGAGAAAGCTTGAATGCGATTTCAAGGTGGAACAAAAAAGCGATAATTTACGGAGACAAAGATGAAATGCAAGAAATAGAATGAGAAAGTAAACAATTGACATTGTCGACAGCGTAGTTTAATTACAGAGTCCCTCGATAAACATGTAGAATAGAAACTTTTAATTGGAGGTTTTAAACCGTAAGATCCTTAGCATACATTTTAACAAGGTTTTCTCGAAGGAAACATTATGAAAATGTGAATCATATTTGAAAAGGTTGTAAAGTGACTGCAGTGTCATAGGGTTAAAAGACGCGGGAGTATTGTTTCCGTTTTCGGCAGTTAGAGATATCAGATAACCAGATGCCACTTTTGCGTTTTTGAAACTCTCTATTCTCTATGCAGTATTCATATGATATGCCTTTCATTTCTCTCGACGTTTTGATAAAAAGAGGAACTAGTGAACACGGGAAGTCGTTGATAGAGATCTTGGGAGGAGAGCAGGAAAGCAGGCTTATTTCTTTCTACTCATGTGAAGGACATGAGACTCTGGGCTTGCGGAAAAAAAGAGGTCAAAACAATAGTTGTGTGATGCACTCCCGGACTTTATTGAAACTGATGGCGCACATCCAGCCAAATTCTATCAATGTGCCATAGACAGCTAGGCAACTAGGAAGTAGGCAAGTTAGAGATTAGTGGATCAAAAAGGAAAGTGGACTTCTAAAGTGTCTTCACCTTTTTTCGCGAGCCGCGTTTCTTGAGTGTTCAAAATTTCGCCCCTCAGGCGGCCAACACTAATCAGCTTCCGCAAAAAGTGAGATTTATGCCCACTTACATGTTCTATAAAACAACATTGTTGAAATATCAATCAATCAAGGGTAACTAGAAGAGTTACATGACAAAACCTTTTCCGTTTTATAATGAAGGATTTCTTCATGAAACTATTATGAAACACCTTGTCAAAATAGAATGCTAAAGTAGCCGACTGTTTGACTTAAACGTGACAAACTATACTGGGTGGCCATTTAATATGAAAAACTCACGGACATGCGAAAACCAGACTTCATTTGATGTCCGTTTAATTTGTAGTGTGCTATTAAGCCTGGGCAGAAACATACTAAGTTTCTGAGCTGAGAGTCTACACTACTTATGTCCGGCGAGCGTTTCTCCGTTTTCGAAATCCTCCGGCGGGGAACGAGACGGCTAAACGGATAAAAATGCCACCTTTTTCGAGGCCACGAAAAGAAAACGTTTACTAGACAGGGGGTAGCGTGAGAAATGGAAGTAAAACCATACACAGCAAGGTGCTAGTGTCAAGATCTCCTTAGCATGAAGATAAACCTGGAATGAGATATCACTTAAGATTTTTATTTTGCATTTTCGGTCCACGTAAAATAGAATCAATTGAATGCCCAGTCATGAGATGGAAAATTGCACAGAAATCGCGAGAAACTGGGATGTCGAAAAACCAAGGCTGATAATAAACCTGGTCTCTGCGCGCAAATTATCCTTTCCCAATCATGTTATATTCCCATACTTTGACATTTTCTCACACCCGAGTGAAAATGAACGGATGAAACTTTGAATCATTTTGAATCGATAATAAATAATAATAAAATCAAAGTAATATTTAATTTTAACGATAAGAGAAATTGAGTTCTAGTGGGCGGGCGCGCGTCCTTCATCAGTGATTCATAGGACGTCACCACGAAATACCTGAACTCTGACACAGTTCTCATGATCTTCGATGATGTCATAATCATGTGATTATGCCTACCCTCTTATGCCCCTTTACGGTTCGTATTTTTAATAACACTTCATCTAAGACGTCATACAACAAATCAAAGAGGCTCTGCATGGTCACGTGACAAAAAACTTCAGATGACCATATTGCTGGAGTACCTAAACAAACAGGCCTAATGACTATTTTGATAAAATTTATCTATTTTTGATCAAATGATGATGTATACACAAATCGAAATATGGCGGCAAAATTGAATAACTATTGACAAACAATCCTTTGCGCACAGCGAGGTGAGATCAACTGCCACCTTAAAAATAGCAGACCCCTACAGAATATCTCATGATACAAACGTTACGCAGTGAAAAACAACTTTGTTTTTATTTTTACTTTTGAAAATAATACAACTATTCGGTAAGCTAATAATTTTCCTGAAAATTTGATGGCCCAGCCTGATAGGTTGTTTGTAAGTGACTCACTTGTTTAAAGTGCCGCTCCCCGGATTCCCTATGCCATGCGAGAAAAGGCGTCTGAGCAGCTGAAACTTTCCAGCCACATTGATGACGTACAGGGGCGTAGCCAGCACTTATGAGAGGGGGTTCCAAAATGTGTTTTTTGCGTTCTCGCCACAGGAAACCCAGCCAAAAATATTGATCTCGGGGAAAAATTAGCGTTGAAGAAATTTGCTACATTTTATTGGAGCTTTTATTTGTTGTCTATTAAATATTTACAATTTTAGTAGTAAGTCGGTGCAGAACAGAGGCGAGGGGGGGTTATGCTGCGGGAGAGGGGGGTTCCGGAACCCCTGGAACCCTCCCCCTGGCTACGCCCCTGTATATCTATGTCTTCAGGAGAGAAGGTACTCAGGAGAGAAGGTACCCCCCCCCCCCCCCCCCCCCCCCCCCCCTGGCTACGCCCCTGACGTAGATCTGCTCTCAACACTGACGTAACTAACAGACTAAACGCGTGGATTTGCTAGATTACGGATAAAAAGTTTTCTTTTCTTCGCTATCTACAAAAGCCACGTGCTTATGCTGTTAATTAATTCAGTATTGAAAGCAGAACTGCTACGTCATCAGTGTGAAATGCTTCAGGTCAGAGCTCAGTAGCCTACCCGCAGGCTATCTTTGTTTCTGGTGAAGTTTTCTAAATGCTTTCTTTATTAGGCACGCGCGGGCGGACGAGCGCCCTCTATACACGCGGCGCGGGCTTCCTGTGGCGAGCGCGCGCAGTTGCTTTGAGGCTTATTTTTTGGTTTACAGAGTCCACAGGAACCCCACAAAAACGAGAGTGTGTAGCAATCCCACATACAAATGTGCGCGCTCGAGCGACAAGGCAAGCCAATATTTCCGGCGTGCTCTACACAAGAAACAAAGAGAGGCTGCGGGAGGCTAGTTGCTAAGATGTTGTTCTCTCATGGGGAACCCAGCCTATTGACTGTCATACAACGTCTAAAGATAGACGGAAAGTTTGCACGGTGAGGATTAGACGATCGAACACGCTATATGAAGCAGCACGGTGGGGTCTCAAAGCATTTCTTCTATTGTTGGTTTTCGTGCAAGTATTCGACGAAACATAGTGTCGTCAACCTTTCAAAACAGCTTCCGCAGCTTCTATTTGGCCATTCCTAAACTTCTTGTAATAGAACCCACAGTTTTATTCACTTTTGTACTTACAGACCTCATGGTGCTGCTAATAGACCTTTTTCCAAAACGGCCGCCGAAAACTCAAATCGATTTTTGTTAAAAATGAACACCTGCACTAGAACACATATAATCACTTTAGTAAAACTACAAAATTTTGCTGCATTATATCCAATATCTTCCGAGAAAACGAACGTTGAAAATTTGAAAATTTACAGACGTTTGTATGACTGGGGAATGCGTCATACCCCCAGTCATACAAATCTCTGTAAAATTTTCAATTTTCAATTTTCAGACTCTGCTTTCTCAGCCGAAATGGCATTTGGCATAGTAAACATTTCAAGTATTACTAATGTGAGGATACTCTTTCAAGTGCCAGTATTTGATTTTCAGTCAGTTTAATTTTAAGACAATATGTGAATTTGCGGAGGCCATTTTGGAAAAAGGTCTATTTGGACCTGACAAATTATTATGCTAGCTACCTAACAATTAGACTACGAGTTCGAGTTTTCTATGAGTTAACGAGGCGCGTAGCGCTGAGTTGACTATTTGACTCATAGAAAAGAGAACGAGTAGTCTAATTGTTTTAGTAGAAACCTACTACTTTCGATTTGTTACTTAAATGCATTTATCTTAATTGGTTTTGAGAGTTTAACGGTAGCTTTTTGCTACTCACCAATCAGATTGCAGGATTTGTGATAGTATGCAAGTGGGTTTCTAATAGTATATATGCTGCCTCGAGTGGCAAGCCCAAATTATAAGGAGCATGGGTTGCATTATCACAAAACTTCGCTAGAAAAAAGTTTATCACTGAAGCTGTTACAAATTATGCATTTCACAGGTGGCAAGTTGCCCTTGCTTTGAATGAAACAACTCCTTCAGAAATTATAAGCTCAATGTACCTGGGTTATCTCTTTTCTATAGAAATATTTTATCCTTTTCGTCAGAACTGACTGCTTCCGATGTATCTACTCCAGAGGACGTCAGAAATCAAATTGTATGGAATAATCGCTTTATACGTGTAAATGATATGAGTATTTTTTATAAGGATTGGTTTAACAACGGTATCATTAAAATCGGCGACCTTTGCAAACCGCGATGGAAATTTTTTAACCTACGCCCAGTTTATAGAGAAATTTGATGTTAAGACAAATTTCCTACAATACCTTGCAGTATTAGATGCCATACCATCAAAATGGGGAAAGCTTCTAAAAGCGCGCGATCATGATGGCAATTCAACCTTCGTTAAAAACTCGCCTTTCGAGCTTTTAAAGTGTACAGCGGCGTAGCCAGGAATTTCTGAAGGGGGGGGGGGGGGGGGGGGATAGTGAAAATATGGGACGAAAATGCTCGAATTTTCTCCAGCAAATACAGTAAATGTATGGGAAAATTTCCGAGAAAGGACCCCCCCTGGCTACGCCCCTGGTGTAACCTGACTACGCAGTATTTAGCTGCACTCCTTGTGGATAAAAAAATTCGTTCCGCCCACTGCACAAAGGAGGTTTTCTGGCATTGACGAAAATGATTTTCGTACAGTCTACGAACTCCCTCTGCGGGTAACTAGGAATAGACATTTGGCAATGTTCCAAGCTAAAATTGTTCATCACATTCTTCCATCCAACGCAACTCTGAAAAGAGACGGACTAAAAGACGATGAGGCATGCCATTTATGCGCAGACTCTGCGCAAACGCTGTCCCACCTTTTTGTGGAATGCCCTGCTGTCAAAAGCTTTTTCAGTGAGTTTGCTAGTTGGTTCGGACGTAAACAAGGTCTTACTCTGTCATTAACGGCCTCTGAAATTATTTATGGACGGCTTGATAGAAACAGCTGCTTACTTAATTTCTGCATAATTGTCGCAAAGTGTTACATTTATCATGCAGCTATGAACTATGAACACTATAATTTCGTAGCATTTCTCAAAACTTCAAATTACTTAAAAGATCTTGAATCTTGCCATTTTAAAAATACTTTTGATACGACACTTGTGTAACAACTTTTTTTTATTATTTTTATTGTATTTCTTTTCTTAATGAAAATAAGCAATTGTCTGCTCCTTTAGTTGTGTTTGTTCCCTTTGTGTGAAGTGTAATATAATAATAATGATAATAAAAAAAACTGAAAAAAAAAAACATTATAGCATGATTAAATGGGATGGAATCTTGGGCACCATAAGAAGCACAAGTCATATTTAGTACTAACTATGCACAAGTGAATTGAATAGCTAGTCAATTTTACTAGACAGGGCGCAATCTTCCTTCAAATCTACGCCGCATGAAAAATGATTCTCATTTCCTGTTTATCAGTTGTACATGCATGGCAGTCGATCAACTTGATCATGAACTACTTAATTACAGATCAAACTGAATCAAATTATTGCGATTATGATATGATACAATTGAGTAAAAGGACTACATGCAGTTTTTCAAGTTTTAAATCCCATTAGACAGGTTTCAGGGACAAAGAATTTGACAATTGTAACAGCAAGGGGAATTTGATAGACTTCAGGTACCTACAGTTCTAGACTGTCCATTCTGATATACAGAACCAATCAACAGAACAAAACAAAACGAAACAAGAGTCTGTTAACTCTGGTATATGGGTACCAGGCGTACAATGTCTGACCTACAGATTGGGCACAAGTTGACCTGTTGAGCACATGGTCGACACAAACACACGTGACCACAGTTGAGTAGGACTACATTACGAGGGTTATCCATACAAACAATACACAAAGTACCTGGATTGTCTTCCTCGCCAGGTAGGCTTGCTGAAATCCGACCCTCCTCTTGCATAACTTGGAACAAGGCTTCATTCTCAGCCCGTTCACGCCTCCATTTGTAGTATTTATAGAGTGCTATACACAACAGAACTCCGCCACCAATGCCAAACACAAAGCTTAGAACCATCCAAGCTTTCTTTCCAGGCTTGTATTGTTTAACTAATTCCTCAACACTACTTTGTGTAAGGAAGTAAGGAAGCCCATTTGATGGTGGTCTTAGTTTTACTTCCTTGCCATCAGGGGAAAGAGTTATCTCTCCAATGCCTGTAAGGTAAGTCCCAGGTAGTAACATCTCCTCTATAAACCGATACCCCTTGACCTTGTCACCACTGGCCCAGTCGACAATGCTTTTTCCAAGGTTAGAATCAGCAGGTTCAAACTTATCATGGATGACTTTCATGTCCAACCCTTGAGCATCAAACGGCTCTGCAACTGCTACCTCTTTTCCATTGAATAATTTAAAAGGCACTGAATTGGATGTCCTTGATATAGTTCTTGTGGTGTCATGCCTATAAGAAAATAAGAAATTGAAAACAGTACCACAGATTCCATAATGCTCAATAAAGTTGATGCATATGAAGACAAAACAGTGCAGTTTCAGTATTTTATGTAGCAAATGTTCTAAACATTCTTGATTTTCCTGGCTTTCTATAAAAGCAAAATTTGTGATAACAGAAAAAAAACATACCCTCCCCATGAAAGAGGGCGGTGGGGGCTTAATTTTCTTTTATTTCCGATACAATTACAATAATTGTATTTTCACTGGAAATTCTGTGGCGAAGGTGATGGTTCTGAGGGGGAGGGGGTTATATCTTAATTAAGCCCATTCCATGGGAGAGTATGGATAGTTTTGGAATCACAGAATGCTTTAGATATAGGCAAGCAGTATAATCTCCCATGCAGCCCGTGCTTTGTGTCGATCATGCAACGCTTCCCTCCCCATGAATAGCTGCTCACATTCTAACCAAATTTTTTCTTTCCTTTGTTCTGAATCATCCAAGATGAACTTAGTCGCTTTTGAGACACTTCGAATTTTGAACGTCATAGTTAAGACAAGACCTCTGATTGGATGAGTTGGACTGGCGGGGAAAAGTTCTGATATATGGAACCTTGAATGTGATAAGAAAGAATTTATGTGGTTCACATGTGACCAGCCGTTCCTGGGGAGGGGAGCATTGCATGACCAACACCAAGAATGGGCTGTGCGGGAGACTAGGCAAGCAGCTGAGGAAAGCCCAACAGCATGGAAATCCATTGTGGTTGCAGCCATGCATGTTGTTTCCCTTTTTTTGACTATCAATAACATACCATGTTTTCAGAGTGCATTTATGGAAAGGAATGGTGACATACATGCAGACATCAGATACACAAACAGACAGAAAGAAAGAGAGCACCTACCATTCCTTGATAAACTTGCTCCATTCAGTCTTATATTCCAGAGTCTGTAATGTTTGCATTAAACCTGTGACCCCCTTAGCATACTGGCTCTGTATTTGATCAGCTCCAAAAGAATTTGCTGTTCCTGAGACAGCAGCATATTCCAGCTTCTTCTCTTTGCTATCAGCCAGTGCTCTAAAAAGTTGTTCAGCAGTTTCTATCCTAACAGCATTCTGAAATTACAAAAGTTAAAGCTGCAAAGCAGGGTCTTATAATGCTTGACACACAAATAAGAAATAATGGGTATTCATAGGAAAAAGAGCCATAAATAAGCATTAATGAAAACATACTATAACTTACTAAGGGATTCTCCTTTCCAAATTTCAAATGGAAATCTGGGTCTGAGACAACAGCCATTGCATTCTGGGGCTGATTTAGAGGATGGCAGCTTTGCTGTGATTCAGTGGTTTTTTAAAGTTCCATTTTAGTTTCAGTTTGGATGTTTTTTTAAATGCTTCCTTATTTTGTTTCCACACTTTATTTTATATTATTCTTTCATCATCACTTCATTTTGAGTAAATGCAAAAATGGAGGTTGAACACAGTCAAGTGTACTTCAAATGGTGCAACATTTCGATTGGGATGAAATCCAGAGTTGAATGGCATTTGCATTATTTGGTCATAAAATCGGTTGGAGTGTAAATGGATTGGTACTAACCATCAGGTTGATTCACTTAAGGTATGGGGAAAGGTTAAAGGGGTCCTTTGGAAAAATGGTTGTCAATTCGTCTGCTTTTAAAGGGATATGGTCACCTAGAAAACACTAAAATAATTATTGTCACAAAATACAAAAATATTCTCTGAAATTGAAAGAGTCAGTTCAAAGAAAGAAGTACGGAAAATTTCATGGGATTACGATGAAGGATTGCTGAGATATGAGCGAATTAAGATGGCCAATTTAGTATGTTTGAAAAAAGATTGAGGTAAACCGATTTCAAAAGAGTCGGATTTCCTCATGTAAGCTGTAATTACAATCCGCGAATATCTTTGCAATCCTACATCGAAATGACCTCAAATTTTCACCATGTCAAGTTGAAAGCATTCTTTACAAATTTGACTTGTTATTTTTATTATTTGTGATGTTTATAATTTTGATGTTTTCGGTGACCATGTCCCTTTAAGGTACATATGTTATATATAATTTTAAAGCTTTTGAAGAGTAAAAAACAAAAATAATATTTTTAATAACTATTAATAAATAATTAATAAAATCAATAATTATTTGTCAGAAACTGATTTTCTCATGTCAGTAAGATCTAGTCCATCAGAATTAAATAGAACCTCCCAGTTTTGTATCAGAATGAATGACACTAAGGACAGGACTCCAAAAGCGTGCCAGCGATTTTTTGTATGTTTTAGGATTTTATTGCGTTTTGAAGTTAGATACTAACAGAAAAAGCTCAGACTGAAAGAAAAATCATCATAAAATTGGAACAAAGAAACATTTTGAAAATTGCTGGCACACTTTTGTAGCCCACCTTTGGGTCACTGGAGATGATATAAAACTGGGTGGTTTTATTTAATTCTGATGGACTAGAACTATTATAATAATTTATTAACTCTTTAGAAAATAACACCTATGTTATATTGTGAATGTGCGCATTCTGATTGGTTAAAAAGCGTGTTTGTAAGAGACCTGCGTGTGTATGTTATTTTCTAAAAGCAATAAAAATACTTTCTGCATGCTCTCTGGTTTCTTACAAACACTCGGGGAATGTTGGTGGAACTGTTAAAACTTTTGATCAGTTCTCCCAACATCCACCTCGTGTTTGTAAGAAACCAGAGAGCACATGGAAAGTACTTTTATTGCTTAAATATAACAATACTTACAATGGCCTAAAAAACTGTTATTACAAATTATTTCACATTAATTGAATTGATAAAAAAAACCTACTATTTACATTGATATTTAAAAAAAGTTTTCTGATAGAAATTATTTCAAATATATATACAGGCAAAGCAATCAGAGTAAAATCATATTATTAACCTTAGCCAAACGAGAAAATCAGTTTTTGACAAATAATTATTGATCTTTTTAATTATTTTTTAATAGTTATTAAAAATATTTTAATTGTTTTCTACTGTTCTTAAAATGATATATAACAGAATGTGCTTGGCTTAATAGCAGACGGAATGACAACAATTTTGCCAAATGACCTCTTTAACCTTTCCCCAATCCCCGGAAATTGCTGCCTCGTACCCAGGCATCTCTACTTAGCGGAAGAGAGCTATCGATGAGAAAGGCGCTATCGATGAGCGAGACATGCATCATGGGAAGGATTATCGTTAGCGCAAGGGATCACAGGACCCTTCCCATGATCCCCTGCACACTTTGCTCACTACTAGTTTCGCTTGGCCCGAAATACACAGGAACGCGGCTAAATTGCCAGGTGAGTACCATTTACATCCCAACCATAATTTATAAAAATTTTTGCATAATGGTAAGAACGCAAGGTCAGGCATAATGTCCACAGTTGCAGTCGCCTGTCTTTCCGTTGCAATGTTGTCTGGTTTTAGTTCAGAGGGAAGCCAGTTGACTGCATTAGACGAAACAGGGCAAGAGTTTCATTGGCCAGATCTTGATTGGCGGAACAGCAAAGTCAAAAATCCAAAAATAATTTGTTTTTTTTTTAACGTGCGTCGTGATGCAACGGTTTTAGTTGTAATGATTGGACAGAATCTCCCCTTACCGTAATCTCTGTCAAAGCAATTACTAAAAAAATACTGGAAAATTGCAGATTCTGCCTCGTTGTAAGACATAACTTAACTTACTTAAGTTAACTTAAAGTAAGAAATTTGAATAGATAGAAGATGCAAATCACTGAGCTGCAATTGCTCCGCTAAAAACAATTATTTCTAGCCCTGTTTAGTACTTTCTTGTCAGAAAGTTATATCCCTTCGTGGTAGATTTGTTTTCATCTATTAACATTGATTTCCAATCGATTGGAATTTCCCCGACTCACCTCCAATGCATAAATTGTATCTCGCTTGTGCTTATAAACCGCGTAAAATATGGCAGAAATTGCGGCACTGCCAAGGCCACCAAGTAACCAGTAATCTGCCATGGTGAAAGTGAGCTAGTATTTAGAATCTCATGTGTTGGTCAGAATTATTGTCAGAATTCAAACGGCACCATCTTGGCCGCCATGTTCGATGACTACTCTCGCCCCAGGTCGCGCACGAAAATTCATTTCGCAAAAATTTATTTTGCGCGTAGTTTCGATTTATCAATACATAACAGTGAAGTGCAGCTGAAATAGAGGCTAGTTTTATTGAATTAATAAAAAAGATAGTGTCTTCACATCTGAAGAAGAAAAATCGGCTTTTGAAAAAAAAAAAAATTGCCATTGCTCCTGGAGAGGCTCGAACTCTCGACCTTCGCATTTCTTGGCCAACCGGGGCAACGCCCACACTGCCTATAAGTACGACGCGCTAACCGACTGTGCCACAGGAGCTAGGCTTGCGGGAGAGAGGAGAAAATACGTACATATTTCGAAGGACACACTGGCGGATGGCGGCCTTCGTCATTTATCACTGTAAAAAGTGTTAAAGCCCTCTAGAAAAATAACTGGCAGCTATTTAGTGTACTAATTGGTTTATTGGTAATCTCACTGAGGTCTTCGCCTCAGAATTGACATTGAAGGACAATTTTATTTTATTTAACAGTACCAATATATTTACACAAATCAAACGTTAATTGGCCACGTGGCAAATAGAATAACCAACTATAATAATACGACTGATGACCCTGTGGCCATCCTTTAATATCTAAAATATCTTATATAAAAAGTTAAGCATTTGTACGGGTTTCCTGTGCCACGCAATATGCGCTCAGACCGAAAGGCATTATGGGTAACCTTATCCCCGAGAGGAGTGTGCGCCCGATTCCCTGCTAGTCTACCTGCTAGCAGAGGCCTCTTTTCTCTGCATTTCGCTGGGGAAAAGCACAGGTTCCCAAGTTCCGTGGGAGTTTAAAATAATTAATCCCTTCTGTAAGAGAAATAACAGTACACAAGAGAAAATGCAGTACAATAATAAACTTTCAAGTAAACTTTCATTTAGCCATCCTGTACATCCGATAAATTTGAGTTTTGAGTCCGTTTTTAGCGATTTCTATTTCACCCCTCTTCCCTCTATAAAATCTCTCCAAGGTAGGAGACTTCCACGCCACCACCCGAGCGAAAACAGCCATAAATTCGAAAGAAATGTTTAGGAATTTAAGGCATCGACTTATCAAACTACTTATCCCTGGCTCTTTCCCGGACAAGAGACAGCCATGATATGAAATTTAATAATCTTTTCTGAACGTACTGAACCTTCAAATTTCCTTTACTTTGCGCTATTCCTGTCTGGAATAGTCTTCAGGCGCATAGCTGCCTTTAAGCCCGGGCTTAACAAATTTTTGGTGATTTTCTTTTTTCTTTTTAAGGACTGAGGTAAAAGAACTACAATAGGTCAAGTTTTGTAGCGACTGAGAGGCAGTTTCTAAGGGGTGGACCATTAGAAAGTGGGGGAGGGGGGGGGGGGGGGGGGTGGCAATTCCCCAAAAAATTCGCGCAAGGCCAATCCTTCCAAAAAAATAATCTTGAGAGATTCAAACTAGAAAATAAAATCCTACAAAGACGAGAGTTCATCATTAAAACGATGTCTGAGGCTGCATTTATTTTAAATTGAAAGCAGTCTGGATGAAGTAGCGAAACCTGAAGTCCTGAAAGGAGAGACCAAAAATTTCGCCGCGCTTCGCGCGCATTGAAGAATAGAACCAGTATAACTTCTTAGAACTCGCGCAACGAAGACATTGCCTTACAAGAACAAGTGTTTTGCCAAGGAAAACAAACTCTCCAGTGATAGACCTGCCAGGCAGTCACTATGTTCAAAGAAAGTACACTTAGGTAAGCATGGCTTCGACGTTACAAGTATAGCAATTCGTCATTTGGACTGCTTCACGCAATTGAATAATAATAATTTCGTCATTTGCGGCGCGCAGTTGCGCGCATAAATAATAAAACCTACAGGCTTTGTTTACTATATACATTAAAACGGAATGTTGATTTATCCTTTCTAATGCGTTTATCAAAAATCGGGCGCGCTTCGCGCGCAACGATAGAATAATGCGATACCCTATATAAATTTAGTATAAACAGGCCCTGTAACACCTCGATTCTGGTCACGTTGTTTTATCTCTGCGAGATTTTATCCAATCAACACCAAATTTTTAAAAATGTAGAACTCATTGAGCTTACAAGAGAACTCATTGAGCTTACAAACTTGTTCTTTTAGATTTTCAATTTAACGGACTTTGGCGGGAAAATGACGTCATCAAATGTTCATTCAAAATTCAAAATCGCAATTGGTCATTTCTGAGAGTACGAAATGAAAGATCTGAATAAGTAGGCTTTAAATTTGAAAAAAAATTTCGAGATAGCTTAATCCATTGAGAAGTTATGGGCTTTCAAAGTTTCGATTTTCCGCCATTTTGTTCTATTTTTAGTAACAAAATGGCGTAAATTCCAAACTTCAAAACATCATATCTCCAGAAGGGAATAAGATATTGTAAAATGGTTTTCAATTTTGATGCCTGCTAGATGGGATCTTTCATTCAGCGCACTCAAAAATGGCAAATTTTGATTGCTGAATTTTAATGAGCTTAACGAATAATTGTTTGTGTAGATATTTCCTCTTCCTTGCACAATTTTTTTATAGTATTTTTGCTGTTAGGCCCATGCCTTAAGTTCCCTGAGTATTACCCAAACAGATACCCTAAAAGATGAGGTCTTATGTGCCAAGTAGGCGCGAAGGACACTGGTAACAGGTAAAACATACCCATCAAGAAATTTCCATGTTTGTTTCTAATTTACCGTCTTCTAATCGAATAATCCCTCTTTCTTACAGCTTTTAGAAGCACCATCATAAGAAAAAACAATTTGGACACAGTTTCGGCCCTAAAAGATACCCTAAAATTTATTGAAGATCAAGATCACCCCTAAAAGATACCAAGAGCTCGTGAAGATACGACGATCATCCCCGACCAAAAAATATGGGAGCCCCCCCCCCCCGGGGGGGGGGGGGTCCTCCCCAGACAGTGGGCTTAAACACTCGGGCTAGATGTGGCAAAAAGAGCTTTGTGGGAACAATACCCTTGAGCCGTTTCGACTGGTTCTGGTGAAAAAGGATTTTGTTATTCAAAACAGACAAGCATTGTTCTATCCATTTATGCTGCGTGCGCAACATCGTGAAACTGCCAATTGTAAAGTTGACATGTTTTAAGATAAATATAAATAGGAATATAGCTATTTTAACACTTTTTTATTATTATCAACAATAACATCCTGAGATTCAAAATTACAGAATTCAGGTCATTCAGCCCTCGGTCATAATTTTTTCCTGTACGAACCTCCCAGCCGTATAAGCGACAAAAGATTGACGATTTGGACTTCCAGTCGGCGGCAAAGTATTTTCGAGTTTTTTTTCTCCCAAGAAGCACAAATACTCTGTTGTCCAAGTGCTCTCTTACCGTGAATTTGACTTTCCTGATTGCGTCAATGGCTGAAAAATGAACAATGTATGTAAGGCTACAACAGAGAAAACACACAAAAAGCCCCAAAATAATTTACTAGTTGTTTTGGCAACAACGGCTTCTCGGTGTTCGGTAGTTCACAAAGCGGCTGACGTCAAAGGATTTTCAGTTTGCAAAAAAACAAGACGGCGCATTCATTCACAACGACTGTTTGTTTCAAGTAAACAAAGCAGCTCGATTTTCAGGATAAAAAATCTTCTAGCGAATATGAATGACCACAACAAAATTTTAATACGCAAGACGCAGGAAATTCCAAGTCAGTGTTGTGATTTTGCGTTGTTCAGATTTCTAAAGACAGTAATTTGAAGGCGGAAAGTTGACTCAATAAACCCTGCCTCGCATCCATTGTTTATCGAGTTTTCCGGCCAAGTAAATAATGACTTTCTTTGTTCTTAAATGAGTTCATAAGAACAACCGACTGAATAATTTTTGTATTGATGCCCTAAGCATAAACAGTCACGCTGTTTTCACGTCTGATTTTACACACTCCAGAATTTTATTGAGGTCGATGGCAAGCGACTCTGAAGATTCCCTTCTCTTTCTTGTTCGGAAGGGTTCCGAATATCACGATTACACGGACTCTCTAAGATTTGCAAGAAGTAATGAAGAAGAACAAGAGACAACTACTTCTTGCAAGCCATTTCGCAACACGTCTGAACAGACCGAAACTCGCGAAGTACTAAGACAAGAACGAAAACGCGGACGAAACTGTTTGAATGTGGCATTACTGAATCAATATCCTAAGTACTATAGGACTAGCAAGGAAGTCAGGAATCTGACAAAAGCGGCTTGGACAAGATCCGACAAAATCACAGATAAACAAAGAACAGTACCTAGAAATCAAGGGTTCGACGAAGTTACTAAAACTTTAAAACCAGTTCTACGCATGAGTGTTGCGAGTGGTTATTTCGTTGAAGGTCATGGAGAACCAAGAAGAGATTTAACCCCAAAAGAAAGTGTTAACTCCAACACCTTGAACAAATCGAGAAACGTCGGGACAACAAATATATTGCCAAGGATCGTAACATCTCAAGGAGACAGTTGTTTACATAGGAAGAGCGCAAGACAAAAGAACTACGAAAATAGCTGTTTCAAAACTAAGGCTGCGACTTCTAAACCTGCAATCTTTTCGGAAATTATGAACGAGTGTCCAAAAATTTGCTATGGTCATCAAGATACTGGGCCAAGAAGACGAATGGACTCGATAAATGCGCCCGACCTTACAATTAAGCCCGAAGACCCTGCGTCGGAATTTTTCAGCCGACTGACTTCAAAGTACTTATCTTCATACGAACTTCAAACGCGAACAAGTTCATCGGCCTGGAGTGGTCATAGACTTTCGAAAGAATCACCAGACTTCAGATATTCCGAGCGTTCTAAAGACTACCTGGACTGTAACCTAGACAACATTGATTCTAAGTCAGACTCTTATCTATTGGCTCCAAAGCTAAACTCTACGCGAGTGACCGACGTAACCAAGCGATCCGTTTCGTTGCAGGATTTGGACAAGCCACGTCATATTGATGTATTTCTGCCGAGCTTAATTGTATCTGACCTGTAGGAGCAAAGTATACTCCAATGCATTTCTACTGAAATGATTGCTTTTTAATATAAATGATTTTATTTCTAAGGGCAGGTGTGTTTTAATCATACAACAGGTGTCTGAAAACAAGCAGCGATGCCTGCTGCGTGCGTCGTCTACACCATACGGGTGGCAAAAAGCATGTTCACCGGTTGCAGATTTACCCATAAATTTATGTTCAATAGAAGCACCCCTGTCCACACCAATGCTTTCGTTTCAAACCGCATACATTTTATTGCGTTATGGAATTCACACGAATACACTGTCAGCGTTTTCGGTGAAACCGCATCAGCTTTACAACGCTTTCAAAGTGGATAGCTAGTGTAACTGGGGGTTGGTCTGGGAGGTGGAAACAACAGGCGGCTGAAATATTTGTCAGGTTTTATTATTTTATTCTTGACTAACTAGTTGCTGCTTATTGTGTTTTGGAGAAATGGACAACTGATTTGCAGGCGCCGAAGAAAATTCAGAATAACTAATTAGTCAATCTATGAGCCTAAAATTCACTAGATAAAATTCTTATCCAAATCATAGTTTGTGAATGGAAAAGACTTTCTCATAACATCTGCTTATAGAATAGTTCCATAAAGTGACTCAGCTCGGTGTGAATTTTGAGGAATGATAAAACTTATCGTGGCGGAATATTCAGCTACCAGAATGCACCGGGAGTAATGAAAGCCCAAACGCCAACAGCCAAAGCAAACCTTTTTGAATTAGGTGTAAGTTACCTTGGGACGAGGTGGGTTAAAATAGAAATGTTTCTTTCGCGCGCGAGTCCCACAGAATTGCGTAGCGCTTGCGGCTTAGATTTTCTATATTTAGACTTTTCACGGGGATTAACAGTTTATATCTAAGTAAAAAAATGCAACCTGTCGAATCCTCGATCGCTTGTAGGCTCGAGTCGATTGTGCTAGCATAATTTTCGGCATAATTTGTCAAAACGAGCATAATTTTTAGATTTTTTGTCAAAAAGCAATGCTGGCATAATTTGTATTTTGAAGACCGGAAGTGCTAAAACCAGGCTCAAATATCCCTTATCGTAATGATAAATTTACTTCAGACATAAGTAAGCTCTCCAAATAAACGGTCGGCGATGTCTAGGGCCTAGTTGGGATAGTTTTTTAGTTTAGTTTTTTTTTTTTTTGGGGGGGGGGGGGGGGGGGGGGGGGGTGGGGGGGGGGGGGAGAACCGGAACCGGAAGTCTAGAAAACCTTGTTCCCAGCCCCACTCTCATAGGTGTTACAACGTGACAAAATGGCGTCCTCCACCCCCGAAGCAGAGCCCGAGAACTTTCAGATCTTGCAAGGACCCAAAAGAGTTGACATTGCTAGAGATCGGATACTTAAAACCACTAAAACAGCCCGCACAGTATTACTTATCTCATCTAAGAGATTTATTAATATAAGAGGTTAATAAAAACTCACCTTTCTTACTGTTTTGCCCATTTTTGTCGAGCATAATATTGAAAAAAAGTAGCATAATTTTGAAAACGAGCATAATTTGAGCATAATTTGGATAAAAAACGAGCAGTGCTACAAGCATAATATGCCAGTTTTACTAGCACAATCGACTCGAGCCTAATCGCTTGTACCTTAATAATAACACGTTATTTTATAGCGCTGCTTACAATATAGGAATTCAATTCAACTAACAATTGCTCAGAAAGATAAACAGTAACAAGTAAAAAATGTTAAAAAAAAAGACCTTGTGGTCCATTTTCGTCGTAGGCTGCGGTACATTGTGGGAATACGCCTAGCGCACACAACGCTGGAAAAAAAAAATCATTCCCAGAGAGCGGCACCAAACTGGGGTGGTCTCTAAAACAAAGCGAAAAATTTCGAAGCTACGTATCTGTTATCTCCCGAAACCTCGAGTGGGCTTAGAAACGTACGCTAAAATGCACACGAGTCATAAATCCTCGTTAACGCGCGAGGGGATGCAGTACAGGTCTCCAAACATGGCCGTAAGGAGGGCCTATCGGGGCTTTTATCATTATGTGAGCCACATTACCGATCTACTTTCTTGTCGGCCCAACCTATTTGTCATGAACTAGTACGCCTCAAGACGCCACCTTTATTTTTCGTCTAGGTGATTGAAACAACGCGGCAACGGTCTTAGAAATAAGGCTATTTACCCTGTAAGCAGAGGTTTCTTTCTGTCAATCTTTTATTAGCTAGGAAAGTTGTTCACGTGTCTGGTATTTGGCGTGGTTGGGCGCATATCAAAACAACCACGCGAACATCTTTGCTAGCTAACAAAAGACTGACAGAAAGAAACCTCTGCTAACAGGGTAAAGGCTATTTTGCAAACTATTACAATCCGATGCCGGATGATGCATCAAGAATAACGAGGACAACAACGTTATAGAGGAAATGAAAACAAACGACAATTAGAATGATACTGCAAATATTTTATTAAATTCCTAATCATAATTTCAAAATCTGATCTACTTTGCTGGGCTGATTTCTTCGGTTCAGTTTAATACTTT
This sequence comes from Scolanthus callimorphus, assembly GCA_033964015.1. Taxonomy (NCBI): domain Eukaryota; kingdom Metazoa; phylum Cnidaria; class Anthozoa; order Actiniaria; family Edwardsiidae; genus Scolanthus; species Scolanthus callimorphus. The sequence continues at coordinate 1,804,075 of JAWWUD010000016.1, read as the reverse complement.
ATTACGCTACCACCTTGGCAGGCCCGAAATTGCGACCAATACAATCACCAGTACGACTATGAATCCCATAGCTCAATTCTTACGTTGATTGGCTAAAACGAGTGAGATCTAACGCGAAATTTAATGGTTGAAAGCTGAATTCGAGGAAACACAGGTAACCCGCGCACAAAGAAAGTTAAACGCTCGAATGAGCCTGCTTGCAGGCGCCAGTGTTTTACGGGCGCAATTGATTTTTGAGGCATGACAGGCACTCAACCAATCTCAAACCCCGTCCGCCAGTGGTCGGGATTCAAACTTTGTCCTCAGAATCACGGGTTTTCGTGCAGACGGTTTTTCTCTTCTCCTTTTCTCTCCCTCCTCTTCGCCCGAGTTGCTCTCGCCGAGCCCCCGGGACCGCGCGCCTAAAAAATCCAAGATGGCGTCCGATCAGCGAAAGGAACCTCCTGCAAGCGGTTAAAAATAAAATCTTTGCTATGGGATTCAAGAAAATTCATCACTCGACTCGTAAATTCCACGTTAAATTTACCGTGGAATTCACTCGTCATGTGATGAATTTATCGATAATCTTTCTTGTTGGCGACTAGATCTTTAGACTTAAGCCTGGTGCACACTCGCGACATAACGACATAAGAATGTTATGTTGCAACGAAAAAAGCGTGGGAAAGTAATGAAATAATCAATATTTTCCATGGAACATGATTAGATTACTTCGCCAAAGCAATCTTATGTTATTCTTTGTAGACTTCAATGTTTTGAAACCACTAAAATTGATCGCGTGATATTTTCCTTATGTCGTTATGTCGCTAGTGTGCACCGGGCTTTAGTCGTCATAGTCAGCGTCATAGCGACGACCTTTTACCACCAAGGACTGGGTGCTGCTAGGTGGATGTGTGACCTTTCTTGTACTTGTTATTTTAGCTTGGCGACCAATTTCATCATTTTCATATAAATTAGGCGCAACTTGGCGACTCGATAAAAGCGTTAATTCGGGCCCAGCTGGGTAAACTAGGGACCTTGAAGAGTCCGTGTTAGCCACTCCTTTGTTATTGTTTTCGTTCAATATTAGAAGACGAATTTCGCGTAGAATTCTCTAAATCAACATCTAAAAACAAAGTTTCAGATTTGATTTACCAAATTCGATCGAGAAAACTGCTCTACATTTACTAAATCACCCGACGAAAATGGATGCTTTCTCCGACTTGCTATGTTATCAAAATGGCGGCGGACACAGGCTCTTTAATATTTTCAATTGATAATGGCGAGGTTTTGAGAATGAAGCGTTGCCATATAAATGTGTTTCAAAATGTTTCGTTACCAGGAAACAGGCAAAACTGATAGGGCGAAACGCAGCTGTCGATATCTCCTCAAAACCAGAGCCGCCCGCTCTGCATAAACAGGGATTTAGAAAGCACTGCTTAACGCTACTACCTCTGTACCAAGTAAACTGACAGAAAGGTATACTCCTATTTATTACTACCTACATTTAGTGCGACGTTTAGCTCAAATTTACCAGAAAATATACATGCACAATTTATGAGACTCTGCACTCCACTTGATTCAGGAGAAATATGTACAGTTTATGTATACACGAATAACTACGACTTGAAAAAAACCACGACAGAAGTATAGAGAGGCTTTTCAGTACCACATGAATCGCGTCAAACACGTATCTAGGCTCTCATTTCTTCTATTTTGAGTTTTGTGCGTTACTTAGAGCGGATTTCAGATGATTGTCATGAGTAATTCGCAATTAATCACTCCTGTAATCAATCCTATAGGTTTTGTTCAGAAGTGATGTAATAACTTTGCAACTGGTTTCACTACATGAAATCCGCTCTATCACTCTTAACTAGTGCATCCTGTTTCACCGGGTACAAAAGCTATTCTGACATTGTTCGGCTATAATCACCTCTAACATGTAGTTATTCTATTGGCCAAGAGTAGAACTGTCCACGCCCAGTACCTCGATATGTTATTCTGCTGTTATTCAAACTTGCGATGATCTTCGCAAAGGGAGTCATGTGTTAATTTGAGTTATTTTCCTGTGAACAGATTTAGCATGTCTTCCGTTAAGCAACAAAACCCATTGCCGGACCAAACTTCGGTGTGTATATAAGTTATACAAGGTGATACGAGGTGAATAAAGTGACTAAATTTCCCGCAAAAGCCGAGGGAGGATTTGTGTGCCTCGCTGCTTTTCCCTAAATAACTTTGTCATGCAAAGAACACTAATATGAAAGATTGGGACGATCCGATTATTAGAGCGAAGCCGCGTTCGGCCAGTAGTATTGTAAGTAATTCCATGGTAGTCTTAACAAAGCACTACCCAAAAGCCTTCGCAAATAGTTTCCTTCATTTTAGTTCGTGAATATGCGTTGCATTGAAAAGAGTTATCGGGCGCGATGTCACTCGCCCACTTGTTCTAATATTGTGGAGCTGAACAGCTTAACTAACTTTATTGATCATCTTAGTGATTTCCTGGGTTTCTGAAAGCAGGCTAAACTAACCTAAAGTACATACCCTTCCACCAGGTATAAGCTTCCTTGTTTCTGACCTTGGAAGTACCCTTATTTATAGTATGGAATTGAATCAAGTCTAAGTGGTTCTACTCACCCCCTTGTTTTAACCCCTCTAGTCTGTCGAAGCATCCTCCATCTCCTCATACTGCGCGGCAGCGAGCTGATAATGGATCCGTCTGAGCTGGCCAAGCTTCTCTCTTTCCTTGGTCAGATCACTTTCGAGTTCAAGCACATGAACTTGTGAATCCATCTCATATCGCTTGGCTTGGGTAAGCGTTAGCTTAGAGTAGTCAGGGACCGTCTCTACAGATATAAGGGTAATGGATCGCGTTACGATTTGGAGCATTTACAGCTAAAATCGCTGCAATTTCAAAACATGGATTGTCTTTGGCTTTGCTGTTCCGCCAGTCAAATCTTATGAGCCAATCAGACTCTTGCCCTGTTTCGCCTAGTACAGTCGCCTGGCTTTCCGTCGCTACGTTGTCAGGTTTTCGTTCAGAGGAAAGCCAGTTGAGTGCACTAGGCGAAACAGGGCAAGAGTTTCAGATAGTTTGTTTGGCGGAACTGTAATGACCAAAATCAAAACATAATTTGATGTTTTTGAAAACGTGGGTCGCAAAGCAACGGTTTTAGCTGTTATAAATGAACTGTACACAACATCAGTCATGCGACTAGACTGGAAAACAAGCCTTTTCATACCGTCATAGTCAAGACAGAAACAAGACAAAAACTCAAAAATAACCTGTTCACTTTGCCAGATAAGTTCAACTCGTCTTGGTCGCGATTGTTTTTTTTAAATCATGCGTGTGTGCACAGCTCGCTGTTGGTTTTTGTTTGTTTAGGGACTATCGCGACTGAAGGTGTTGCTTTACATTATGTATTGAGACTTACTGCTGTCTTCAATCATCTCTGCACCAGTCTTGGCCGAAGCAACTACACCCGCCGCGGATTCCACCACTGAAAATAAAGTACAGCAGAAAATGAACCGTCACCTTGTGACAAGAAAGTTTGAAATTATTTACGTCCTGAAAATTTCTCACTGAAAAGAAATGGAGAGGAGACCCGTAATCTTCAAATTCATACTTAGCAAAATATTTGTCACGGGCTTCCTGTGTTGTACGCGCGCGCGTGAAAAGTAGCGGGAAAAAATCAGCCAATCACAACCGCTTCCCCGACGACGCTAAGTACTTTAACATATACAAGAGTTAAGTATATTTATCATGCTACAAGAGATTTCTAACCCGTCACATCTCTTGTAAAGGTTCTACTCACCGCCCTTGGATGCGCCTTCTAGCGTGGTTAATTTGTTGCTGCCACGAGGTGCCTTGACTCTAGAAGCTGCGACCTAAGGCAAAATAGCTGCATTAGCTTTATCAATTTCATAATAACTATTTTGGAAGACAACTGTAAACGCAATCATATCTTTTTATCCAAAAATACAGGTAGCACAAAGTAAAAGCTTAGAATAGTGTCCCAGAAGTCTTCGAGTCAGACGTTCAAATTAATGTTATGTTTTATTAGGCCTCCACACACAACTGAAAATCAACTGTCGCTGT